>LPNX010355006.1:0-62008 GCA_001517045.1 Pseudotsuga menziesii | reverse complement strand
CCCCCCCCCCCCGACCCCCACTTTATTTTGTATACACGGATGAAAATGGTGAGAGGTGCGTATATATGTGGGATGTATCTTAGCAAGTCATGTACATACACTGTTGTTCTTTGAACAGTGACGTACACTTAAATTTTTTCTTGATATCTTGGTTGGAGTGATTGCTTGGTGGGTTTTGAGCATTGTTGAGTCTTCTAGGGTCTCAATACTGTGTATTGACTTCTTTTATTGTGCTTGGAAACTCCCCTTTTATTAGTTTTTTAGGACAGTTGTTCTTGCCATTTTTCCACTTTTTTTATTTTCTTTTATTGTATGAGTCATTGATTCTTTTTGTATTGCTATCCTGGTGTCTTTGTATGTAATATAAGGGATGATATTTTAGTGATTCCACTTTGCATTTTCATTCATTCATTTTGAAAATACAAATAAATTTTCATTTTGCACCGTGCATTAAAAGAAGTACTTGCATTGGTTTTGCTTGGAATGGAAATATTCTAGGCTTCATCTAGGAAAGATTGCATTCACATATGAAGATAAAGAAATTATGTTTATGCATTTCATTTAGTGGAATACCATCTTTTTATTTGGAAAATAAGTACTTAGCAATTATGTTTTCAGGTGTGCATATTTACTTTTCTTCCTAAGTCATAACATCACTAGTTTCACATTCATATCCCTTGAGTAAGAACAACTTACTAAAATTAATGCTTATTTTAAATTTGATAAGAAATATTTTATTTTATAGGGTGCATGAAGAAGCTTGGGTTTTAGAGTCTTGGAATAGTATTGTGTGAGTAAAATCCTCTAAGACTATAAAACAAAAACAATTAGGTGTCTGACCAGGGAGAGGAGAAATCTTTGATATAATTGGTGTTCTTAAGAAACTCCTCTTAAACATTATTGAATAACGAGGAAACACTCACGTTGGTGGTGGTGATAGCACTCCATTACCTTTAGTGAGACTAGAAGATATTTCCAGGATCCTATTTGTATATGGGGGATTTTGATGTACCTTTGGTGCTTTTGAGATTTGGGATTAGATACCCTTCCCATACAATGGATCCCACTTGCAAATATCTTCCTGAGCATTGGTTATACCAAGGTGACCATGGTTTATTTTCCTAGTTACTGCAGGGGATACTTACAAAGGTTAGTTTTTGTGTGTCCCATGCATGTAGGGGTCGTACGCCACATTCTCTTTATGCATTGAAGATGAGGGCCACTATAATTGGTCACGCAACTCTTCTTGTAGTGTATGGGAGTCTCATTCCTCTCCTAGGAGAGACATACATGTTGCATTTGGGAGCTCATTTATCCTCATTCCTTTCTTGTGTGCATCTAGGGGTGTGTTTTGTGTTTTCTAGTTGTCTTTAGAGACCATTGTAACTTGAGCATTTATTCATAGATTCATTGTGGATTGCATTCTAGCTCTTCGTCGATCTCATCATTTAGCAATCTTACCATCTTTTGATCCTTCACAACATCTTTACAATAGGTGGAGATGTGATACCATCCTTCTTTCCCATAGAGGATTTCTTAGGATCTAGATGATGAGTAAAACTTATGATACACCGAAGCTCCCTCTGAACCCTTCATGTTCTTTGGGATGAGGAGTCCCCAAGAATCCTTCTTCATCTACCTTGTTGGTCCCAGGGACTCTAGCCTACACTTTCCCTCATACTTCTAGTCCTTCCCACCTCATAAGAATGAATCCTTTTGAGTTTATTTTGTCTTTGGACAATGTACCAAAATTTTCCTCAAAAGGGTATGGTACCGAGGCTCATTTTGTTCCCTTTACCTTGAATCCTTTTAGTTTTTGCATGCTGAATGTATCATCGAGTATTCCATCATCCTCTCAGTTCCTAGTAGTAACCCTAGTGTTGGAATTGGGGGAACATTGACCCCTTTCACTATGTATTAGTTCAGAGGTGGTCATATCCCTCTTTCTACTCCATTTGTTGGTGGGTGTCCACCCCCTTCATCATTTCATCACACTAGTGTTAATCCCATTTTGGGTGGAGGTGGATGTGTAAACATTGGGTCCATGACTTATATCCTATCTTTTGTCCTATTGTCTACTACACCTATTACTTCGAATGAGTTCCTTATGAAGAACCATCCTCATACTTCAATTGGTCCCTTGGGAGGGGATGTTTCTTTTAGTATGGATCCCCCTTCATTTGAAGTCCCTTTGTTGGGAGGCTACATGCCTCCTCAGGTGTTTGTGGTAAATCCAACCCATCAAATGGTTAACTTTGGTAATGTTTCTCCCCCTTCCCAAGGAATTCCCCATATGAAAATTCACATGCATCCTTAAATGGATCATATGGAAGGAGGTTACTATCTGACTTTTCAAGGTCACGACACAACAAAATTTGAACCCAAAATCCAACGAGAAAATATGACGAAATCCACTAAACTTGACTGTGTCGTCGGATTTCACCTTTAAAACTAGCATAGATCCATTTTAAACCCTGATGTATCAAGCATCGAGAGGGATCCAATTTCTTGAGGTGTACATTTTTTTACCATTTGGATCCGTCTTGGTACTTGATAGATTTGGGTTTAAAATGGATCTATGCTAGTTTTTATTTTTTATTGCGCCGAGAGGTGCTTTCTATAGCTTAAATGGGTGAGATGTGTCCCGTCTGTAACGCTGACCTAGCACATGTAGGCTCAATAATAATAATAATAATAATAAGTAAAAATTAAAAAAACTAATATTAATAAAAATTAAAAATTAAAAAACTTATAACATGTCGGCTTATCACTAAAAAAATACGAAATATTATACTCATATAAATATACAAACCATATTAGGGAAATACTCATAATCTTACAAATATTATACAAATATTAGTAGTAAAATGACTTGAGTAGTAAATTTTTTTTATAAAACTAAGAACATATGAAATTTAATTTAAAATTAGCTAAATTGTAAAATACATTTATGTAATTACATAATTATAGCTATTACAATGAAATATTACAACCATATTTTTAAGGTTCTTTAAATGCAAATACAACTAGCAAGAAACCATGGGCCACTAAAACCATGCGCCTTAAACGATTTACATCCAAGTACTCATTCCCAAGTCAAGGTTAACCCTAACATGTAAATGTTCATTTTTAGTTATAGAGAAAAAATCATTTCTCAAACACATTTGGATAAATGTTTAAAATCTTCATTTGATGGTAAAATGTTTTTCAAATTCCAATAAATCTAGATTTTAAAATTTTATATGGATTATTTTACTCATTAATTACTCTTAATATTCATTATTAGTTTAAAGAAAGACAAGTAAAGAAATTTTTATAAAACTATTTGATTATATGATTATTAATGTTGGTCATTTCCCTCCCAAGTAGGAATACTTATTAGACAATTTTGTAAATTAAAAAGGGTTTGCACCTCAAGAGAACTTGATCCCCGTCGGCACTTGGTAGAGCCATAGTTAATATGGATCTATACTGGTTTTATTTTATTTAAGTTGATATATAATTTTTATTTATTTATTTATGTCAGCTAGCATAACGTGACTAACATGACAAGATATCCCCCATACTGTGATGGAGAGTACCTCACTTCTCTCGGTGCAATTACGAATTTCGATCAATTTTTTTAATCGATACATGGCATTGTTAGTTATCCGACATCCATTAGATATCCGACGAGATTCATTAGATATCTGATGGATGCCTTCAGATGATCGACATATCCATGATAACAGTAACTATGGTAATATCATCGGATATCTGATGAATTTTAAATTTTAAAAACTATAATTTATGGTAACATGTTGACATGTTTGTTATACAAGTGATGGTATGCAGAATTTATTTCTTCGCACATATTGTTTTTCATAAAAGAATACACAATTAATTCAATTGTTTTTGTGATTAAAAATAGTGAAGTGTGGAGCTTAATTTTTTAAGATCAATAATCTTCATTCAATCTCTTTATGAGAAAATGTCAAATAGCAATATTCCTGATCCAAACAAACAAAATCGACAATTGCTTACTAGATTGTGGGATGGACTAAAAATAAAGGGTGATTGGAAATGTTACTGTCCATATAGTCAATGTAGGAGATTTAAAAGGAGAATAATAAATATCACAACAACCATAAAACATTGTAGGGAACATGGACACGCTGAGGGGGGGAATGAATATCGTCCATTTGTAAGTTTTGCATTATATATGTTTTATATTGATTGTTTGTGTAAATATATGTATTATTTTAATATTTATTATATTAACTAATATCTATTGATGGTTTGATGTAATTATAAAAGAAATACATCCTATGGCATATCTTCCAGATGACGTGCTTTCAGAACAAGTACAGGAGGAACATGGAGCTATGAATAATGGAGAACAAGTTAATGATCATATTGAAGAATATGATCATATTGATAACATAGTTGAAGATTATGGTACAAATACATTGATCCATGATAACTTTAATGTTAGAATGGATGATGATGATGATGATGATCATGAAAATGATGACTTTGATGGTATTCATGATTTACCTGTTCTTGAGAAGGCATACGAACCCCTTTATGAGGGCTCCAACACAAATCTTCTCTATACTATATTGTTGAGAGTGAACTTGAAGGTTATGAATGGTCTTTGAAACACATCAGTCACATGGATGTTAAGGCATGTAATATATTCCATCATATACATATCATCGCGCTAAAGGTTATCATTGTTCGTCTAATAAAATTATTGTTAATTTATAAGTCAAATTAATATGGATGAAATGTGTTTCATTAATATTATTTATATATTATATTAACATAGATTTTTATTTTAATTTGGTGTAGCTTGATAGCTGAATTTTTTTTACCATCATCAATATTTACCTTGCACATATCGAGATTTATCTTACATCATGAAAGAAATTAGAATGTAGTACGAAGCAATTCATGCATGCCCCCATGACCATGCTATATATTATAATCAACACGAATTTGAAACTGAATGTCTAGAATTTCATATAAGTAGATATAGAACATATCAAGTAACAAAAAAGGTGTCTCGCAAGGTTCATTGGTATATTCCCATTATTCCATGTTTGCAACGACTGTTTAGGTGAAAAAACATGGCACAATTTATGGATTACCATGCACGAAACAGAAGTCAAGATGACATTATTCGAATGTCTGTAGATGGTTCTGCATTTAGAGATATGGAGGAAACATGGTCTCACTTTAAAGAAGAACCTTGTAATATTAGGATTTATTTGGCAACATATGGTGTCAATCCATTTGCAGAGATGAGATCCGTTTACTTGGTGTAACCAATTTTTTTTATCAACAATAACAATCCTATATGGTTGTCAATAAACAGGGAGCACATAATGTTATCGATGATTATTCTAGGTATGTGTCTACAAATGTTTTTTAATGTAGTGGCATCTCGTTTGTCATATTTTGTTGCATAATGTCATATATATATATTTTATTTTTCTCTTATGCGTGCTTTATATATCTAAATGGTTGTAATAATTATATCCTTTATATGTTCAAATCAATCATATAACTACCAAGTTAAAGATGTGAATGTATATATCGAACCTATAATTGACGAGCTACTAAAGTTATGGAATTGCATCACTATGTATGGCGTATCTAGACCAATATGACAAAGAAAATTTCAATTGCATGTAATGCTTGTATGGAAAATACATAATGCCCTAGGGTTAACCAATTATTGTGGTTTGTAATTATAAGTTCCACTTGAATTGCATTTATTTTTATGAACTAGTTAATATATTATGCACACATGTTTTTTTAAATAATCCATTCATTTTATATATAATTATAATTGACATAGATAATCCATCTCTTTATGTAGGTCTTCAGGCAAAGAAAAAATTTGCATGTCCAGTTTGTGGTCCTAAGATCAAATCTCGTCATTCCAAAAGTTTAGGAAAGGAGGTGTTTGATGAGTATAGGCACTTCCTCTCTAAGAATCATAGGTATTAAACTACAGAAAAACATTTGTACAATTGGAATTAAGAGACTGCATTAAAACAGAAGAGAATGACAACTCACCTATGGAAGTTGCAATATAATAGAAATAGTCAAGGTACGTATGAATCATCATATATGAAATGTTATGAATTTTTTTTATTGTGTCTTGTTTACTGTAATTGAAAATGATATCTATAATTTCTTTATAAACTATGTTTCATGATGGTCTTCGTGATCATGAAGGCATTAATGGTCTTTGTTGGAGGAGCTAGTCGGTGAGCCGACTAATCTAGTTAACCGACTAGTAAGAGATTAGGTCCACCTACAAAGGTCGTGTCGGTTGACCGAACTGACAAATAGCTACTCATAACAATTTTGTAAATCATATATAATAGGCTGTTGAGCCAGTTAAGAACTTGGTTCAGTTTTGATATATGTATGGACCCTCATGTGATTCTATAATATAATCTATCATTCTATTACATGTTCTTGTTTCTTGTCTCTGTATGTTTATATGATTTTTTATGTGTATTATTGGTAAACTTATGTGATTTGTGAGATTAAAACATTGGTTCCATTGCCGGGACTTGAACCAAGTATCACATTCACAACTATCCACCTTCATCAACTGGGATCGACTTATGCATTCAAAACACCAAAGCTAAGAGATGGAGAGATGGATAGAATCCTGAAAGCAATAAACAAAGAAACATCATCCAAAAACCAAACAAAATATGAAAGAATTGAAAAAACAAAAATTGAACAAGTCAAATTCTTGACTAAATGCAGGACATTGACACAAACAGTGATACCGGGAACAACAGAGACCGACACCGACAAACCATTGGAAAAAGCATACCAATTGTTTGAAAGTGTCATGTCGAACCTACAGACACAGCTGCAGATTAAAAGAGACAAGAAAAAGGAAGAAACTTCTATGCTACTAAAGCAATAGTACACATCATTTTTCGAAGCACATAAGCAACTGTAGGACCACTTAGAAGAGTCTGTCACCATGGAAGAAGTTCTATGGAGTTGGTATACCCACTATGGACAAGTATTTCAGCAGGCTCGACAAACCCGCAAGCACATCCAAAACTTAGAAAAACAATAAGGTATGGACGACACCATGAGAAGAATAATTCAGTACCAGATCATATAAGAAACAACAAAGCTAGAAAAGCTAGAAAAATAAGTGCATCAATGGCTGACCCAAGCACTTCCAAGCATCAGCACACTTGACAAGATCTACCAACAAATGAAAATATTGTTAGATACAACAGATGAAAAGGCTCAGTCGCCGGGACCTGGCTTGGAAAACATCACAGACTATTCCATTCAAGAGAATATGTCGAATCTATCAAGCCTCACAACCTTGACCATTGATATCCAAAACACTCTACATAGTTGGGCAAAGTTTCAACACCAACTGGCAATCAAATCAGAAGCTATTGTAGAAGTCTATGTTCAGAAATGGTCATCCAGTCATTTACACAACCCATGAGCACAAAAGCAAAACATAGTAACTACTTCAAACAAGCATATTTTCGAGTACCTTCCCTGTTTCTTCAGGATGAAGAAAGATTTTGTTCCTAGGGGAGATGTTGGAAGAGCTAGTCGGTGAGCTGACTAGTCGAGTTAACTGACTACTCAAAGATTAGGTCTGCCTCCAAAGTTCATGTTAGTTGACCGAACCGACAAGTAGTTACTCATAACCATTTTTTAAATCATATATAATAGGCTAATGAGCGAGTTAATAACTTATTTCAATTTTGATATTTGTATGGACCCTCATGTGATTCTATAATATAATATTTTATTCCATCACCCATTTTTGTCTCTTGTTTATGTATGTTTATATGATTCTTTATGTGTATTATTGATAACCTTATGTGATCTGTGAGATTATAATTGGCTTCCATGTGGAATGAAAAGTTATCCTAAACAATTCAATAGGTTTCCCTAGTTATATGAGCACCTACAAATTGCTCATTTGTTTCATACAATGCATATTGTAACGAACATAAAATAGGATAATAATAAAATAAAGATTTTTATAGAATAATTAAATACAATAATTAATTATTATTTAAAAAAACAAACTATCTATTAAACTCTATATATAGTTTATAAGTCATTAATATAATAATATTATTAATTAATTAATTAATAATTATTGTTATAAAAAGAAAATTATAATAATTATTTTTGGAAAAAAAAAGGTTATTAACATAACGAAGAAGACCAATTAGTCAAGGAAAAACAAAATTGAAAAAAAAACAATTGATGATTAGCTATAGTCCAGATGACCATTGAGTGTCGAAGAAATCAGAGATTATGCAATCTGGTTTGTGAATACAGATAGAGAAATTAGAAGCCAAGCTAAAGCGTTATCTAAGAGACAATGAAGAGTTACAGGACATAAATACAAAACCAGAAATGTTGATTAAATTACATAAGATGCAAAAAGAGTGCAAGGAACAAAAAATTTCTAACGAGAAAAATCATATAGAAAATTTGCCTGCCCAAATTGAGAAATTAAAAGATGAAAGTGAGTTCGATCAGAAACAAAAAAATCAAGATATAAAGGAATAAATAAGTGATTATGAAGTAGAAATAATATGTGTGAACAAAATAGTTAATGACAAAGATGAAGAACTGATGCACATACAACAAAGATTAACAGATCAAGAATCAGTGGGCGACCAATATCGACAACAGATAAAATTTCTTCAACAACAAAATAGCGACTCTTAAAAAGAACATAAGCTGGAATTGCAAAGAGTAATAAAACAATATCCCACAATTCTGAAGAAATTTTCAGATTAAGAAATCATAACAAAACACTGATTACAAAAATAAAAAAATTGAAAAACAATAGCAAGAGAGAAATCTCTGGCGAAGACCTCAAAGGAAAAATATTGGAAAAGCAAGAAGAAAACCGGTGTCTAAATAATCATAATCAATAACTACAAAATCATATCAAGGAGTTAGAAATTGAAAATAAATCACAAGATGAAAGAATCGAAAAGATTCAGAGTCATAAACAATCTACTGGAGAACCAAGAAGCACAATCCAGGAAAATGCATCCAAAAATCAAATCGAGGAAGTGAAGACAGTCCTCGCCGCAGTACAAAAGAAAGAAGAACAAACAACACCTACACCTTATTGACATCCTAATTATAATCATCATTTTGACCAATGACAGGGTCAAAATGAATATTCATAGAAGACTTATGTGGACATGCGAAAATATTGACATACTAAGCAACAATTGAAACGAATTGTCCCACAAAAAAGATCTCAGAGCTCCAATAAAAATAGATCTAGGATGGACCACAGCAGATAGGATGCGACAATTCTCCCGGGGAATCCATAATTTGTATCGTCTCATCTCCTCAAATGTCGCAAATACAAAAGGGAAATAATTCCGAGACAACAGATTAAAATAAATCAGACATTAATGTCAAATACATCTTTGAGGACAAAGATTCCCTTAAGGGGAAGGAAATATAACGAACATAAAATAAATATAATAATTAAATAATTAATAATAAATATAATTAAGATGAAAGGACATGAACTTTCATTCTCAATTCCCAAGCCCTATTTAGTACGCGGGTTATCAACCATTGTAATCATCTATCCTATCACCAATACAATACATTATTTATTATGGCTTATTTGATATTCCAAATATTTTGGTAATATTTGTATGTGTGGATAATTATTTCGCTCCATGTGGTATCAGAGGGAATATTATTCACTTCACACAAACAATATTACCAGAACACCTGGAATATTTGATAAGCCATTAATAGGACACATATATATTGATAATTGGATAGATAAAAAGATGATAGATATTACAACATATCTTGCCTTTAATATGGCTTGAGTGTTTCATGATGAAGAGTTATTTCTCTTCACATTAATAGCTAACTACTATAATAATTAACAATTATTATTTTATTTAATTATTATCCTATTTTATGTTCGTTACACATATCAGAAAGAATGTGGCTGAAACATTATGACAAATATTGGATGGAATGAGTGAGAAAGAAAAAATTGTGAAAATTTGAAATGACATTCAAGTAGCCAATGATGCAATGAAAGACGTCATTCAATTTCATACCTACAAATACCAAATTAATATAAACTCACTTCCATGGATGTTAACAGTGCAGCAAAGTAATGTTGTAAGAGAAGTCACGTAAAAAAATAAATTTCCCACCATATTTTGTTCGAACATAAAGAGTATCATAACAAAGAAAGGTGATTTTGTAGGGGTGAAAACACATGATTGACATATATTCATGAAGGTAATTATTATGGTATGCATATAATTATTGCTATATTTTTTTATTTGGTGCATATTGTAGGTATTTTTTTGTCTACTTTTTGTAAAAAAAATGAAATGATTTGTATATTGTTATAGTATGTTTTATCCCTCTCTCTCTCGGACAACTTCAACAACAATGTAAAACAAGTTATATTTAATATTGGGAAATACATGAGGAAATTACTGATTTTTTGCATGTGCCTAGAGTTTGTTTAATTCATTGTAGAACTTATATTTGATTTTTGTGCACTAATTCATGTTATGTACTATAATGTTTTTTTTTGTTAAATCTCGTGATTGGTTTACATCAGTTGTAGATGGTTTTCATCTAAATAAATCCATAAAGAAGATATAAAGTATTGGAGGAGAGAAATTCCTCATCTCATGTGTGAAATGAAAGAGAATCTACCTTCGGCATTTTTCAATGCACAAGAACACTACCTCATACACCAAGTTGAGGAGATTGAATTGTGTGGACCTGTATATTCAAGGTCCATGTGGATGGCTAAGAGGCACTTGAAATTTTTGAAGGGTTTGGTTAGACAACAAGCACGTCCTAAGGTTTCTAGGATAGAGGGATATATGGCATACCAAAACATATGTATATTAATGAACACATTCCTAAATTAGCATCAAAGCTCAGTTTAGGTCGCATTTGTGATCCACACTCCAACAACAATTTTGAAGGGGAGTACTTGGAGGGGAAAGGTAGATCATGGAAGGTGAAAGGTAATTATTAGCTAGTGGAGATTAAATAATATAATACATTTTAATGTTGATTTTTATGTATATATCATACATATTCTAATTTCAATATTCAATATGAATCAATTAAAAGTGTACACCTTTTTAAGTGAATATACATTTGTATAGAATTTTAATTTCATTTTCATCAAACGGTTGGTTGAGAGTGGGATGCACTTCATTTATACATCATAAACAAACTTGACTGGATGAAGGTATGGATTGAACGATGTGAACAATATGGTAATGGAATATCATGGAAAGGTGTGGCTTCATTGGTTAAAGCATCACATTGCAATGGAGATACCAATCTTACACAAAGGGAATTCAATTTAGCATATGGTTTAAAATATAAGTAGGAGAGATTATTAATCAACCACACTATTTATTTTTTTGCAAACATATTGATGTACACGTTGATTTTTTCCTTGGAGGGCATAAGCAGGAAATTAATCATAAATGGATCATGATGTAATATTTACGTGTATGGGTTATTGTAGGTAAAACACCATAAGGCTATGTGGTGCAATGGCTGTAAATATCACATAAAAATGTTGGATGAAATGAAAAAAACATTATATTGTGGGATATATGCAGTCTTTAAGGTGACCAATGTTTCCTCTAGAAGTGACAAGCATCTAGAACTCTCAGAAAATTGATACTATGGGTATTTGGAAGATATTATTCATTGTGACTTTAACTCCTTCAAGGTAGTTATGTTCGTTGTCAAATGGTACAGGTTACGACTGAATCAACATGATCTAAATAAAACTATTATGGAACATGATAATGGATTTACCATGGTTATTACAAGGTTGTTTGAGCCAAGAATGAAACCCTATGTTCTTCCAAGCCAATGTAAATGGGTATTTTACTCTGAGGTTCTAGGTAGAGGGGGTTGGTAATTTTTTGTGAGACACGATCCACGAGGAAGGTCGATAAAGTATACTATAGAGGAAGGTAATGAAGAGGGTCTCGAAGAAGAAGATGATGTTGAAGATGATCGACATGAGTTAGATGATCATGTTCTAAAAGAAGATGTTGAATAATTAGTTGAATCCAATGATGTAGCAGACAATGTCCATGAAGATGGTATCGAAGATGACATGATGATCGTAATTGACATGGATGAAGATGATGATATGGCCAATCCTTACAATGGTGACTCTAGCTCGGATGATAAAGATGATGACTTGGATGAAGAATATGATGAAGTCCATTGAAGTGTATGTGGTATTCCTTAATATATCTCCTATATATATTTTGATTTAAGCGAAATAGAATTATTGAATTTTATTGGTACATATAAATTAACCGTTTCTTAGTGTTTTTGTCATTTTCATGTATGTTGGAATATGTTATAATTAGAGACATTGCTTCTTAAGTATTAAAAAAAAAAATTATGTATGACAAAAAACACAATTATTTTTTTTACATAGATTTTGTCAGGTTATGGGGAATTGAGAGTGATGTGAGGGGGGGAGGGGCCATAAGAGATTCCACCTTCACGTGGTTGGCCCTGTTCAGTAGAGAATATTAAATTATTTTTGGAACAAATAGAAGCTCAGTAAGGAAATGCATAATTATCATGCTAACCCAAATGGTGTGCTTGATCATGCACTGGACAGGTCCAACATTGATTTTCTTTTAATTTGTGCTTGCTTCGACTAAAATGTGGCATGGTTGGACTAGACACATGCATTGATGGTGTGGGATTGGTTCCATACTAAAAAATGATCGACACTAACAATTCGAGCATAAAAAACCATACCTATAGATTAATTAATGTGCTACATGGGACCAACATTGTTGTTTTTTACATTGCTCTTGTTTGGACTCAAATTTGGAATTGTTAGAATAAACACATGCATTGATGGTGTGGGAGGGTTTCCATACTAAAACATGAATGACACTAACAATTCGAGCATAGAAAAACATACCTATATATTAATTAATGTGCTGCATAGGGCCAATGTTGATTTTTTTTTAAATTTGTGCTTGCTTGGATTGAAATTTCGCATGCTTAGACTAGACACACGCATTGACAATGTGGGGGGGTTTCGATACTAAAACATTAATTACACTAACAATTTTGCATAAAAAACGTACCTATATATTAATTAATGTGTTTCATGGGGATAACGTTGGAATTTTTAAAATTTGTGCTTGCTTGGACTGAAATTTGGCATGGTTAGACTGAAATTTGGCATGGTTAGATTGAAGTTTGGCATTGTTAGGCCATAACCATGGTCCATGGAGAAAACTAGGAACTTAGGATTGCATAAATTATTTAGGGTTCATTGTCCATGCTTTAGGCACATCCATGTATTCCCTAAAAAGTGAATCCTTCACCTTCAAGTCATATATGGAGATGATTCTTTTAGGTTTAGCATAGTAGAGATGGGTATGAGTTCCTTGGCCATGGTTTATGGGGAAAAACTAGGGTATTAAGCCATAATTATCTCTATAAGTCATGGGAAGTGCATGGGGTCTTATACAACTACATAGAACCTACACAGGAAACCTTTTGAATACGAGTGGAGCATGGACACCATTTCATTGTTTCATGTGTAGGATAGGTCTGTTGGTAATATGCATGCTTTATGGGGAAAAACAAAGGGATTTATATGGAACTATTTCTTTAATAAATAATGGAATGACCACCATATTAACCTTATATAGGTATTATATAATATAATAAAGGGATGTGATCCTTATTTCACATTATTGGACCAATATATTGTTCAAGACAAAAAACTAGGGACTTATTAAACCCTTTTATAGGGCTCATAAGCCATGGATGAGGTCCCACATTTTATATGCAAGGACTTTAGATATAATTTGTGGCACATAAAAGGGATATTTTCCTAATTTCATTATTTTGAGGAAATGATCCCATTCATTCATATGATAAGACGAAGACAACAGTGCCTCAAGAATTAGATCTTGAGGTTTTACTAGAGCACTTGCATTCTTTGGTATATAGAGAGAACACTGGCACAAGGAGTAGAAGTTGAGTTTTTTACAAAGAACCCACATTCTCTGGTATACAAAGAGCATAGTGCCACGAGGAGTAGACATGTAGGTATTTCCAGAGAACCCACATTCTTTGGTATACCAAGAGCACAATGCCATGAGGAGTAGACCCTGAGGCATTTCCAAAGAACCCACATTTATTTTGGTAATTTCTAACTCTATAGGGGTTTTCCATTATATGAAAGAGATGGTTATGGAGAGGATGGTGCAGGGATAAAATAACCAATGGGATTTCGAGAGAATATTGTGAGGAGTAGAGATGACTGATGGAGACAAAAATGAGACACAATGTCTTTTTTAAGCTCTACCATATTCCTCTATTTTGCAAGAAACTTTACCCTAAAAAAATGATATGTTCCTCGGCTTTACCTCGGAGTTCCTGCTAAATGTAATCAATGGTTTGGATTTTGAATTAAATTCTTGAATTGATGATTAAGCTCATCTTTGTTTAATTTTTTTCTCCTATTACCTTGCCTCATTTTTGTATATTTTTTAGAGTCTGTACTAGTGAAGTTTTTATCCTTTCAGGGTAGTCTTATTTTCCTAACTTAAAACTCAAATTTGAAAAGATGTAGCTTGAATCGATTTAAGGGAAAAGTTTGTGTGAAACCCCATGAAATTTCTGGGTTCCCCGCCATGACCTACACTGTTTTGATTTGTGTGAATGATGTAATCCTCCATGTTTAAGCGCAGATGGGAAAGTATTTCCTTGTTACTTTTACAAAGGATTATTTTAAATAATGTAAATATGTTTTAATTTTAACTACTCTATGTATATTTATCATCTAATGCTTGAAGGTATTGACTTTTTCCGGGTACAGGGTTACCCTAAGCCCTAAAATATTCTTTCATATTATTGTTAGATCCATTATGTCAGATACCTTAACTACTGAATTTTGATTGAGGAGTTCTGGGTTTCCTTGTTTTTCACATAATTTTTTATTAGATTTTACTAGAATATACTACAATTTTGATATGTGGCCGATATTTTCAACTCTCTTGATCTATAACTCAGAATCATTTACCATTAATACATGTGAGGTCGAATAGTAGTACTAAACCCATTATATTAGGGAAATAAGGAGTCTTGAATTTTCCCTAAGATATTCATTTTCATCGTCACCATCATCGTCATCTTCATTGTCATCTTCATTTATATCATCATCATTGTCACAGTCATCATCATCATCATCACCATCATTGGCATCTTCTTTCATCATCGTCATCGTAAATATTTGTATATCCTAATCCACATTGTTTATAACATGTAGTGCTAGACAAGCTCTAAATTTACCCATTAGATATCTAGTTCCAAAGGGATACCCATTCACCAAAATTATTTTAGGCATACAAGTTGGATATGTTAATTTTTTCTAAGCAGCATTGAGAGCCATTCTCTAGGAGAATGGATGCACCTGGTCAGTTACAAGGAATTCAACCCGTTATGGTACTTGGGACTCATCTTAGGGTTGAGGGACATTATGTGGGAGAATGGAGGCACCTTGTCAGTTAACATGAAATTAACCTATTTGAGTACTAGGGCTTCATCCTGGGGCTGAGATATATTCTCTAGGAGAATGGAGGTACCTGGTCAGTTACCCATAAATTAACCAAGTCCAGGAGTGGGGTCTTATCCTAGGGATGAGTTCCATTCATTAAAGGGAGGCACCTTGTCAGTTACTAGGAATTTATCCTAGTCCAGGACTATGACCTCAAACTGGGGCTAAGGTCCATTCTTTGGGATAATGGAGATGCTTGGTCAATTACCAAATATTTGACATTAAGTCATATGATGCAACTAGGGGTTGAGGAACCTGATCAGTTATGAGGTCATCACCATAATCCCTAGACATGGTCTGGAAAAGTGATGCACTCCTCCCCTTGATCTATGGGATATGATACCTTCTCCAGGGACTAGATACCCTTGATTCAGAAACCTAGCACCTCATATTGGTGGCAACAAGGAGATAAAGATAAAGAATTTAATAATTATCCTTATTTATGAATATGTACTTTGAGTCGGCATGAATGAACCTCAAGGACCCTGAAGAACTATTGAGACAACTAGTTGTGGTAACAAAAATACTTGAATAACCATGAAACCCCATTCTTTGTCCATGTGACCATCAAGTGAAGGACCAAGTGGCACAAGTCAAACACCAAGAATACCTTTGAACCACAAAACATAAAAAGTCAAGGGTCAAATATGAAAAAGAAAGGAATCCCTAATCTGAACTTCCTAATTATGTGGAACCAACTTAAATGTTTGATGGACTATAAATGAACAACATTTACAAAACATTTCATTAATTTTCATCACTTGATTGCTCCAACAATTTGTGACTGAGATCATCATCCTCATCACAACTATGGTGACTACGAAGGTTTCGTTGGGTGGTATCTTTCTTCCCTTTTTCACATGGTATCTCTTAAGCTTGCATTGGGTCTTTTCCTTCATGGATCAACAATAAAGTGGCTGCTACAATCACAATTTCCTTCTTCTTAAGCACTCCACTATATACCCTACCTTATAGGGCTTCTACAGCACCCCCGATCCCTTCCATGGATTCCCTATTTACACTACATACCTGTTAGGGTTGTATCATATCCATATAAGATCTAATAGGGATACTAAATAGGAGTAGGATGGTCATAAGGGTTAGCAGTAGGCAGTGAACAACAGCAACGAGATGCTATCACTCACGATTAAGGCCTAAACAGATCACAATGGTGGTCATAGGTTTAGCAACAGAAGGTGACAACAGTCATGGTGGTGAGAAGCAACAGTAACATACTTCTATAGGACATGATGAAGGACATCAACATCCCACAGGGAATGTACATACCTTTGATGAGAAGGAAGTAGGTACAAGTAAGTACATTCCACATGGCAGTAGTAGAAACAACAGTATAATCCTATTAGGGTTTTCTTGGTTTTGAATTTTTTTATGCAATCATCTGATAGTCATGAAAACAAGATTTTTCTGTTCATTTACAAACTCAGTGATCTCATTTGAGGATGAATTATTAATGCTTCAGGTTTTTGTTCTTAAAAGGTTTCCCTGTGAAAAATCTCGTGTTCAATTGTGTGATGCTTGTTTTACTACTACAGTTTTCTTATTGTTTTTAATATCTCAAGTGCTATCTCTATTACAGACTACAATTTTGAAAATATGATACATTTTTAAATTCAACAGTATAGTTCAATTAGATGGATTTCCAAATTAACCAAAGAATTAGACTAACCATTGAGATGGGTGAACACCCCAATCAATTATTTACTTATCAAATTTAGGAGAGAACTCTGTATCCACCCATCCTTTGACATAAAAATAAATAAATGCATTTTTGTATTGTCCAGATAAAATAGAATCTCACTCACAACATAAATCCTAAAACATGGATGTCTTGCAATCAAAACACACCTTTCCCACCAAAGGAATTCAATGTATATTGATGTGTGGTATAATTTCTTCCAAGTTCATTTAATCCCTGAATATTGATAAAAAAAATCGATGCATCTTCCATCCCCACTCGTTATATTCAAAGCTCATAGGTGCACCAAAAGAATCCCACTATGAAAAAATCATTGAGAATTGCTTGTTTTATCCTTCTAAGTCCATAAATTCAGACCAAAGTGTCTAAGTATTTCATGAGTTACATGAAGAGATGAAGAAAACCCAATCCCTATATTTATTGCAAGGGAAAAACAAATCCCATGTTAGGGGTTAGGCATCTTTGGATATGACATGCTTGGAACCATATGTTCCAAAGGGCCACATGAATTGTATATAAAAAAAGTATTTTAATGTAATAAATTTTATTTTGGAGATTTCTTGGATGTAAACCACCTAAAATCTAACTTATGAGCACTTGTAACCCATTTTAGACTATTTTGATAATGATTGTGTTGCATACCCAACCCGTGAGCACTTGCAACCAAACTCGTGAGTAGAGAAACCCAGTTAGTGGCTCTTAGATTGGGGTTATTATGGTCATGTAGGAGGGATGATGAGTAGATAAAGACAACCTGTGACAAAAGAAACCAAACATTACCGAATCATTGGAGACCCTTGGATTCTCCTAGTGATGTGTTTTTTCTTCTGTTGTTCGTGCTAGACTAGGGAAGCAATATCGAGTTACATATTAAACCCTATTCATGTATAAGTTAAGGAACCAAGGTAATCTCTCCATCTCTATCTCAAGGCTAAGTAGAGATGCAATATCAAGGATGAGTAGAGAAAGCCAACCCCTAAGTAGAGAAACCTGGCTTAACTGAATTATTGGAAACTTGTGGATGCACCTGGTGTTATGGTTTTTCTTATGTTGTTCATGTTGGCCTATATAATAAATCTCAAGTTACAAATTATATCCTATTTGTGTGAAATATAAGGAATCAAGGTAATCTCACCATCTTTTAAGCTTGCATTCATTGACTTTGATTGATAAATTATTATTATGATATCTTCCTTTAGACTAGGGTTATTACAGCTATGTAGGGGAAAGGGAGGTATAACAAAGAAGCCTATATCTCATAATGATCTATAAACACAAAACAAATATGAGAAGAGAAATAGAAAAGGAAATTCCTCCAAAATCGTTGAGTAATATTTTAAAATTTTAAATTTCTTGTTGGTTTTAGTTGGTTCGATATTCAAGCCTTAACCCAAAACATCCTTTGACTATTGGTATTGAACTTCTTCAAGTTTGCACATATACCTCTGCTATGAACTCTGGAAAATACATATTATGTTTTTGTTTTCATACCTCTATCATGTAAACGATTTGTGTGGAAAAATACTTAGGTCATTCTCAAGAATTGTGGTTGTAGTATAAATACCCACTTTATCCTCTTGTCTAGGTTTTTCTACTAGGATTTTTATTTGTATTCATAAGTATAATGAAAAACACATTTTCAGGTGTTTTTATTACAATAAGAAAAGATACCTATCATTATATTTAATCATAAATTCACATAAACATAGGGATGGTAAAATGATTCAGCTCACCATTTTTCTATTTTCCAAAGTAGTTCAAAGGAATTTAGGTTCTCTTTGTACCTAAGAGTGGTCTAATACTATATGTTGGTATCAAAGCAGGGAATGTTACCGGGATTCTTGCATGCCATTCATGGAAGAGGCATCAAAAACAGTATGAGTAAAAAATGAACTTATTTTTAATATTTTAATGTTGATTTCTTCATTCTTCTTTGTCTCAGACTCTCACTTAACAATGAGTGGTACTCTATGCTTCTGGAAAATTGGAATGTGCTTAGAAGTTCCCAAAATTATGAGGTCCAAAGCATTAATTATGATGATGTACCTATCAACTTCATCCTAGTAGAAATCATGGAAAATGTGCATGTGATACTTTTGAAAATCTGAGAACCTATGATTCTATCCCTTTACAATTGTAGATACCAAACATAGTTTGGTATGATAAATCAAATAACACTCAAATGCCTCCATTGTGTGCAAAAGCTCCAACGTGTTATAGCTTAGTGTTGTACATATCCTAATGTATGCTTTTATGAGTATACACCAATATAAAACATATCATATTTCACATAAGTATTATTGAATTAGAATAAAACAATAGAATACATCGGTTAAAAAGGTATAATAACAGGTTTTATGTCATCCATTGTTTTAAAATACAAAGATTGACTTGATAATGAGCTAGCTTGTGTTGTAAGTCTTGATTAATTAATCCACAAATTAGATTCTATGATGTTGACTATAAGCTCAATTTAGTCCAAATCAACTATATTGTCAACCATTATCTCAATGTAAATAATTTTTTATCAAACCAAAGACATTCATTTCAATACTAACGAGGTTCATGAGCACTTAACAATTTGTGAGAGCTAGTAGATAATGAGAAACAAATATACTTGTAATTAATCATTCGGCCATATATTTATTAAAAATACATCAAACATTTTACTCATGTATTAATTCCAAAATAATAAATCAACTTTAGATTACCTTCACACTCGTGATATATATGGCTAGGCGCCAAAGATAAACTTCCAACAATATTCAGAACTTACTGAAGGATAATATGTTGTATCTAAAGCATTACACAATATTTATCTAGATGAGATGTTTTTCAAGGTGATATACTTCAGAAATCAAAATTCTTAGGCTACCACTTAAATAGTCAACCAATACACCTTACAATAATTTCCAAGCGTGGAGTAATGAAGACCTATCTAAAAAGGTAACAAAGAGACAATTTGTATTAGTTCTATCTTAGATGTCTACCCAATGAAAGATAGTGATACTAGTAGTAAGTCATGATACTCATATTTAATTTATCAAATGATTTACCAAACAAATGTTGCTTAGGTTTTCCAAGAATGAATTAGATGAAGACTTGCAACAATAGAAACCAAATGGTGACAATGAACATTGTGATCAAAATTCAGATCTATCTCAAAAGGTATAAGGTCATAATGTATTGAGATATATCATATTAGTTTTGCATCCTTTCTTATCATACTCAAAAACATTTTATGTGCCAATAAATTAGTACCATTCAAATAGTCCTGAAATACAAAGTTCAGCATCACTTTGTAAGTGGATTTGAGAGCAAATCTAGTGCCAAATACTTGCATTACATAACAATGATGCACTCCTTTAAGACGTATGAGATTTAAGAAGGATTAACAATATTTTGTTAAAATAAATTTAGTGGTTTTCATATAATGTGATGAAGACATGGAGACTTCAATATAACTTACAGTGACCACCTAATATATCAGATCTGAAATGTGTTTAGAGTCTTGTCAAAGTGAACCTTTTATTGTTATCAACCCGTCAAATGATGAAAATTGTGATAAATAGGTTTGTCATATGTATCTCAGTGATCAAGAAAATTATGAGGGACGAATAGTCAAATGAACTACTAACAATGTTGAATAATGAGAAAACTTTGTTTTGTTTTATGTTTGAAATATTAATACTAAGGAAAAGCATGAACATAAATACATCATCTTGCTATCATTTGTGAATTTGAACAAGGATTAATATGAATATAGAATTTTGAGTGTAGTATGTCTATTAAATGAAGAACAAAGTGGTCAATTTTATTTTCAAAGGACCAAATTGAACTAATTCATGGGATTACTAACAAGCCTTGTAAAATTGTTGAATTATCTATCAGGCTATGATACTCATTTTTTTCATGGATATGTAGGGATCCTTGTCTAGTATGGATATGGACCTCATTCATGTTTTACAATATAAGGAATGGGTCCGTGGTAGATATTAGATACCACTATTATGGAATTATGTCTTGTATCTATTAAAACACTAAAAAGGAAAGAAAAGTGAAAAGGAATAAGACAATATGAAAGATAAGTTGTATTGAAACTAATATGGAAACACATACGAAAAATTATCAAAAAATTCAGATACAATATTGCATGAAAACAACAAATATTATATATGCATATATACAAAAAAATACATGAAATATAAAATATGTTAGATCTACCAGGAATTACTTATTAGTGATCAATTCTTTTTAAATAACATGTATTTTTTTTAAAATAAAGGTTTGATATTTTATATTAACAAAAACCAGATGCTGAAGCATTTGGAGAGTACATAAGGTTTCCATACTGATAAAGAAAATCTATAACTTATGCTACTAACCTTGTCTTCTTCATAGCATTAGTAGTAGTAAAAAAAGGAGAATATAATTTCCTATATATCCATAATATAAAAAATATACAGACATATTGTCCCACTAGCAGTAGAAAAAAAAACATAAAATACTTGTATATGTCCCTAGAGAGGCCCCAGAACCCTTACCATCAGCAAGGTTTTGGTTGGATTCCACTTCATTATTCACTTTGTATCCAAAGGCCATAGTTCCTACCTGAATCTTGACATGAGTCAGTCTATCTGCGAGCTCCTGGATGGCATGGAATTTCTCCTAACATTGGGATTCCTCGACAGTTGCTTGCTCCCTTTGAATCGATCTCACTTCATGGAGGTCCTTTGCAACCTACTCAAAAACTTTCCCTCACTTCTCCTTTGAGTCGGCGAAGCTGATACTTTTGAATATCCACATCATATTTAAATCTCCTTGGTCTATGTCCCATTGTTACGAGGCCATGTTACGGAAAGCAAGGATCACCCTCGTTGGTTGATTCCATGTTATCATCCTGTTTGCAAAGGGGCCAAATATCTTGGAGGATCTCGTGGATCTTAATTTACTTCCTAAGATGGATGAATTCATAGATAAGGTGGAAAGGTCCATTTCTCATTTCTTGGTGTGTTCATATACTGCATTAATGATCTATCTCATCGACCCAATCACTCTTCTTCGTAGTGAAAATAATCATGTTGGCATGATCTAGATCTCTAGCCTTCACCTCAGCTCTCACCCAAGGTTATATTAACATCATCCTACCTGATCTAAACTAGATTGACATACTTTCCACATCTCTCACACAGGGCATATAAGACTCCATGTCTTCTTCGGTTTGTACCTCCTGTACAAAACCCAAATTCACAACAAGTTCTTGGGTTGGTGAGTTTCTAACATACTCTGCTTACATCTCCCTTGATTTTTTTGTTCTCTCAAATACTCCTTCACTCATGATGAGGTTCACGATTTCTTGTAGCTATTGCGTGGTCGCCTGTGGTGCCACCTCTTCAATTTCAGTCACCACTTGTTAGGCATACCTCCAAGCGACTATTTTTCCTCTCTTGCTAGGGGAGCGAGTCCCACCTTATTTCATCCTCATTGAAATGGTCATGCAATGGTTCAAGGATGTATCCCTCTGTTTGCAGTATTTGAAATGAAAAACAAGTTTTTAGGTACCTATGCTAGGAATTTCCTATACCATTTAGCATTAAAAGGAATGAAACTCCATCGCGATGAAAAATAAATGTTAAGAGATAAATTTCTCTTTATGTGATGCAGGGATATAGTTTTCTCTGAAGGAAAATGTCATGAATTACCTAAATCCTATGAAAAAATGGAAGTTACATATGGACAAGATGCTATGTCCTTGAATGGTGGAGCAAAAGCTTCTTTGAATCTTGCATTGGGGCACACCACCATAAATAATATTTGGAAACAAAGTTTCTAGTTCCTCATTGGACATGAGTTTGATCCCTCATTACACATATTGGAACCTCCAATAGTGATACAAAAAGCAAATAAATGGAAAAATGGATGCGAAGATTGTAGATTGCCGCTTTAGTATACTTGGCCCTAGGATTAATTCTCCTAGAATTGAGTTTTTAGCTGAAATATTAACTCATATCCAATACCACCTTTGAATAGTATGAAGCATTCTTTCTTTCCAACTACCTTTTTATCAACTTAAATATCTAACACATACACATCTAACTTGTAAATATTATGTGATGGATGGTTTCTCTATCCATCAAACATTCTAGGTTGTTACTAGGTGACAACAAGGAGTGTTATTTAGTATTCTTTTTTGCACTATTTTTGTCAATTTATTAACTTCCACAATAGGGTGTATGCTAAAATCTTGGAAAATCTAAATCCCACCTAAATTATATCCTTTATTTTACTCTATATACTATATTTCAATATTATTTAGTTACGAGGTTATGATTGAGAAATCAATACATTTTCTAGCCATGTGGATGTATTTGTGGAATTATCCTTGAATAATTGACCTTACAAGAATATATTGCATATATTTGACCTTATTTGACCTTCCATCTCTTTGGTAGGTGAAAGAAGAGGTAGTTACAAAGAGTTATTTCATATAAGATGTAGTTACAAGGAGCTATTCAATATATTTGACCTTATTTGAGCTTCCAAAGAGATGGGTGTTGGGCTCTGGAAATGTCTTTTATAACGATTTTATTTACATTAATTTCCCACCTTTTTACTATAATTTGATACAACTATCCTTAAAAAGGGCTATCTTTTATTGTATTTCATCAATTAAAACACTTAAACGTAAATGTAGCTTAATATGTTATTTTTAATGTATTAAACACAATATTGTGCAAATGATAAACATTTTGGTACTTCATCTAACCTTCCATTCAGCTCTTCTTTTGGTCCTAAGTTCTGCACTAGGTTTTGATGACACATTTCTTATTGGTCCACTAAGCTTGGCTTTCCTTTATACCTTCATCTTCCGATTCTTTCAAGTTCTGTTGATCATGCAAGTGTGAATTAAAAACCATGATGATGAGCTTTGGAATATTCTTTTAATTTAATTTCAAAAAATAAATAACTGAAATGATATTATATCATAATTATTAATTAAAGTCATATGGAAAAGTGTCCACTTAAAACAAAATATTATAATCATTGTAAAACGTTAACATTCACATCATACTTATATAATAATTGAGCCATGGTGGAAAAATGCGTTGAATTCTACCATAATTCCTCACATGATATGTTTTTTATGCCATGGTTTGTTTTATTAACTATATGCCATGATTTTATGATTTATAACATAACGTATTTGTTTACCCAGGATATAAGGAGAATGCGTTCAATATGAAATGAACAAATGCACGAGATGTGGGTTTTGTTTCCCACCTAGAATACATGGTTTATGAGCCTCTGCCTACAAATATTCGCTTCACATCCCGTCCAAGCATCCCACGGTTCTGTTGCGCGAATCTAGGAAACCAACTCACACGATTTGGGGAAAATGACCTGTTCAGTTTAACTCATCAATGGAAGTTGTTTTCATATTTTATGGAATTCTATTATAAGAGAGGTTGACCACTGAAAGGGTCGACCTTCTCTCCATTGTAATCACTATAAAAAATTGTCTTTTGTTCTGAAGAGGAGGGGGAGAAAAAACGATTTGTAAGATTTGTTTCAGTTTAATATAAAGACTTTGTTTCAGATGTTGATGAGTATTTTCATTTTCTATTAATGATTGGAGACTGAGTAGCTTAGGAAACAAACCCCTGTTGCTAGGAAGGGCCCCTCAATAAGCAGAGGTTCTATTTGTGCACATTCAGTAGTTTCCTCTCGTTTTTACCGATAAGTATTTTTGTTTTTATGTCTATGCATTTCGTTTTCCCATAGATAATGTTTTGCTATTTATAAACTGTAATTTTCTTATGTTTTTATGCAATTTATATCTTCAGAAACCATTCAGCCGACCATTCACATGATTCGTTCAAACTTCCTTTCAGTCTGTGTTTCAGCCTTTCATTCAAACTTAGACAGAATTTTCTAGAATTTGTAGTCATTTCCAGAATTGTTAATATTGAGTTTTATATAAATATAGTTAATTAGAGTCTAGGTTGATTTTCCAGTACTTTAACATTTACTGTAGATTTCATTCTTAGTCTCTAGTTTAAGTTGCAATTTAGTTATTAATGCTCAGAATATATCCCCGGTACCTCTGTAAACCTGGTTTAGCAGTAAGATATTTTGTATCCTATCTTGTGTATCCTCACAAATTGCTTTCAGCTTATTCAGTTCAAAATTATGTTGTAACATCGTAAATTTGTTCCTTATCTATTTTTTTTGGTTCCATTAACAAATGTGGTTTCTAAACATTCTTAAATTCTTTTCCATATACGTTGATTCCAATATTGATAAAATTCCTCTGAATCCTCTCATGGTTTAATACATTGTTCATATTTGTTTGTATATATTTAATATATGATAAAAGTGATTTCATTAATACACTCAACATATAAGAGTGGTAATGTATATGTCTTTAATAGATTTTATCTTTTGTAGATAATATTATAACTTGTAAATATACAATACCTTTTATAATTAGTGTATTAAATTTTGATCATTATATAATTTGTGAATATTTTGTATATTTAATATTTTATAATTTGCTTAACAAACTTTGTATATTAGATTATTTTTTGAGTGTATTTTGTATATTGCATAGCTTGTATGAATTTAATAAATTTTGCAGGATCGATTTTGGGCATTAGGAAGAGAGTTTGGTTTAGATTGTTTTCATTTTTCCCTTTGTTTGTTTTACTTTAGCTTTGTTTTCTACATTATGGATTGTTGTGTTTCATTGGATTAGACCAAGAACTAGTTCCAATCAAAGTTTAATAACTTCATTTGTATTAGATGCATAAGTTTAATAAGTTCATTTTTAGGTGTAAGAGAATAGAAGTTCATTTTTTATTTTGGTAGTTTCATTTGGATTTCAAAGATGTAGTAGTGTTAAGTTATCTCTATGGTTTGACTCAGATAGGTTAGAATATCCTTGAATAATCTAGACTTTAGTTCTGCAAATATAGTGTTTGCATCTCACAAGCTACCTTCCTGGGTTGAAAATTAAGTGTTGAATTACATAACATATATTTTCACCAACATTTTGGCACCGTTTCCGGGGAGGTGCTGAAGGGATAGGAGTCTAGGTAGATAAAGGTAGATACATTGCATTACATTACACAACAAGGGGGAGGGGAAACGATAAGATGCAAAGACGACTTCACTACATAATTTCCGTAGTGTAACATCTTGATGCATCCACTTTAGTGGGTCGCCCCACAGCCTTGTTGTTCCATTTTGTGAGTGTGTTTTACTTTCTTCAATATTATTTTTGCAATTGTGTTTTGTAAAGTGTGCTTATTTTCTCATAGGTGTCTTTACTTTTTGCAAGTTTTACTTTTCACAAAAGAGTGTTTAATTTTGATTTATTTCCCTTAGGTGCATTCCGCAAATATATATAGTTTACTCTCCCATAGGTGTATTTTTATTTTTGCAAGCATAGATAAATTCATGTACGTGTGCTTTTATTTTCAAATCTAGGTAGTTGCCTTTCTCACAATTTACTCTTATGCAAGTGTGATTTTCTTTTTGTAAGTTTGAGTGTGTTTACTTTGCACAAGTTAATTTCATTTAGGTGTTTCAGTATGTTGTCTTTAATTTGCAAATTTGTTTTAGTAATATATAGTATTTCAAAAACACATAAATTATTTAGGTGATTTAAGAACCCCAGAGACTAATCCTTGTGTGAAGTAGGACCTACCAACCAAAATAATGGACTCAAAGGTGCTCATTAATATGAGAGAAATCTATCAAATCCTAGCAAAAGCTAGAGTCTCAACCTCTACCGAAGAGGATATCCTGATAGAAGTTGAAATCTTATCAACTACTCCTGAAATGACAGATGAACCAAAATTCCAAGAACTACAAAAGGATTTTCTTTGCAAAAATGCAAAAGAAGCTGAAATATTGGGGATTACATCAGAGGGAGAGCAAGCAGAAATTGAAGAGTTATCGATACACATGACAATAGATCCATCATGTGCTCAAACAACTGCTCAACTAGAAGAAGAGGGTATGTATGACATAGTGAAGGAAGGTGAGTACCAAGACTACATCGAAAGATGGTTTTAGGAGATAACTCAGGCGCAATACCATTCCTTCATTCAACACCTTTTGATGCAAAGACAAGTAAGTTGGTTGAATTACCACATCCAGGTAATCATTGCAACAACATTTTCATATGTGGATAAAGTTACAACTCACATATTTCTTCGCACTTGGTTTCATTGGAAAAACTCATATACTTGAATAAACATGTTTTCTTTCTTATTAGGGTAGGGAAATATGTATATGAATAAAAAGTTGCATTTTTAGTTTAGGGAATAATGCAACTTTGCTTTTCTTTGTTTTCTTTTTCAAATAAAAGAACTAAGAAGAAGATAATGTCAATGACTAAACTGAAACAAATTTCCATCATTATTTATTTTCATACATTCATATTTCTAACTATAACAGTTACTCAAGACCAATTTTAAATACCACGACAATTTACCATAAGTTAGAAGTCTATCTAAAACCTAGAGGTCACCCGTACATCCTAGCTTCATTATCAGAGTTTGTTATTTAAGAATCTTGATCACATAGTAGCATAAGGGTGAATAAAATTCCTAGTTGTGGGGAACACTATTATAACTCTATATGAAAAAGGAGAGTTTTGGGACAAGAGACAACTTTCAATCATTCTCTTATGACCTCATCCACTATACATTAATTAAGTTTTGCCACGTCATGTATTTGGAATCAAACTAAATGTGTAGTCTATTTTTCATGCACACAACCTTTATTGGGAAATTTATAAAAAGTCCTCCAACCCATATACCATCCCAATCCGTAAATGGTTTTCAAAGTTGCTCCCCCATCCACTCACTTATAGGCATTTTATGGCCGAATATCTATAGAGGGTAGAAACGTTGGGACACGAGCCTCTAATGAAAAAAGGGTTCAATAGGCTAACCCACCGGGACACTGAATAGGTCTGTTGGCAGCGGGTGCCGGCCTATGGTATGACTAGGAAAACCCATCGGGGTACTAAGCAGGCTCAATGGAAATGAGGCATTATGTCTAGGGAGGATAATTCTTAGATATCAAAGTTACCCCATCGAGGTACTAAACAGGCTTGCTGGAAATAGGTTCTGACTTTGATGTATTTTTCTATTCCTAATGTATATTTGTGTGTATGAATGATATACTTGTGTAAACTCTTAACAAGAAGCATGCATGGTTGAACAACCGGTTAAATGATCTTCATGTAATTTCCATTTGAGAATGTTTGTAAGTTGCACTTAAGACCCTGTCTTCTAATTCATACCATACCTAGGATGGTGGGTGATGTGGAACTGCTTTCAGGTAATTTATAACTTTTGACATTTTGATCTCTACTTTGCAATCATCATCAGGAGACCAATTAAAGCTCGATGAGGAATAACCACTGCCCAATCTTTTAGTGAATACAGATTTATTTAATCTATTATTTTTTAACTACAATTTTCTAGAATGGGTCGGTTTGGTTTAATAATGCGAATCAGAGTTTTTTAGGGTTTCTATTAAAGTTCAAAGTTTAAAATAAGGGTTAAAATTAATTATTTGTTTTAAATCTTTTAAATTTTAAAGCTTTTTAAAAAGCAAATTTTAATTTTATATTAGTTTTTTTTATAAAATATTTTATTAAAGGTTATATTAGTATAATTTATTTTTAAGGTTTTATTTAAATTATAATCTAAAATAATTTATATGAAGTGTTAGTTAATTCTTATTAAAGATTTTCAATCATGACTAGTTTAGATGTTGTTTTAGTTCATGTTCAAAATTTTTATTAAAAATGGTATAATGTTTTAATAAATTTGTTTGGATTCATATTAATTTACTTTTATAAAGTTGTCTTAGTTAATTATAGTTTAACTTCTAAGTCTATTAAATAATCATTTCTTTTTATATAAAAATTGTTTTTATGTTAAAGAATTGCTTTCATATAAAGAATTATTTTTATATTAATATTGTATTGTTTTGATATTAACTTAGAGTTCTAATGTCAAATTTATTTAGACTAAGGTGTTTGAGACTTTTGTTACGACAACTATTTATAATAGGAAAAGTAACCTAATGGTTTAATAAAGGTAATAAAGTTTGAATTGAAATTTGTATATATAATTTTAAACCATTATTCTCTTTTTATAAATAATTGTTTTTTAAGGGTTTGTTAATAAAATTTTTGAATATTAGGATTGAGTTGTTTAGTTAGTTCTTTTGTTGCCATTGATCCTAAGGCCATGAAGAAGGGGTTTTCAAGTATTGTTGAGTTTGCTCCCATCGGTCTATGTTAAGGAAATCTAGGGCGATGTTGATTTCTATTTTCTCTCTTACTTTTCGTCTAGTTAGGTTTTCTTCTTTGGCAAGGACACTGGCTTTCTCAAGGCATATTTGGTGTTTGGTAAGGTGAGACTGTTCTGCTAGTGCTGATTTCTTATGTCTATCATGTCTTGTATCAGCACTGTGTTCTTTGAATCTTGTTTTCATGGACCGTCCAGTTTCACCGATGTATTCTTTCCCACAAGAACATGGGATAGAATAGACACCTTTGTATGAACTTGGATCGATAGGGTCTTTGAGTGATTCGACCATTTTCCTGATTGTGTTAGGCGGAGTGAAGATGACTCTGAAATTATTTCTTTTAAGTGTTTTGGGCAGTGGTTATTCCTCATCGAGCTTCAATTGGTCTCCTGATGATGATCTCAAAGTAGAGATCGAAACATCGAGAGTTATAAATTACCTGAACGTAGTTCCACATCACCCACCACTCTGATCCTGCGTATGGCTTTGTTTAATCATACCTAGGATGTCACTATCCTAGAAATGGGAGACATAAACTTATGAGTCTAATGAACTTGAAATGCAAACTTTGTCCATAATTACTTGAATGACGATAAACCTTTGAGAAGTAGCAGGGATGATTGGTTTCCTATAGGATTTACATACTATCTATATGCTCATGTTTTCCATAATTACTTGAATTGATGAGTACTCTAACTACGTGCATATTTCCAGCGTGGACAACTCAGAGAACTATGCTAAGTGATGAGGTAGGCCTTTTCAAACCTTCTGAGTATTTCTGGAATGGATACAATGGATGAGGTAGAGGTAGTATAAGTAGCAGATAATGAGGAAGTAGGGGTTTCTTATTAGAGGGATGAGAAGAGTTTTGAAGATAAAAACATTGAAATTTCTTATACTATCCTAATGAATGAGACAATTGAAACCACTAAGAATAGGTTGAAGGTTCTTAAGGACAAGGGTAAGGATACCTATGGTGTTTTTAAATCCTTCTTTTATTTTTTCTCTATCAACCAGAACAATAACTGCCTTGAGTTTTTCAAGTGGTGCATAAGTAATTATTCTGAAACTGAAGGAGTCATTATGGATAAGATTAAGTCTAAAATCCTATGCCCTATTGATTCCCCCGCCATTCGCAAAGCCCTAGCTGTTCCACTTGAGTTTGTTTAGTTGTCCCAAGAATACAAAGAGGAGATTATCATCCAGTTTTTCCATGAGTCTACAGTTGAAATTAAGGGATCCTTTATGAAATCATGTTCCAAACCTGATGGTGAGATCCCAAGTTTGTCCTATCCAATTGACCTAGAGCTATTTAATGAAGAGGCTCAATCCCGTGTAACTCTATCCAGTCAGTTTTTAGGTTTAGATACTAATGGCTATGTCATAGAGCCATTGTTGAGTTTGTTGTTTGTCCTGAGTACTTGTCCTATTGAACCTGAACTTCCAGGACAGTCGTTTCATTCCTGCTGCCTTAGATTTTGATAATTTTCTAGATGAAAACATTTGTTATGACCTAGTTAAATTCCATGACACCAGGGTTTTCTAATATCAATCTTTCTTACTGAGGATGTTTTTGTCACACCATGAAGACTACTTTCAGTCTCCAGGGAGTGTGCTCACAGATGAAATAACAATGAATTATAGAAAGTTTATGAATGATGTGATGGTTGACATTTACAACTTGTTATTTCAGTAAATACTTCCTAGGGTGTTTCAAGAAATGAAGGAACTATTGCAGCTCTACCCTAGAAAAATGGTGGGAGATTGGTTCCTTGCAGAGGTAGAAAATATTATAAGGATGTATGGATTTGTGCACCAACCCTATGTTCTCCCAGCTTTCCTGATAGTTAGGATTTTCTCTTTGGAAATTCTCAGACAAAATATTACAGTATAGACATGAAATTTCCCTGGGAGGGAGAGCCATATGTTATAAAAAGTAGGGCTTCCTTGGCAGTAATTAATAATATGCTTAAGAGTATGGGGTTTCATTTGGGAGTTGCAATAAATTATGATACTAATCATGTGATTTCAAAGAGAAGACAGGCCAATAACAACAAACCTTTTGAGCACACAGAAGTAGTTGGACTCAAGGAGCCAGCTAATTGGGAGGATTACCCAAATCAGGCCCTAGATAATGTCTGCATCGAAATGGATTCTGTGTCTTCCTTACCTGGAAATAATTCTCCTCCCATGGATCTCTCTGATATAGTTGCAGTTGCTAGGAATGTTTCATCTTTAATAAGTTTTTCAGAGAATACCAAGAAGAGAGAGCATGCAAAGCCCATGGACATTGAAGAAGTAGACACTGCCAGTACCCATAAGAAGCATACAGTTGAACAAGAAAAGAAAATGGTCGAGGTGAAGAATAGAAGTATGAGAGGGTAGGTGAAGAAGACAAATGTAAATGGAAAGCAAAAACAAGAAGAGTCCAAACCAACTAGTTTAGAGCTTCAGGAGTATGTATTTGATGGACAAAATCCAAACAAGTATGCTTCAAAATAAGATTGGCTGAATACTTATAGAGAGAAGGCTGATAAAACTTTTGACGAGACAAACAAATTATATGAGTATGTAAAACAATTTCCCAAGCCAGATGTAACATTGAAAACTATAAGGGATCATGTTAAAGATACCCTAAGTCTGGACATGAGTGTGGGTAATAAAATATCTGAAGTTAATGTGAACTTAGGAAATATTCCCACCACATATTTGATAGACCTCAACAGAGAAACCAATGATATCTTAAATAAAAGATTGTTGAAGGCTATAATACAGGTGTCCAAGCTGGAGTCAAATAAAAAGAAGACTCGGGACCTTCTAAGGAAGGAACGAGTTGAAAACAAATCCCTTAGGATCAAAATCAAGAAATTCCAGGATGATTTATTGAAAGGTGACGGGAAGTCAGACCAAGGAGGAGCAACTCAAAGGATGCTGGATGAAAAATAAAAATAGGTTCAGATACTGAAGAAGAAATTGAAGACCCCTTCTACTCAACTCATTCAGACTTCTGAGTTGACTGAATTTGAGAGGGAAAAAGAGGCTTTAAATACTGACCTGACTAATTGCAAAGCCAAGCTTTTGAAGCTTGAGGAGAAAGAGAAACAATGTGAGAAGGAGGCTAAGTTCATAAAGGAAAGTGAAGAAGATTTAAAGGCTAGGCTAGTAGCCAAGGAAAAGGAACTACAAGAGAAATGTGAAGGGGTGGAAATTCCGGCCACTATTCCCAATGTAGAAACAGAGACCACCTCCTTATCTAATGCTATGTCATAGGTAAAGCTAAAGGAAGTGGAGCTTACAGGATTAAAGCAACAAAACTAGAATTTAGAAGACCTGGTTTTGAAAAAAGAGGGAAGAAGTTAGACGAAAGATGTAAGAAATTGATAGACCAAAATGCCAAATTAAACAAGCAAGTGGTTTGCAAGTAAATTCAGATTGTATCTAGATTACGTTGTTTACCAGGAGAATGCTTTGATGTATTCCAAGAAAAAAGTTGTGGTACTAAAAAAGGCATTGCATAAAAGCCAATGCAGGTAGCTCAAAATGATATTGACTTTTTGAGTACTTTATCAGAAGACCGAATCAAAAGAATGGGTATCTAGGACAAAGTTGTTGTGGTATCCTAGGCCAAGAGAGTTATTGGAAAATAAAGAATGATGGAGACTGTGCAAGTCAAGGTAGACATGATAAATCATAGAGTTGAAGAAGTGATCAGTTTGTTTAAACCACTGGTAAACAAAGGAATTCCTTTCTTTTGGGAGGAAAAGGACCCTTGTTGACTCAAGAGGAATATCTGGAAAAATTGGTCCTTCGTAGGTCTGATCACAACAAATTTGAGGATATGCAGCTCATGCCCTATTGGGACCTATTGTGTTCGATAAATTGGCTGAGGAATTTGAAACATTATTTGATTTCAAAACTGCATGTACCAAGGTGCCTAATATTACATATTCAGATAACATGGAGCTCAAAGTTCTGGCTCATGATATGTCATTGCAGATTTTCTCGAGTCTGAGCAGTGGAAATAAATTCAAATGTATGGATCAAACAAGTTTAAATTGCAGTCATGAAGATATCAATGAGGATAGCATGAAGGGTTTTCTTCAAGACATTCTTATTCAAAATCACCTCTGTCAGATTTCGTATAGCTATCATCAGCTGAGATATGCAGAAAATGCTTTTAAGCCTATTTTTCCAGTAGTTCGCAGTTTGTTTCTATTTTATGTAAATCATGGTGAATATGCCACGTTCGAGTTTGTTAGAAGTTTGTTCTTTGGTTTGTAACTAATTTTGACTCTAAGGTTGGTCAAGGTAGTCTAAGACATTAGGAATTTTCCCTCTGTAGAGGGAGAAGGGGTTGGAACTGATGTAATTTTGCAGTTGTATGTTTTCAAGAGTTTCTTAATAAACTTGGAGACCTGAAGTTGGTGTTTTTTTAGAGATTCATGTGTTATTCTATGTTACAGTCTGTATTTTTCTTTGTCATGTGAATTTTTTTCTAGTTTATCTACCCATTATGTTTTCTTTCACTTTTGGAATGAGAGTATAACAGTTTTAGAATTCATGTTAGCATGCTCTAGCTGTTCTTTTCAGATGTCCACAAAACATTTCTTCTAAAATTGATGCATAATTCATTTCATAATGCTCAGTGTTAATGGTTTGTTTATGTTCTTCCTTTTCCACTAGAAAATCAAATTTTCACTAAGACTGAGTAGCTATCTCGCCTCTGTGTTTAAAATCCCATGGTGAAAGTTTTGTTATCTATACTCCACATCTTGACACCATAGCTCAATGGTACTATGTTCATTTTCAACCAATATTATAAACTATACACCTTTTTACTTGTACATATCTGGCCTTGTTAGCATTTTGTGGGAGATCCCTCTCAGAAGAGAAGAAAGCCAGTTTTTCTCTTCAAAAGTGGTTCTATTGTTACCTAGGGATAAGCCTTTATAACCTTTCGTAAATCTCTAGTGATAAAAAATTGGCACCGTTGTTGGGGACCAAAGTGCATAACAGCCTTGGGAAGAACGACAAGGATTGCAAAGTTTCAAGAAAGAGATTTTTGTGGGAAAACAACAGTTTCTACTTTCACAAAAAAGCTTGTGCATTTTCCCTGGTGACTTCACATTCATTTTGAGCAGTATTACGTGAGACATCCTGGCTTTCAGGAAAGCAGATACAAGAGGTAATCCTAATACTGAATATTTGCAAAGTGGGGAAAATACAAAAAGAATACTTATAAATAGAAATAAAGAAAAAGTAAATCTTCCTCAGTTTGGTGCATCATAATCTCAAGATTTACATAACATACCATAATTTGAATCGGAAACTAGTGTTGAAAGATTGCTGTCAAAATCAAAGTGTGAGTCTGACCTAAAGAAAGTTGAGATTAACCCTAGTATATTTGAATCATATCTTCTTGACTCTTTGTGGAAAAACCTGCAGACCTCAGTGAAAACTACAAAATCTATCCCTATTTTTTAGAACTTTTAACTTCCTATTTTCCAAATTATTTAGAATCCTCCAGTTGTTCAACCTGTACCACTTGCTCCAAATTCACCTATACCAATGGCAACAGCCAGATTTTCTCCATTGGCTCTACGTGCAACATTGCATGACCTTCCATTAAACTATGCCCAAAGAATTTCATTGTATGATGGAGAAGGGAGTGTTTATGCAAGATACCACATGGGTAAGTTTGATGATTTTATAGATTTAGAGGAAGTGGATCATGAGGATGTCAAGATAAGGCTATTTGCATAGAGTATGTCTAGGGAAGCCAAGAAATGGTATAAATATTTACCTGCTAGGTCTATTCCAAACTTTGCATATTTCCAAACTACATTTATGGAAAGATGGTATGATAAGCAGAGTCCGTTACAAGTCCTATACCAGTACAATAATATTAAGAAGGGAGGATTTGAGTCAATCCATGAGTTTTCTAGTAGGTTTATGAGAGTCTATAATTCAATACCTACTGATATTAGTCCTTTACCTAGTGTTTCTAAACATCATTATGCCGAAGCCTTTGATAATGATTTTGCATTGTTGTTGAGAGAAAGAAAATACACTACTCTTCCTGCTATCTTTACAGATTCTTTAGAAATAGAATCCAATATGATGGCACGTGGGAAGATAAACCAAAGAGTAGATGTTGATAGGAGGAAATGTAGAGAAGAAATTCCCACCACCTCTTATGTTTCTTCATCTAGTGATATAAAATTTGAAATGATGTTGAAAACAATGGAAAAGTTAATCAACAGGATAACTGTGGAGGATATGCCCATGAATCGAGAACAGAATGAACCTCAGATTAGAAACCCTAATTTAAGAAGGCCCATTCTGCCCCACTTCTACAGAATAGACAAAGAGACATGAGGAATCCTGGGAACCAAGAATATCAACAAATATGACCACCTTTCCCTGAAAATTATGTGGCTAATAATGATGGTACAATGTCTATTGAAGACCATATTCATCATTTTGTTGATTTAGATTCTGAAATCTATTTGACTAAGGAAGAACATAATATGTTTGCAGAAGAAGATGATAATAATTTAGAGGGGGAGTTGGAATAATATCACAAGGGGTATATGCATGCTATAGATGATGTTAGAAAGATAAAATTGATGAGTAGAGATGTTGCTATAAATAAAGGAAGGTTAAATCCAAATCAGCCTTCCAATATTCAGATAAATACAGAAAAAAGAAATGAAAAAAAAGAACCTATTGTACACAAGGAAATTGAAAATGGAACTGGGAAAATAAAAGAACCAAAACAAACAACACCTATGGATGTAGATAAAATTTCTTCCATGTTTAATATACAAAGTGAACTTGCTAAGTTAAATATTTCAATTCCTTTTAATGAACTGCTCAGAAATCAAGAATACAAAAATACAAAAAAAAAATGATTAGAAATCAGGGAGAAACTCACCCTGATATTTTGGAACTAACATATGACAATTCTACTATTGTCTTGGGGTCTAAGATTGATAGCGTGGATAGTGAGGAGGAAGAAGTACCGCCTTTTTATATGAGTTTAAATGTGCATGACATGTTGTTGCATAAGGCTATTTTAGCTTCAGGTGCTTCACATAATTTAATGCCTAAAGGAGTATTAGAAATTTTTGGGTTGGAGATTATAAGGCCTTATAAAGATCTGTATTCTTTTGAATCTAAAGAGTTAAGTGTATGGGTTTGATAAAATACATGGTAGTATCCTTGAATAAGTTACCATCTAAAACTATGGTCATGGATGATATTGTAGCTAATATCCCTCCCAAATTTTGTATCTTGTTGTCAAGGTCTTGGACTTCAAAGTTAAAGAAAAGTTTCCAAATGGATATGTCTTATGCTACAATTCCTGTTCTCAATGAAAAATGAGAGACTATACAGTGAAAAAGGATAAAAATGAAATAAGTGAATAGGAAGCTTTGGAAAGAAAACAAAAGGAAGGAGTGTGGAGAATGTATTTTGATGGCTTGGTGGCTAAAGTGGATGCTGGTGTGGGTGTCTATATAATTTCTCCCATTAGATATTTTAAAGCTTATTCTTACAAGTTGATATTTGAATGTACTAATAATGTAGCAGAATATGAGGCTCTGTTGCTGGGTTTGCATGCATTGAAGGATTTGGGAGCTAAAAGAGTCCAAATTTTTGGATATTCAGAACTTGTGATAAATCAAGTGAATGATAGCTATCAGACTAAGCATCCTAGAATGAGATCTTACAAGAATGAAGTGTGGGATATGTTTGGAAATTATTTCACCAAACACAGTGTCCAACTGATTCCTTGATATGATAATATAGTGGAAGATTCTCTAGCAACTGCTGCTGGACAATTTGAAACTCCTACTACAGGTAAAGGAAAGTACAAAGTTGACATTGTAAACAGGCGTTCCATACCAGACAATACTAAATACTGGCAGGTCTTTGATGATGATATGCAAATCAAGAGATTTCTAGAACTATTTGGTGAGTTTGTAAATACACAGATAGAAAATCAGAGTGCTGATACTGAAAATTTCCAAGGTTTTGATGGAAATGAAGAATGGATTGCTGAAACAAAGAAGTTGATAATCTCTTTGGGAGGAAAGGATTTAGTCCAATTAAAAAGTAATCACATCCCTAGAGGGATGATTCCCTTGGAGAAATATTTTGACCAAAACAATGTTTCCATAGATCCTTAGGTCGAACCTACTGAAAACGTTGTTGAGGAAAAGAATATTGGTACCGAAGATAATCTAAAAATTGTAAGGCTATCCAAGAAATTTCCTGCTGAAGAAAAAGATGAATATGTGAAACCGATGAAGAAATACACAGATGTATTTGCATGGAGTTACGATGGAATCAAAGAGTATGACACCTCCATTATACAACATACTATTCCAATGAAGCCTGGAGAAAAGCCAATTTGGCAGAAGCTCAAAAGAATAAATCCAATGCTATTTCCTATCATTGAGAAGGAGATGAAATAATTGTTTGATGCAAAAATAATTGTAACCCTGATATTTTCAAAATGGGTTGCTAATTTAGTTCTTGTTAGAAAGAAAAATGGTGAAATAAGACTGTGTGTGGATTTCAGAAATTTAAATAAAGTCTCTTTGAAGGACAATTACCCTTTACCAAAGATGGACCAGATTTTGCAGAATGTGGTAGGTTCAGAGAGAATTCCTACTATGGATGGGTTTTTAGGTTACAATCAGATAAAGGTTCTTTTTGAAGATCAGGAGAAAACTTATTTCACCACACCATGGGGTACGTTCATGTATGCAAATATGCCTTTCAGATTAATGAATGCAGGAGCCACTTTCCAACGTGCTATGGATATTTCTTTTGCAGATGAAAGAGATAGGTTTGTGGTGATTCACATGAATAATATTACTGTATATTCTAGGTCTGACAAGGACCATATCAGACATTTGGAAAGGGTTTTACTTAAATCCATAAAGTATGAAATTTCATTAAATCCAAGGAAGTCAAATTTTCTCTAGAGGAAGGAAAAATTTTGGGGCAAATTATTTCAAAAAAAGGTATAAGGATTGATCCAGACAGGGTGAGTGCCATTTTGAAGGTAGAAGAGCTAAGAAGTAAGAAGGAAGTATATTCTTTCATTGGACAGGTAAATTTCTTGAGAAGATTCATTCCTAGCTTTGTTGAGATCCTGATGAACATCACTAATATGCTGAGAAAAGATTATGAAAAAAAGTGGACTGTGAAAGCTAAGAAATATTTGAAAGTTATAAAACAAGTCATTTCAGAAGCTCCTGTGTTGGTAAGTCCATTTTTTGACAAATATTTTTTAGAGTTCTCATATGATTCATAGCATACTCTGACAGCTATTTTGTTACAGGAGAATGAATGGGGTGAAGAACATCCCATAGCATTTTTCAGTAAGATATTAAGAGGTGGAGAATTAAAATATGACATAATGGAGAAACAAGCATACACTTTGGTTAAGGCCTTAAAGGATTTCATAATTTACATTCGCCATTGACATGTAGTTTCACATGTTCCTAGGAGTGCACTGAACAATATACTTACACATCCAGGTTTGAAGGGGAGAAGAGCTAAATGGATTGCAGTGCTTTTGCAATATGACATAGAAATTAAGCCCACAAACTTGATTAAAGGATAGGGGTCAGATAAAATGATGACAGATTCCCATTGTGATTCTCTGCAGCTGAATTTTTTGACTAGTCGATCTAATTAGTTGGAAACAAAAGTTCAGGTGATGCTTGATTTTTCTATCTCTCCTTGGTATGCTGATATTGTTTATGTGTTGCAGAATTTACAACCTCCTACAGGGTTAAGCAAAACTAGAGAAAGGTCTGTGAAGCTGAAGGCTGCAAAATTGTGTATTATAAATCAACATCTTTATTGGAAGGATCCAGGTGGAGTATTACTAAACCGTCTTTTAGAAAATGAAGCTCAACAAATAGAAAAGGAGTTCCATGAAGGGGATTGTGGGGGACATCATTCTTGGAAGGTAACTGCAAATAAAATTTTGAGAGTAGGATTTTATTGGCCTTCATTGTTTTTAGATGTGTATAAAGAAACCACCAGATGTCATCAGTGCCAAATTTTTGATGGGAAGAGGAAAGTGGTTTCACTCTCTCGCAACCCTATATTAGTAGAAGCACTTTTCCAGTAGTGGGGGTTGGATTTAATTGGGGAAATAAATCCCAACTCCTGAGGACAACATAAGTGGATTTTAATAGCAACTAATTATTTTACAAAGTGGATTGAAGCAATTCCCACTAGAAGAGCTACAGAAGCAGTAATAATGGATTTCTCGGAGAATAATATTTTATCAAGATTTGGTTGTCCTAAAATAATTGTAATAGATAATGCACCTACTTTTAAGTCCAAGAAGATGATTAATTTCTTCCATAAGTATCATATAAGTCTAAATCATTCTACTGCATATTATCCGCAGGGTAATGGACTGGTGGAATCCTCTAACAAAAGTCTAGTGAGGATAATTAAGAAGCTGTTGAAAGAGAATAAAATGGCATGGAATACAAAGATGAAATATGCTTTATGGGCTGATAGAATCAGCACAAAGAGGGCTATTGGAACCATTCCAATTGGTGTATGGACCTGAAGTGATTTTTCCAGGATCTCTAGGAGTACCAGTTATGAAATTGTTGTAGGACCAGCGGGATGAGCCTAATCATATGAAAAGAAGAATAAAAAATATTATTGAACTAAATGAACTAAGGGATAAAGCATATGATAAGGTACATATACATCAAGAGAAGATGAAGAATACCTTTGACAGAAAAATAAAAGAAGACATTTTCTAGATTAATGACCTGGTGTTAAAATGGGATTCCCCACATGGAGACAAAGGAAAACATGGTAAATTTGATCATTTGTGGGTAGGCCCATACCTTATTGCACCACACAGGGGTAATAATGCTTTTGTTCTACAGTATCAGGATGGGTCACAATATAAAGGAAGCCCAGTGAATGGGATATTTCTGAAGCATTACGTGGAATAAGGGGAAGGAGTTTTATGTATTATAGTATAAATATTTTTACTTTGAATTAGTACAGATGGTGAGCCAGAAGATTTGAATCCTACAGACAAGGCCCTAAGATAAGAAGAGGTAACCATTTTTCAGTTTCTATTTTCTTTCAAAAAGACAAAATAAAATAAAAAGACTTAATTTTTAAATGGATTTGGCAACTGGTCTATGGGGTTCTTTGCTACCTCACTGGGAGGATCGCATCCCTAGTGGAGCCATATGTTAGCACCATATTTGAAATTTTTTTGATTATTGAAGGTTTTGGGAAATGACCTTATTTGAAAATTTTATGAAGGAACCCTTTAAGTTAACACGGGTGCAAGAATCATTCGTAGTGGATCGTGAGATGATGAAATGGTTTGGATCCACAGTGGGGGATTGTTCTACCTTTTGGAATAAGCAGCAATGGAAATGAGGTAAAGAGTGTCATGAATTAATAGTTCAGATTCATGAGGGTGAAGATCAACGGTGAAAAAAACATTTCGTGGATTGGAGATGCAAGGTAGAATCCAATTTTTAGATTTGCGGAGTATGTTAAATCGGAGCAATGTTGGAGGGTTGAGATTGGTCCAAAGCTAGATCAATGATGCTAGAGCATTCTGCACAGTGAATATTCCCAAACAAAGAATCTTTTTCAAATCGGAAAATAGTTAAAGGGTAGAACTATCGGACGGTGGAGATGAGAGCGGAGATAGATGTACAGTTTGGAATAATTCTGCGGATTGAACTAGAGTGGACCAAGTCATGATTTCAATCCAAGAAAAGTAGTAGGGGCTGCAAAGATTGATGGTTCTGAAAAAAGATAAAAATTGATAAATGGATAAGAATGATTCTGGGATCAGAAGCTTCTCACTCGATCAGATGAAAAGCGATTGGAGGAATGTTAAAGTTCTCGATGTTGAACGGTCCCAATGAAGGTAGTTTAGAGATCGATGGTTGATGTTGATTTCCTCAAATAAAGCTATGTAGGTTGATAGTGTTGAGTGTTGGTATGAATATGTGGTGTATCACATGCTTAGATTGCAAAGATGAACATATCTACAGTACAGGTTGCATGGATATGCCCAAGGGTTATGCAATATAAAAAACTATAAAAGTGTCTATGTGGAGTTGAAAAAGATTTGTCTTTCCTGAGCTTTAAAATTGACAAGTACCCTAACTCCGTGCAGAGTGCCAACATGGAAAACTCAGAGAACTGTGTGAAGTGACAAGGTAGGCCTTTTCAAACCTTCTGAGTATTTCTGGAATGGATACAATGGATGAGGTAGAGGTAGTAGAAGTAGCAGATAATGAGGAAGTAGGGGTTTCTTATCAGAGGTACGAGAAGAGTTTTGAAGATAAAAACACTGAAATTGATGATACTATCCTAATGAATGAGACAATTGAAACAACTAAGAATAGGTTGAAGGTTCCTAAGGACCATGGTAACGATACACGTGGTGTTTTTAAATCCTTCTTTTACTTTTTCTCTATCAACTAGACCCCTAAATTCCCTGAGTTTGTCGAGTGGTGCATAAGTAATTATTCTGAAACTAAAGGAGTCATTATGGATAAGCTTAAGTCTAAAATCCTATGCCCTATTGATTCCCACACCATTCACAAAGCCCTAGCTGTTCCACTTGAGTTTGTTTAGTTGTACCAAGAATACAAAGATGATATTAGCATTCAATTTTTCCACGAGTCTACAGTTGAAATTAAGGAAGCCTTTATGAAGTTATGTTCCAAAATTGATGGTGAGATCCCAAGTTTGTCCTATCCAATTGACCCAGAGCTATTTAATGAAGAATCCCAATCCTGTGTAATTCTGGCCAGATAGATTTTAGGTTTAGATACTAATGGCTATGTCACAAAGCCATTGTTGAGTCTGTTGTTTGTCCTCGGTACTTTTCCTATTGAACATGAACTTCCATGACAGTCCTTTTAGTCCTGCTTTCCTAAATTTGATGAGTTTCTAGCTGAAAACATTCGTTCTCTGCTATTTAACTTCCATGATACCGGGGTTTCCAATATCAGTCTTTCTTACTAAGGATGTTTTTGTCACACAATGAACACTACTTTCAGTCTCCTAAGAGGATGCTCACATGAAATGACCATGAATTATAGCAAGTTTACAACTTATTCTTTTAGGAAAGACTACGTAGGGTGTTTCTAGAAATAAAGGAACTACTGCAGATCTCCCATAGCAAAATGGTAGGAGATTGGTTCCTTGCAGAGGCAGAAACTATTCTAAGGTTGTATGGATTTGCGCACAAACCCTATGGTCTCCCAACTTTCTTGACAGTTAGGGTTTTCTCTTTGTAATTTCTTAGAAAAAATCTTACAGTAGATGAAGAACACATCCTAAGCTTCAGGAAGAGTTTAGACATGAAATTTCCCTAGGAGGCAGGGCAATATGTTGTAAAAAGTGGGGATTCCTTGCCAGTAATTAATAATATGCTTAAGAGTATGGGGTTTCCTTTTGGAGTTGCAATAAATTATGATCCTCATCAAGTGATCTCAAAGAGAAGACAAGAAAATAATAACAAACCTTTTGAGCACACATAAGTGGCTAATTGGGAGGATTACCCAAATCAGGCCCCAGATAATGTATGCATGGAAATGGATTCTATGTCTTCCTTAACTGGAAATAATTCTCCCCCCAAGGATCTCTTTGATATAAATGGAATTGCTAGAAATGTTTCATCTTTAATAAGATTTTCATATAATACCAAGAAGAGAGAGCATGCAGAGCCCATGGACATTGAAGAAGTAGACACTGCCAGTACGCCTAAGAAGAATAAAGTTGAACAAGAAAAGCAAATGGTGCAAGTGAAGAATAGCAATATGAGAGGGTAGGTGAAGAAGAGAAATGCAAAGGAAAAAGAGAAACAAGAAGAGTCCAAAGTAGCTGGTTTAGAGCTTCAGGAGTATGTATTTTATGGACAAACTCCAAACAAGTATGATTTTAAATAAGATTGGTTGAATACTTACAGAGAGAATGTTGATAAAACGTTTGGCGAGATAGTCAAATTATATGATGAGGTAAAACAATTTCCCAAGCTAGATGTAACATTGAAATCTGTAAGGGATCATGTTAAAGATACCCTAAGTTTGGCCATGACTATGGGTAATAAAATATATGAAGTTAATGTGAACTTAGGAAATATTCCCACCACATATATGATACTCCTCAATAGAGAAACCAATGATATCTTAAATACACGATTGTTGAAGGCTACAATACAGGTGTCCAAGATGGAGTCAAATAAAAAGAGGACTTAGGACCTTTTAAGGAAGGAAAGAGTTTAAAACAAAGTCCTTAGGATCAAACTAAAGAAATTCCAGGATGATTTATCGAAAGGTGAAGGGTAGTCAGACCAAGGAGGAGCAACTCAAAGGATGCTCGATGAAAAAGAAAAAGAGATTTAGTTACTGAAGAAGAAGTTGAAGATCCCTTCTACTCAACTCATTCAGAATTTTGAGTTGACTGAATTTGAGAAGGAAAAAGAGGCTTTAAATATTGAGCTGACTAATTGCAAATCCAAGATTTTGAAGCTTGAGGAGAAAGAGAAATAATGGGAGAAGGAGGCTAAGTTTCTAAAGGAAAGTGAAGAATATTTAAAGGCTAGGCTAGCAGCCAAGGAAAAGGAAATACAAGAGAAATGTGAAGGGGTGGAAATTCTAGCCACTATTCCCAATGTAGAAACAGACACCACCTCTTTGTCTAATGTTATGTTACAGGTAAAGCTAAAGGATGTGGAACTTACAGGATTAAGGTAGCAAAACCATAATTTAGAAGACATGGCTTTGAAAAAGGAGGAAGAGAAGAAGAAGCTAGAGGAAAGATGTCAGGAATTGATAGACCAAAATTCCAAATTAACCAAGCAAGTGGTTGGCCAAATGGCCTTACAGGGGGGCAGGCACATGATATAGGATGAAATCATTAAAAAGTCAAGTAAATTCAGAGTGTATCTAGATTATGTTACTGACCAGAAGAATGCTTTGATGTCTGCCAGGAAAAATGTTGTGGAAGAAAAACATGCATTGCATAAAAATCCAATGCAGGTATTTCAAAATGTTGTTTCATTTTTTAGTACTTTATCAGAAGACCTAATCAAAATAATGGGTATCTAGGACAAAGTTGTTGTGGTCTCTTGGGCCAAGAGATTTATTGGAAAATATAGAACGATGGAGACTATGCAAGCCAAGATAGACATCATGAATCATAGATTTGAAGAAGTGATCAGTTTGTTTAAACCACTAGTTAAAAAAGGAATTCCTTTCTTTTGGGAGGAAAAGGGACCCTTGTTGACTCAGGAGGAATATCTGGAAAAGTTGGTCCTTCATAGGTTTGATCACAACAAATTTGAGGATATGCAGCATGCCCTATCGGGACCTGTTGTGCTTGATAAATTGGTTGAGGAATTCAAAACATTATTTGATTTCAAAACTGGATGTACCAAGGTTCCTAATATTACATATTTAGATAACATGGAGCTCAGAGTTCTGGCTCATGATATGATCATTGCATATTTTCTAGGGTCTGAGTAGTAGAAATCAATTCAAATGTATGGATCAAAGAAGTTTAAATTACAGTCATGAAGATATCAATGAGGATAAAGCGAAGGGTTTTCTTCAAGACATGCCTATTTGAAATCACCTCTCTCAGATTTCGTACAGCTGCCATTAGCTGAGATATGCAGAAAAGGATTTTAAGCCTATTTTTTTCTAGTAGTTCACAGTTTGTTTATGTTTTATGTAAATCATGGTGAATATGCCACGTTCGAGTTTGTTAGAAGCTTGTTCTTTGATTTGTAACTAATTTTTACTTTAAGTTTGGTCGAGGTATTCCGAGACATTATAAATTTCCCCCCTGCAGAGGGAGAAAGGGTTGGAACCGATGTAATTTTGCAATTGTATGTTTTCAAAATTTTCTTCATAAAATTGCAGAGCCGAAGTTGGTGTTTTTTCAGATATTCATGTGTTATTCTATGTTACAGCCTACATTTTCCTTTCTCATGTAATTTTTTTTCTAGTTTATCTATCCATTATGTTTTCTTTCGCTTTTGGAATGAGAGTATAATAGTTTTAGAATTCATGTCAGCATACTCTAGTTGTTCTTTTCAGATGTCCACAAAACCTTTCTTCTAAAATTGATGCAGAATTCATTTCATAATGCTCCTTGTTAATGGTTTGTTTATGTTCTTCATTTTCCACAAGAAAATCAAATTTTGACTATGATTGAGCAGCTATATTGCCTCTGTGTTTAAAATCCCATCCTAAAAGTTTTGTTATCTGTACTCCACATCTTGACTCCGTAGCCCAATGGTCTTGTGTTCAGTTTCAACCAATCATACAAACTATACACCTTTTTACTTGTACATATATGGCCTTGTTAATATTTTATGAGATATCCCTCTCAGAAGAGAAGAAAGCCATTTTTTCTCTTCAAAAGTGGTTCTGCTATTACCTGGGGATAAGCCTCTACAACCTTTGGTAAATTTCCAGTGATAACATAGTGTCTTAAAATTTGATCATTATATAATTTGTAAATATTTTGGATATTTTGTATATTTAATATTTTATAATTTGTTTAACAAACTTTGTATATTAGATAATTTGTAAGTGTATTTTGTATATTGCATACCTTTTATGAATTTAATAAATTTTTTGGGATGTATTTTGAGCATTGGGAATAGAGTTTCGTATAGATTCTTTTCATTTTTCCCTTTGTTTTTTTTACTTTAGCTTTGTTTTATACATTATGGATTTTTGTGTTTCGTTGGATTAGACTAAGAACTAATTCCAATCCAAGTTTAAGAAGTTCATTTGTGTTATATGTGTAAGTTTAATAAGTTCATTTTTAGGTGTAAGAGAATAGAAATTAATTTTTAATTTCGGTAATTTCATTTGGATTTCAAATATGCAGTAGTGTTAAGTTATTTCTATGGTTCGACCGCATATAGGTTAGGATATCCTTGAATAATATAGACTTTAGTTCTGCACATATAGTGTTTGTATCTCACAAGCTACCTTCCCAAGATCACAATTAAGTGTTGAATTAGATAGCATATATTTTCACCAACAATGGGCATTACTTTACCAATTATGGGAATTAATGTATGAATTTTTTTTGCTTAGCGTCAAACTCATTCCCATGGCTGATATACCTCACCACACATATACCTCATCATGAGCACATGAGTGTTCCAAGGATACAACTAATGCATAGTGCTCTGTTGAATTCCTTGGATACTTGTGGAAATAAAACATGAAAATGTGTCACAAACCCATGTTTCTGTAGGTAGACTTAAAGTATCCTCCAAGAAAATTTGTGCACAAACCCATGTTTGTGTAGGTAGACTTAAATCTCCCTCTCGGCATTATTCCCACATAATGGGAACCTTCTAGGTCCCTCCCATATACACTTTTACAAATCATACCATACATGTACCTTTTTGTTCCTATTCTCATATAATCGGTGTTATAGACCAAAATCTCACTTCTTCGTCTGTGATGACTTTTACATGTTTTCGTCACATGATGAGACTTCATGAAAACCCTTCTCAATCACTCAAAGGAAACATGTGAATGGAGGAGACATATATAGGGTTTTCTAACTCTGTTTAACCTCTTCTCTAACCATTGGAAAGGTATCATACCAAGGAAACACTTTCCAGAAGACACCAATCCCTGAAAAATGCTTGGAAATACCCTAAAAATGGATTTTGTAACCCACTCGAGAGTTTTCGCAAGGAAACCTATGTTTCACTCACCCTTTTTCCTAAGGAAACCGGCGAGTATTTCCTGAAGTGGATAAAAATGTATTAAAACATGGAAAAATATCGATGTTGGGGCATTTTGGGTTGTTTTGGAACAACGCTTTTGGTTTTAACTGATCCCTATTCGACCATAACTCTTTGGAATAGTATATAAGAGAGGGAGAGGGGTCCATGAAGGGGGAATTAACCTTTGCATTGTTATGCTGGAGAAATTGGGACTCTCATCCCCCCTACATTTTCCCTAGTTATCATCTTCGATTTTTGCAGAGCTTGGAGGATGATATTCTTGGAGAAGAGAAGCAGGATATCTAGATCAAAGGTTTCACGAGGTGTTTTGCATGAGGAGAAGGTATATCTTGTACTTCTTCCATTCATTAATAAATATTTGATTCTCTTCCCCTTCCAAATCAGTGTATGATGGATATTATATCTTTGTTTATTATTATATGTTGATGCTTATCAGATTAGGTTTTCTAAGTTTCTTGTTATATTGAATGGTATTTCCTTACATGTAGTCAAATTGGTTTGAGGAAGGTGGGAAGCTTGTTTTGTAGGTCTCTTGGATTGGAGAGTAAGAGGAGGGCTAGAGAAATCTTGGATCAACCTTCAATGCATAATATGAACCCTTGTAACCCTTGATCCTTGATTAATTCATTCTTGCAGAGTGTTATATATCAGTCTTTTTACCCCTAGTACATTGGTGGCATTGATCGCACCCATTGGAACACTTTCCCTAACAATAAAACTGACAACTCCGTTGGGTAATCCTTCTCTATTTTGGGGTTGCCTTGCCTTGTTTTCCAGTGTAATTAAGGTTCCAAGTCCTTCTTGCGGGTTAGGAGTTACTCTTAGGTCTATGTGGACACCTTACTTGCCTTTCTAAGGAAGCTTTTAACCCTTTTTAGGCCTTCCACCACCCACACATGACTATTATACTACACAGTCATGTTTTCCTAATGTACACATGAATTCCCTTTGGGAAACTTGCGTGTCACTCTCCCCTTTTCTTAAGGAAACTTGTGGGTTCCCTTTATCAATGTTTTTTCACTCCTTTTGGGCCTGTTTGGGGTGGTTTGGTGTTGTTTGTTGGGTCCTCCTAGGTCCTTTGATTATGTAAGACCCATGTGTATTGGTGCGATCCCTTGAATGTACTGTTGAATTCATTTGTGACCTCTTTCTGAAGAATTCGGGTTTGAATTTTTCTCTTTCCCCCATCTCCTTTCTTGGAATGACCTTTTGGTGCATGGTTCTAATCATTATCTGTTAGCAGTCATAGTCTGAACTTAGGATATTTATGATCTTTGTTTCTTTCATCCTTATTGGTTAAATTCTTCAAGCCAAAGTGGGTGGTTTGTTCCCTTATGCAATTATAATGTCTAATCTTACTTTAGGGAAACCTAGGGTCTATTTGGTGGTTATAGGACATAAGTTTATTTGCTTTGTTTACATTATTGGCATGCATTAGTTTGAAGGTTGATTTTCTTTCTCATTTATAAATAAAAAGTAACAAAGAACAAGCATTTTCTTTATATGCATTTAGGCTAGGGTTTAGTCTTAGGTGCATTGCATACCTCTGTTTTTTGAAAATAAAAAACTTTAAATATTTCTTTTGTGGCCTCCATTTTTCATTTTTGAAAATAAAAATAGAAGTAGAAGTTTTCATTTTGAATCTATTTCACTTTAGTTATTTTGTCTCTCCTTTCAAGTAAAAAAACCATTGGATTCATTTCCGCTACCTTTGAGTAATCGACGACCCTTAAAAAGAACATTAATATTTAAAATATATTAGTAACATTTTCTTTCTAGGGATGGAACACACTAGTCTAGGATAGTGTTTTGGATTAGTGTCATCTTTAACTTCCCAAACATTGAAACTCAAACATAGTGGCCTTTCATTTAGGAAACCCAATCTCATAAAAAAGACACTAGAAATATCCTCTAACAAAGGAGTCAAGCACGAGGTCATGCGATACTCAGTTGTGGAAAAACCCCTCCTATACTCAATTGAACATACACCAAAGTTGTTGCATGTTTGGGTACTTACTTAGTACCTCCTTCCATCCCCGGGGGTTTCCTCGTACTGTTTGAGTTCCGGGATTAGGTACCCTACCCATGTGCATCGGCTAGACTGATGACTATTCTTATAGAATTTATTTGTGATTTTGGTAGCCTTAGTATCTGTACTTCTAGGACTCTGCACAAGTTATGGTGGAAGGATATTTCCACTATACCTAGGGTAGGATCGAGAAGAAATACCTTACATACAATTTGGGAAAGCAGTTTGGTGATTCAAGCGCTTGGACCCAAGGCGGTGTATTGTGGACCTCGGGTAAATATTCTTAACCCTTCACTGGTTAGTTATGATCCCTCATCATCCCCTACTTTTGCTTAGAAAGTGCCTTGGTTTTCTTGGTCTGGATACTTAGTTTTTTCTTCTAGTGGTGTTCTCTTTATGATGTTGGCTTCCATTTGACCTCAGACTTTGATTTCTTGTTGAGTCAAAAATTATGGCTACTGCCCCTACAGACACGAACTAGGATACCCCCATGCTAGGGGCTTCTTGTGCTTTTCCTTTTACTGGGAATGTTGTTGTTCCCTTGATGACCACTTTCAATCTACATGGATTCACCATATGGATACTGGTTTGGTTGTTTTCCACTTTGACTATATTGAATGCTCTTGATGCTTCTCAAGCAAGAACCTTATATAAAGGGTATCAAAACAATGTATCCCTTTCATGAGTAGCAACTTATCCTCCTCCTTCTACCTCATGCGGTGAAAGTTCTGATACTAGTAACCTGCAGTCTAAAAGGAGTAAAAGAAGGAAGAATAGGAATAAGACATGAAATAAAGGGGGCACCCATCGAACCTCTACAAGTAATGTTGGGCCCAACCACTTAGCCTTTGCAGGTCATGCTGGTCGAACCCATACAACCTATGCAAGTCATGTTCAACCTAGTCACCTAGCCTCTATAGATCATGTTGGGGGAACCCACTCAACCTCTTCAAGTCATGTTGATCCTAGCCATCCATCCTTTCGAATTCATGCTGGGGGGACTCGCTCAACCTTTGCAATTTATGTTGATCTTAACCACCCATGCTCCTGAAGTCACGCTAGGGGAACACACTCAACCTATGCAAGTCATGTTGGTCATAGTCACCCAACCTCTAGAAGTCATGCTGGGAACAATCACCCATCCTCTATAGGTCATGCTAAGGGAAAAAAGTCATCCAATGTGATTCATGTTGACACCGTTTAGAAAAACAACGGTTCAAAATGCAATACTAAGTTTCCTTGCAATATTTGCGAGGGAGACCACCTTACTCATCAGTGCCCCGCCATTGCAGAGGTACAAAGAGTGTGGTTCCAAGTATATGTTGTTCCTAAACAACTTGTGTTTTCCCAACAACCTATTCAACCTTCGGTTGATCAAGTGGTTGAACCAATATACCTGATTGAACTGTAGTGGGGATTTCTCCCCAACTACGTGTAGAAGCACCAAACTTAGATCATTGTGATTGTAAGGAAGAGCTCAATGAAAAATAGAAAAAAAACTAAACTAATAACAAAGAGAAAATATTTTTATCATTTTTAACATATATCTCAGCTAAACTAATTCTATAAATAAAAACATTAAACACACCTTTATTTCGTAAAGTGGTCCACCGTAGTCATCCTCGAAAGTGGTTTCACAGGTCCATGGGTTGGTTCTCTAGTTGTCTCCATGGACAGTTGTCAAACGGGGAATGAATCCAAGATGGGTACAGAGGATGTCTCAATGTACACTGTGGGAATGGTATGGAAATGGGAATGGTGACAGGGGAGTATGTGATTACCTAAGATCAAAAGTGTCACAAAGTACCCATGGTATTTTCCTATGGTTGTCTAACCCTTTCTATTTTTTAGGGTTTTTGAACCCTTTTTTGGGAGAGAGTGAGGGTAAACCATAGTAAATAATTATGTTTTCGACCCTTTTTTGTGGAAATACAATTGTGAAGGTCAAAAGTAAGGGAAATATGGTAGGAATACGGTGTATGTATATGGTTTAGACCATGTAGGGCCAGGTGAACACTTTGTAGTGTGAAGATATTTCCCCCTGATGTGTGAGGGAAAGATCTCATCGTATGACCGATAAAAATCATAGGATAATGGGAATAATGGTGACAACAGTGGAGAGACTGGAGAGACCTATAGAGAAGTGGAGCTTACTCGTTCAAACTATCATGTATTTTGGTTTTTTATTATGGGTTCTAAAAAATGGATGAGATACATATAATGTGTGACATGTATATGGACGAGGCGGGCATACCCATGCTCGTAAAAATGTCAAAAGAATAAATAATGGGATCAAGGCTCAAAACATAGGAGTCAATCGATACATATACAAATGATGGTGCATAATGGTGGCCTCAATGGGAGTCTGAATACAATGTTGATCTGAAGAACTGATGCATAGGAACAATGGCATTCTCATAGAATGCAATATCATCACAATTGATGCTCTACTGAATTTGGAGGTGTACATATATATGGACTCAATGAATAAGATTCAGAATCTCTGGGGTACAATGTGCAACATAAATTACTGGAGATACATGGAAGCACAACACTATGACTTCTGAACACTATCGCCAATGCAGCTCGAAAATCACAAGGGAGAAGAAACTGTATGGGTCACATAGTAGACTCACCAATGTGTTATAGTCAAGTGACAACCGGGGTCTTCAACCAAATAATGAATGGACCAATACCCTGTATGAATATCAACAGTGCAATGATGTAGATGAATTCGAGAATGTAAGACACAACCATCGTGAGAGGCACTAATGACTCCTCTCAAGTGGTCCAAGGAACTCATCAATGGGGTGGATGAAACCAGGATATAGGGACCTTTGGGTCTATCCTCTGGAATAGTCGTGCTGACATCGACAGAGGGAGACCTGCAACTAGCCAAGGAAATGATGTATCCTTGACTAGAAGCATGGGGGGGGGGGTAACCAAAGATGTGGAACATTTTGGGGACTAACACACTGAATGGGGGGAATAGGGGAAGAATAGTGCAGGGGACTCAAAATTCCTTTGTTCAGAGTATGACGACAGGGCTGACCTGGTAGCAAATGAAACTGACTCATGGGAGAGGGATCATCACTATAATACTAGGAAGATAACTGCAAATGGGAAATACTAAAGGAGGTATCTGGACTAGGTGTATCCAGGGGATCTAAAAAATACTCATTGTATAATACTCTGAAAAAAGGAGACCCAGTTGGGGGAATCTTCCATACTATGATATTATAGGGGGTGGCACCTAAATACACCGTCTGGGCCTTCTTCATAGTTTAAGGAGTACGAAGAAGGGATAGAAGTAAGCTCAATATGACACAATCTTGTGGATTTTTAGCAATCCCAAGAAAGTAAAAGCTCGATGGTGTTTTCATTTTTAGAGAGTCCAAAAAAAGGAAGAAGACTCTGGTGTGGTCTCTTTTTCGTATGTAGTCACCTATGCCCGAAAAAGGATAAAATTGTACAAAGGAGCGCTCTCCCAACCTTTGGGGAAGGAATACTTCTTTACCGTTGTTAGTCCAACCAAGCTAGAAAAGGTTAAACCTATACTGAATCGATGGTCATTCAAATACATTTACAAGCATGAATGGAACCAAGTTTTCTCAAAAATAATTTCTTGGTGAGAAGGCTGGAAAAGAGATTAAAGACAACCTATAATGAGCTTTTTCGTAAAGTATGGTCCCGATGTCTGAGAAAGCATAATAGTATACAAAGGGAAATGTTCCTAGCTGGAAGGTTCTAGGGTGATAATTTTCTTATCATAGTCTATGCAGTCCAAAAAAGGAAATAAATGAGGCCACATAGATTCCCTTTCAAATACTTTAACGAGCGTGAAAGGAAGCAAGCGTGCTCGACAATATTTTCATTCTTTTAGGAGTCAGAAAAGAGATTATCTGAAACTCCATAATGGTCAATCAAGAAAGGGGGAAGTGTTTGATATATGGAAAGAGGCTATGTTGTGAACATGGATGAGAGGAATACATGCAGAACACTGATGGGACCCCCCTTGCAGGATGATGGATGGTGGTAAAGATGGCCAACTGTGTAGTATGGATGGAGCCGATCTCTTGTGAACATGCCAATACATACAATGGGAGATTCACGTGATGGCACGTAAATCAAGGTGACTTCCACAAATGGCCCAAAACATCATAGTGAGAGAACAAAACAAGGATCTTGTTAAAATATAGAGGATGGAAAACTGAACCCCCTGGTGCGAACAACGTTCAAACGAAATCCAGATGACTCTATAGTGCATGGAAGAAAAACAAGACCAAATGGAGTGCTATAAATAGGGGGGACGACATGACATGTGTAATTTTCACTAGTTAGTGTTGAGTTAGAGTGGAGGACCCCTTATCTCAACTACTAATTTCTTCTGACTTAACGGATGGTTTTTTGAGCCGTGAATTACAAGTAAGAGCTCTCATCGAACTCGTCTTTTTCACTGGTTTAATTTATGGTTTTTCTCATCCTGGGGCTTATGTTGAGCTCGAGGGTTTCGTGGGTTCGAGTCATGATTTTTGAGGGAAAATACGTGGCCCAAGTTGCTCATGTTGAGCTAACAAGTGTGACCCAATCACATCTATCGATGAGATAGGTGCGAAACAGGTTGTACCGGTTCAACAAGTATGAGTGACCCCCTCGCTCTTGTTTGGGGTTTTTGAGCGATCACAAAAAAGAGTCAAACAGGGGTGACTCATCCTAGGATAAGTTTTTATGCCGGACTGGACCTGACAGGGGCTATGTGTATGTGCAGGATGCCACGGTTGGTGTGGAGAGAGAAAGATAATGGGATCCTCTGAGATGAGGTACGAGATGATCCAGCAATGTAGGATATACTCACTCATTGTGGGTTGTGGAAGTACTTCCAGATCCCACTCATGCGTTCAACAAAATTGTTGGTAGACAAGTTGATGAGATTTTGAGACTGAGTTGTTGAGTGTTTTATCATCTAGGAGGAGCAGATCGATATCATGCACCTAAATATTTATATTCTAACTAGGATCCCTATGTTGGGTGTGATCGGAGACACTACATTGAATATCACACATGGGTTGTCACTAGAAAACCTCCGTGAGAGGAATTGCTATGCTTTTGTGATGGTACACTTGTAGTACATACTGGTGTGCAACTTGGGCTATGGCAGCGATGGTGATGTAGATATTGGGGTCATCGTGACCTCACAAGATACTAGGCAGTTAGCTCCAGATTGTGGAGCGTGTGTTGAGGGGAACCTACTTTGGGTGGGCCCGGATGTATATGACACGGGTTTGGTGTTCGCTGAACCATTCTATCTCAGTGGGAGGGGATTTCTGTTTCCCCTTGTTCTTTTTCTCATTTGTTTTTGAGCTACTACCTACTCTACGACCGCATCTGGCGGTGCGAGAGGGGGGACCACGCAAACCTCACATGAGGAGGTGGAGCGAGATGATGATCAGGGAGGGAGGCTTCTTAGTGGGCCAATTCTTCACCTGGGATCTCTTTGCATAGTGGAAACAACTACCACTCCTTATAGAGGACTATCCATATGCTAGCATGGATTACTAGGGGGGTACTGACATGCCTCAACCTCTAAAGAAAGGCCTGGGTACCTGATGGTATGTATACATGATGCTTTATGTGGTTGCATTCATATATAGTTTACTAGCTTAGTGGTATCCATTTTATGTGTGTGATAGATACTAATTACATACTATGTGCATTTGCAGACATCGGGCCACCCCATCTAGCAGGTTATTAGAGGTGGAGGGCCAAAGTGGAGGGGTTAGATCCACCCACTCATGGGAACAGGAGGCACCATAGTAGATTGGAATCACTTAGTCTCAACAGTGAGCGCTTACTAGATGGGGTCACCAATGATGGATTCCAGTACCTTGATGATGATCTAATCATCGCATGCTCCTCCAAAGTGGATCCCCTTGATGAGGATGATTGCAGTCACTGTTGAGTATGTTAGATCAGTGACACAAGGTGATGTGATGATGGAGGAGGAAGAGGAGGAATCCAATGAGGAAGATACAGAGGAAGACACAGACCCAGAGTACCAAGACTCTAACTCTGACTCTTACTAACAGCTAGTGATGTTTCCCTTGGTGCAATGGTGCACTTGGATTTTTGTATGATATGTATGCTCAACCAAGAAATCTTGTGGAGCTTCTCATTTTGTACTAAACATTATGGAATGATATATATATGCACATGGATGCACTTTTTATGTGTTTTTTATGAGTCTTTTTTATGATGATGCATATATGATGTATATGACATATGTATGCATGACTATATGATGATGCATGATGCAATTTTATTTCCTATTTGCGATGATTGATGTGCCACTCTAAAACGTCATTAGCCATTTGTTCTACTACACTATTGAGACTTCTAGGAACATGTATGAATGTAATAGATTCAAAATTTCTAACCAAATGTCTAATGCGTAGGAAATTCCAAAAGATATAAGGATCGCGTACCTTATATTAGTTATTCAACTGGTAGACACGAAGCTAGGAGTCTAGGAAGACATTAAGGTGAAGAATATCCAAGTGGAGGGTAGTAGTCAAGAGACCAATGACACTGTTGTACTCATCTTGGTTGTCGGTAGAAATTCCAATACACATTCCATCGATATCAATCAACTCATGTGAAAGGGAATAAATGACCCATGCAACCGAGGTGATATTAGGAGACGATCTACTTGCTATGTTAGTGAAACCAACATATCTATGCGAGGTAGGATCCATCTGGAGCAACTAAGGAAACAAACTATGAGACTCGTGATAAGAATGGTGGAAAAAAAAAGAAAAACTATGACATAAGTGTCCTACATGGTGGGAAATTTTAGGCATAGAACCTCTTGAGATAGAGTCCATTGTGTGGATTCTTCAAGAGATGGCTGTCAAAGTTAGCGAGGATGTATGCCCCCTTATCGAGGCATCAATGCAAGACATATGGGCTGTACCACATGGAATCAAACTTTCATTTTCCTGACTTATCATTGGCTTGATCATATACGAGGACCATATCACCTTAGCTAAAGGTGTGAAGGTGGACGTGGGAGTCAAAATGGGATTTCAACCTAGTCTTGGTTGCTTTAGTCATTTTGAGAGAAGAACGATGATCCTCATTAGTTCGTTTGATCATAAGTAGGCGTTTTTCTAAAAGGGAGGTATTTGGTAAAATTTCAAAGGCAAGGTGGAGAGACAGAATCTAGTACTCAATGGGAAGTACCGAATCCACACCATGGACCAACTGAAATGGGGTAAAACTAGTGGTGGTCTACGTCAATGTTCGGTAAACCTAGAAGGAAGAAAAGGGAAAATGATTCTAGTTGGATTTATGTTTTTCCACCATTCGTTTGACCATGGTTTTGAAGATCTTGTTGACAGCCTCAACTTTTCCATTACCCCGAGGATAGTATGTAGAGGAGTACTGGTGTTCAAACTTCAACATGGAAGACAACTCTTTCCAAACAGAATCCTCAAAATGAGAACCATGGTATGAGACTATCTATTGGGGGACACAGAAATGTGTGATAACATGGTTGAAAAAGAACCATGTCGTGGTATCAGCCTTACAATTGAATGTTGGCATGGCCTCAATCCATTTAGTCAAAATAATCAACAACCAAAATTATGTACTTATGACCTTCGACAGAGGTAGGCTTACAAGTCATGAAGTCAACTGCCCACTTACAGAAGGGACCAACTGTGAAGATGAGATGTAACAGCGCGTGAGGTGTCCTTTCTTTCGGGGAAAAAGAGATGGAAATTGTGGCAGTATTTGACTGCATGGATACAATTGACAAAGATGGTGGGACAAAAATAACTAGTATGGAGGATCTTCTGTGTGGTGGCCAAACCAAAGAGGTAGCCAACATAGGCTCCACTATGGCAGTCATTCAGGACTTGTACGGCCTCATCGTGGGTAAGGTAATGACATAAAATGGTGTTGACACCATGTTGATATAGGAAATCCCCAATGAGGAGATAGAAAGTAGCTTGGTTTTGAATGCATTGTCGATCTTTATGGCTTAAATGGGCCCCAAATTTTTTAGTGTGTAGATATGGGAGAATTCCCCCATACCATGGGTCTTCCATAGATATGAAAAATAAGAATTCATCCAGAAGGGTGACTATGATCAGTGATGAGGTAGACGATGAAGGGAGGTTTGTCATTAAGGCAGCTAATGCCAATGCCTTGGTGGTCTTGGGGGAAAAAAATTCCAAATCGTACTCTTGGAGAATGACAATCCACTTGGCTGCACAAACTTGAATAAGGAGGCGACTCAAAAGATACCTCATGGGGTTGGAATCAGCCTAGACTTGAGTGTGACTCATCAAGATGTAATGGTATAACTTCTGAACATAAAATATGACGATGAGAGCCATATTCTCTTCGTGCATATAACATAACGGGGGACAAGAAAGCTTTTGACTGACATAATATGTCACATGATCTTGGCGAGCTGCTCGAAGTTTTTGGACCAAGAATCTAGCGATGGCATTTTTGGATGCTGAAACATAGAGAATGAACTCCTTAGTGAAGTAGTGAGGAGACAACATTGGAGTAGAAGTCAAACCTTATTTCAATTTGTCAAAAGCGTCTTGCACATGCTTATCCCAAACAAAAGCAATGCTGGTACAGAGCAAACGTAAGAAACCATGGAATTTTGTTGCATAGTCTGGAATGAAACGATGAAGGAACTTGGTCTTTCCTTGGAGATTGCAGTTGATGCAAAGTATGTGGGGACGGAAGATTCATAATGGGTTGAACCTTTAAAGGATCAACCACAATTGCTTTGTGAGAGATGAAAAACCCAAGTAAACGCCCAACTAGGATAAAAAAACACACATTTGAGAGGGTTCAAGTAGACATTGTATTTGTGACATCATAAGAAGACTTGCCGTAAGCCATCTAAATGTTGTGAACACTTTCGAGGGCGAGCCGTGAGGTCATCTAGGTAGACAAAAATGATATGGATAAGTTCGTGGACTAATAATGTCATGGCCCACTGAAAAGTGGCTCCAACATTTTTAAGGCCAAATGGCATAACTCGATACACAAATGTGCCCCAGGGGGTTGTGAAAGAAGTCTTGTACTGGTCCTCTTTCTAAATCTAAATTTGGCTATATCTGGAAAAAGCATCCATGAAAGAAAATACTTCATGTCTGGTACACGCCTCAATGATTTTTTCAATGAATGGAGTGGGGAAGTTGTCATTGGGCCACGCCAAATTCAAGTCATGGAAGTCAGTACAAACATGAATGGTACCTTGTCTTTTGTTGATGGGAACAGGATTAGAAACCCAAGTGGTATATGCGATGGGGTATATGAAACCTTCTTTACACAGTTTCTTAATCTCATCTTTGAACGTAGGAGACTTTGAGGGGTGAATGGGTTTTTATTTTGGTGTATGAGTGCAACATTAGGCCATGTGTCTATTTGATGTTCAACGATAGATGGATCAAGATTGGGAATATCAGTATAGGACCAAGTGAAAATATCATGAAATTCCTAAAAATGTGCTTTGTAAGAAGAAACTTCTTCGAGGGAGAGAGATGCTCATAGTGTATTATCTTCATCTACCTTAGGATTAGTCGATATATTCACCTTAATAGTTAGTGAAATATTGGCCATGTTTGTCTCTTCAAAGGCATCGGGGGGCCAGAATGGGTTTCTTGAACCAGTTCACCTTTTCATGGATGAAGTATTTGGATTCAAATGAGTAATGATATGATGATGAAAGAGGTTCATCAGGGATAAAGAATGAGTGATGGTTCATTTCATCCCAAGGGTACTCAAGAGCCAAAAGAGCTTCAAGGATTTCCTCATCATCATTAAAACAATGCATAGATAGATCAAAGGGATCCTTTATGTCTGAGGGAATGAAAGGACTAATAGAACTTGAGATCATGTATATGGTGTTGGTGGTGTCCAAGGAAGAAGCCAGAGGGTGGATCTCCTCAAGGACAGTAATGTAGGACTCGTGGGAGTGCTTCCAAATGTTGTGAAGGAGTGATCAATACTCAGGAAAGTGTAGGAAATGGTGATATTAATTAAGATTCAAGCCACAAGTTGCACAAGGATAGTTGGTTTGCAATGACTTGTACTTGACCACTGATGGACCCAGGATGGTGACCACTGGAGTGCCATCACCTCATCTATACTGTCCATGTGGGTGCGAAAGAGAGGTAACTCGGGACAGTTTTGTGTTGCAAGGCCTTGGACATCACATAAAGCACAAATAGGAGCCAGACATGGTTCAATTGTTGCTTTGGCAGCCTTACCCCTAGCCTTCTTTGGTGGAGGAGGGGCAAGCTTGGAGATGGAAGTAGTCTTCAATGGACTAGGAGGTGGGTGTGACACCGTCTCAATGGTTTGGATAATAGTCAACATGACCTGGGGAGTCGAGGCTAGGATGGGTGTATCGATGTACCATACAGTAATTCCCAATGTGAAGTTAGGTAAGTTGATAGTATCCATGACAGGATTTCTCATGATGCCAAATAATGGAAAAAGAAATGGAATCCTGTGTACCAAGAAGGAACCCCAATAGTTCCCTGATGACTATGGTTGGGGTTGAAATTGAGGTTGTGATGTGCTTGGAATGGTACCAAACGTGATGGTACAAAAATACGATACGTTAGTCGGTGAAGGTGGAGATGGTAGAGACAAAAAGGTGTCTTTCATAGGAGTGTTGGCGAATAAGCCTGAGCCAACAGCATATAAATATGGAATGGACATGTTTTCTATGGTGGTGTTGATAGTCAGAAGGACATGTTCCAGTGCGGCCAGCCCCTTAGGATCATAGTATGTCAACTGGTTGACAGTAACAATATTCCCATCATGAGTCAAAATATGGTAAAGTCCACAGATTGCATGGCATACATATAGCTACATCCTAGGAGGAGGTTGTAATAAAGTTGGGCATTGATAACCTCAATGTCAATCAACACCATTTTACCAGCTAACTCAATATGATCATTCGTGAGAATCCCCTAGGGTTGAGTAGAACAACCATAGTAGGCGCGGGGAGAGGTGGTGGAATATTGAAGGGTAGGGGACCCAAGTTTCTACCAAACAAAGGTTGAGATAATGTAGGTGGATGCCCCCTCATCAATAATGCATCGATGTATGACCAAATTCTGAATTGAGACTGAAACTTGGAAGGTGACGGTAGACAGTAGCCCGGGCTCTCCTTGATCCAGGTCAAAGGTGATCAACCTGGAATCAGAGGGATCAACGACACCTAGATTGGATAACGATGATTTATGTTGTGATGGGAAAGTTTTAAGCACTTCCAAAGTGGACATCGTTGTAGGATATTGGTCCAAGTCGTCAACTATGTTGTAGTTGAGGGAAGCTCTAGAAGTAGCATTGTTTGCTACATGACACATAGGGAACCGTGGGACTCTGGACACCCCATCCATGGGGGAGATCAGGAAGTGTAGGGACATGTCACAATTGGTAGAGGTAGACCCCGGTGATGGGTCAGCAGGTTCTTGTAAACCACTTATACTATGAAACGAGAACTTGACACAGTTCTCGTTTTTCTCTCTCCTAATTTTAGTAGCTATTTTTACCTCCATTTAAAAAAGGGTTGATACTAGTATCACACATTTTTATTTTAGGGCATTTTTTTGGGCCTTTGAATCATCTTTGTCATAAAATATTATTACTTTTTATTTTCAAGTGTGTTTTTTAGACATTTAACAAAATAACATCCGTTTAGAAGCAAGTATATTGAAAAACATATACATTTTGCAATTTTTTCTTTAAAATAAGACATTTTTATAGGAAAATTAAGCCTTTTTTATTAACAAAATTCTAACAAATTCTGGAAAATAAAGACATTTACAACCATTTTCAACGGATTTTCATAGATGTTTTGTATAAAAATGATATTATTTCATACTATATTCCAAAATGTTATGATTCACATGAATTCAAGAAAAATTGTGCCATATATTTGTAAATAACATATTAAAAACATTATATATAGAAATTTTATTTCTAAAATAAAGTCTGAAATTCAAAATAGTATTAATATATCTTATCAAAAAGTTGTCAAATGTAACATTTTCTTCAAGACATTAAACTAATAAACAATATCATGGAGGCCAAATTCTTCATCGAAATTGGGATTTTCTGGAGCTTAGCTTTCCTGAGGGACATCAATGTCCTCTTCCATTCATTTGGTCTTCTATGTCTGCAAGATGCCCAAAGTGATCATTTCCAAACACCCCTCTCAATGGTGGTTGAGGCTCTTTAGACATCTTCGCCACAATTGTTTCACTAAACTCTCCTTTGACTTCTTGCTATTCGTTGAAAGAACTTGAATAGAATTAATTCTTTGCTTGATGTAATTGCATGTAGTGGATATTATCAATGGATATGAAATTTCTTCCTTTTTGTAAGGAG
>LPNX010354987.1:34014-93497 GCA_001517045.1 Pseudotsuga menziesii | reverse complement strand
GCATTCATAAGGACAAAAGGCATGACCAGAAATTCATAATGACCTCCATGATTTCTGAATGTTGTTTTTCAGATGTCTTCTTCCTTCATTCTAATATTATTATACTTAAAATGACGATCCAAACTTGTGAAGTAAACAACTACATGTAGTTCATCTAACAATTCATCAATGACAGGAATGGGAAACGTATTATTAATGATGAGCTTGTTGAGCTCGATATAATATACACACATACGCCATGATCTCTCCTTGTGTACCATTACCACTGGTGTAGAGTAAGAAATTTGGCTCGGCCTAATTATGGAAACTTCTAACATTTCTTCAACCATACACTAAATTTCACCCTTTTGGCCATAGGGGTATCTATAAGATCTGACATTAGGAGGAACACTTCATGGAATCAACTGAATAGCATGATCATGATATTGAGTAGGTGTAATAAATTTTTGAATATCTTCAAATACCTTGGAATGCTTATCAATGACCCTTTGAAAATATAGAAGAAGGATTAGATGTTTGAACCTCTAGTTAGCATAATTGTGCAATTACACCATGATACCCATTTTTCAACAATTTTGTTATTCCATTAGAGCTTATCACCTATATTGGTTTCTCGATTATGCCCCTTAACTCAAATTCTTTTCCTTTACAATAAAATTTCATGAAAAGTTCTTGAAAATTAAAAGCTACTATTCCCAATGATTGTAACCATTGGACCCCTAAGACAACATTGAAACCACCCATTGGAATAACAATCATTGGAATATTCAATACACATTCCTCCATATTAAGAGTGATATTATGACATTTCGTTGAGAAATTTATAGTTCCTTTGTTTGCACTCATTATTTAAAACTACGGTACTGGATATATAAAGCAATTGATAGATTTGTCTAATTTACAGTGAATGAAATTATGAGTCCTACAAAAATCAATCAATACTATTAACTAATTTTTTTGGACATATTATTTGACCTCGAGAGTTTGAGGATTGGTAATTCCAACGAATTCATGACAAAATATGGTGGGAGTTATCTCGTCGGGAGTAATCTCTTAATTTATGTAGCTGAGATGGTTCATGTTCTTTTGTTTCTTCTTCTTCACAATCTATTTAGAATAATTTCTTCTCACCACACTTGTGCCCCTTACTATACTTGTTGTCACGAATAAAGCATAAACATTTTTCTCTTTTTTCATCCATTTGTTGAGGTGTCAACCTTGTAGGTTAATGTGGGTTAGAATTGTTAGGATTATTAATCCTCCCTTGGTCAAATGTCTATTAGATTAATTATTGCCTAACTTAGGAACCTTAAATTAATTAAATGAGTCCACTAGTGAAATTGGGTCCACATGTACCAGACATTGAAGTGTGGGGGACAATGCTAGAGGTTAACTTCCACTTACTGCATGTGCATGCATCAATAGGGGAACCTCCTAGACCAATCCCTACATTTTAGGAGCCACTGGGAGTCTCAACACCAACCTACTTCAGTCAATTGGTGTTAGCACTAGTTAGTCTAAGTTATCCCTTAGTTACAATCAATTACTTCACAGTCAGTTAGGATAGCGCTACTAATGCATGGATAATGCATGGTTGCATGGGGAGTAGCACTTTTTCTACCTACCCCACTCTCAGTTGCACTGAGTTAACTAGTTGTTACTGCATGTTGGATTTATTGGTCATCGGGGAGTTGTCTATTTGGACTCCAATATTGATTGGGAGACCTTGAGTTAGAGCTTCAGTTAGATACAGTCTTATCCACTTGGAGGATTTGAATTCATTACTCATGCATTCGAATTATACCTATTTGTAATCTATTGTACACTGGACATTATTATGATGAATATACTTCAAATTCCTGAGCAATACTTGTCCGTTTCTTGTGTGGTTTGTTTTGATTAGTTTGTATGTTCATCATCCATTCAATTGCTGCAACATAATCATAACTCTCTGCTTGAAGGTCATATGGCATTCAATTTATAACATGGTATCAGAGCCTTCTCAGGCAGGTTTTATGCTTGTTTCTCCTTATGTAACATTAGAAGCAACTGGGTTTCCATAGAAGCCCCCTATGAAAATTTGCTAGTTCTAGATTCATTCAGAGTAGCGAAGAGAGGGTGACAGACCCTGAAAACATGTTAATGTCTAGAGGAAAAGCATGATTCTAATAGTTCTTATGTTTTAGTGTTATTTGCAGTGAAATTGATAGGTGCTACATAACTTGCAAGAAGTATTTGTTGTCTCCCTGCCAGAGCAATTATGAGTTCTCAAACTCTTGAGCCATGGATCCTCACAACTTCCAATTACCTTGATTGGAGGATTGATATGCAGCTGGCCTTGCGCAAGCATGGCTACTACAAGATTATACATGGATGGGAGGCTTAACCTCATCAGCCGATAGAGAGGAACAAGTTCATAAACCGTTGTGATGAAGAATTCAGTTACCTATGTACTTATATTTCCAGATATCTCCTCTTTCATCTGGAAGGATTGAGGACTCCTAGAGAATCCTGGGAGAAGCTTGATAGCTTGTTTAACAAACAAGATGAGCTTCGGGGACACATTCTAGAGAATTATTTGGTATCTTTACATCCCAGTAGTTTTGAGACTATTGAGCAATTCTTCTCCAAATTCAAGTCTCTAGTGCTCCAATGTAGATAGTGTGGGATAGAGCAGAAGGATGAGCAGAATGTCCTTTCCATACTTAGAAAACTAGGCCATGAGTACTCTGTCTATGTCTCTATGTTTGATTCCAAGCGGGAAAGCTTTCCTGATTGGAAACTACCTTCTCTAGATTCATTCTTCGAGTCCTTAATCAAAGAACAAGACAAATTGATTCGAATGGGAGTCATCCAAACTTCCAAATATCAAGCTCTATTGGTTACTGACTCCTCCAAAGCACAAGAAAAGGGGAAATCAAAGAAGAAGGATCCAAAGGCAGCTGATTCAAATCCTAAACCAAATCAACAAGCTTCCGAAGGGGCCTCCGACTCTAAGAAGAAGAAATTTGAAAAGAAGTTATGTCTGTATTGTGAAAAGGGATACCATCTTGAAGAACGTTGTATGAGGAAGCAACTTGGTGAGATGTCTGTCTTCTCAAGTAGCACAACATTGCTCCTCCAAGAGCAAAGAATCCTAATGAAGAAGTATCGACAGAAGATGCCGAAGGGTGTCATGCTTTGAAAGCAACTCTCTCTCCATCCTCAACATACATTATAGATTCTGGAGCCTCCAACCACATGGTTTCCTCCAAAGAATCTTTCTCTACTCTTTCACTATCAAAGGGGCCTAATATTCACATGGGAGATGATTCCCAGATTCTAGCAGAAGGAAGGGGCTCAATTAGAGCGAAGTATGGTGAGTTCAAAAATGTCTTATATGTGCCCTCCCTTGCTGCTAACTTGTTATTTGTTTACCAGATGACATATACAGGCTCTCCCAAGAGGGTCACATTCGATTCAGACTCAGTTGAGATTACAGAAAAAGCCACTGGAAATCTTGTAGCGAAAGGTATTGCAAATCACTCTACCAAAGCTTATGAGTTTTCACATTTCTTTCATGTTTCTCCTACTATAGCTTTAGTGTCTCATGCTAACAACACCATCAATATTTGGCATGAGAGTTTTGGCCATCTCAATTTCAAATATATGAAGTAGCTCCACAATGATAACATGGTTGAAGGTTTTCCCTCCATCCAAACTTTCAATGGAGTATGTGCTGGGTGCTTGGTAGGTAAGCATCCAGAAAAGAAGTATGATGTTGGGAAGGCTCATAGAGCTGTTTCTACACTTGATTTTATACACAATGATGTAGCTGGACCTATTCCTAGAAATTCAATTAATGGTTGCAGGTATTTTTTGACCTTTACTGATGATTGTTCTAGGTACTGTTGGATCTACTTCATGAAGCTAAAATTAGAGGTTTTTGAGACTTTTAAAAGTTTTAAAGATATGGTTGAGAACAAATTCAATAAGAATATCAAGTCAATAAGATCCGATGGAGGAGGAGAATATGTCAAAAGAGATTTCCAGAATTTCTTTGAATTAGAGGGGATTCTAATGGAGCACTCAGTTCCATACACACCACAACAAAATGGTGTGGCTGAGAGGAAGAACAAATCACTAAAAGAGATGGCAACATGCCTTCTCCATGGCAAGAATCTACCTCCTTCTCTTTGGGTTGAAGAACTCACACTGTGATTCATATTTGCAGAATAGGGTGCCTCAAAAGTCAATGGTTAGGGTCACACCATTCGAAGCATTGCATGGGTATAAGCCCAATGTCTCTCACCTGAGATATTTTGGTTCCAAATCTTGGGCCAAGATACCACTTGACAAGAGAAAGGCCTTCCAAGCCCAAAGTAGCGAATGCATTTTGCTGGGAAATGCAGATGATGCAAAAGCTTACAAACTGATGGAGGTTGCTACTAGAAGATGCTTCATTGAAAGAAGTGTCCAGTTCGAAGAAGATTAGCTGTATGATACTCCTCCAGCAACATAGGAATGCATAACCATTTCTCCTCCTATTTTTGATGATGATGATGTGCTACAAGTTTCAGATTCAGATGAGGAATATCGCATACAACATGATCTTGTTATTGAGAGCGAATCTCAAGAGATTCTAGATCCAAATCTAGTACCCATTCCAAATCAGAAGCCTAAATCCAGATGGGCTCAAATGCTTCTTGATGCAGCTGGAAGTGGTGCTGGAGTTCCATAAGACAAATGAGGAACTAGGTCCCAGTATTAGAATGAGCATGCTGCACTATCTCTCACATCATAGTGCAGCAAAGTTCTAGGTCGGTGCTACTTGATGATGGTGAATGATCAGCTACATGGCCCACAAAAGCAGAGATTTGATCATTCCCTAGCTTCGCCATCCAGCAGAACCAAACAAAGACATTGGTTTAGAAGTACATTGAGAGGTCCACTGATGGACCATGCTGCTGCATAGAGCTGTAATTTTTTGCAGCAGTGTTTTGCTCAAGTTATTTTTCTACGGAGGAAGCTTCTTTATTCTAAAGATAGCTTGTAGTTTTCTATTTTCCTGCTTATTTTTGAGGGGGGGTTTTTCCCATGAGGTTTTCCCCTGTTTCCTCAGTTGTACTAAGCAACATTTTTTATTATCTTCTAGATTGTATTATGGTATCCTATGGTCTTGTTACTAGGGCCCACAGTTGTCCAAGTTAGGATTCAGGGCGGATGTTAGAATTATTAATCCTCCCTTGTTCAAATGTCTATTAGATTAATTATTGCCTAAGTTAGGAACCTTAAATTAATTAAATGAGTCCACTAGTGCAATTGGGTCCACACGCCCCAATGGGGCCACATGTACCAGTCATTGAAGTGTGGGGGACAATGCTAGAGGTTAAATTCCACTTACTGCATGTGCATGCATCAGTAGGGGCTCCTCCTAGACCAATCCCTACATTTTAGGAGCCAATGGGAGTCCCGGAACCAACCTACTTCAGTCAATTGGTGTTAGCACTAGTTAGTATTAGTTATCCCTCAGTTACAATCACTTACTTCACAGTCAGTTATGATAGCACTACTAACGCATGGATAATGCATGGTTGCATGGGGAGGAACACTTTTCCTACCTACCCCACTCTCAGTTGCGTTGAGTTAACTAGTTGTTACTGCATGTTGGAGTTATTGGTCATCGGGGAGTTGTCTATTTGGACTCCGATATTGATTGGGAGAACTTGAGTTAGAGATTCAGTTAGATACAGTCTTATCCACTTGGAGGATTCGAATTCATTACTCATGCATTCAAATTATACCTATTTGTAATCTATTGTACATAGGATATTATTATGATGAATATACTATAAATTCCTGAGCAATACTTGTCCGTTTCCTGTGTAGTTTGTTTTTCTTAGTTTGTATGTTCATCCTCCATTCAATTGCTGCAACATAATTATAAATCTCTACTTGAATATCATATGGAATTGAAATTCTAACAAGAAGAAGGATATTAATCTCTCTATAAGTGTTAAAGGTGGTCCTTTTAGTAGAAATCACAATATTTTTACTTTCAAACTTCCTTTCCAACACGAAATCCTTCACTAAGGATGTTGGTTCAAATAGAGGCGCCTCATGTTGAATGCTATCCTTCAAAGTTCCAATAAAGAGATCCAACAATTTATTATATGGTATGCCATTCACTTTGAGACTCAAGTTTTGAAATTGTTGAATGTGCTTGATTACTTAACTCTTTTGGCTTAGATTAATCAATTGGGTAAATAATGTGTTTCTCTTAACATCATCATGATTTGATATCAATTCTTCTGTAAAAATGCACGAATAGATAACATATTTATTTTTGCATTCACAAAGCAATTGGTACCACACAAACTACTAATGTTCTAAATCTAGATATGCAATAGTTACCTTTTGTAGATTTGGCACCTGGTGTATTTCAAAGAATCGCTCCATCTGGAAGATCCATGTTGTGGGGTCCTGTTCATCAAAATTCCTTATGTTGATATTGGGGAGTTGGATACCCTTTGGGGACCATCCCTGGTTACTTCCCTCATTAGAATAAAATCCTCTTAAATTATGCTTATTAAGGGATGGTTTCTCGACGTGGACATTATCTTTATCTTCTTGAGTACCCTAGGCCACATCCTCACCTTTAGGATGTTAGAAAACATGACCACAGAGCAATAACAAATATACAGTTAAATCATTAAACAAGATGAAAAACACATTAAACACATTACAAAGAGACATAGATATAACGTGGTTCACCCAAACGATGGGCTACGTCCACAAAGAAATTTCCAGTCCTTTTATTACAGTATAGAAAGATGAAGGGATACAACCTACAACAAAACTACTGCACTTGCTCTTCACTCTCTCACAGTCTCTCTCACACAATCACATAGATTGTTTGCAATTCTATAATACTGTACACAACCGTGTTCCAATGATTTCTTTTATAGGGGAAAACTACCATGTGAAAATACTACGGTTAACCCAATACCATGGGTCCGCATAACTATTGGCCAACACACATACCAAATTTTTTTCTCAGGGGCTCTGCCCCTGAACCCCCGTTTCTCGGGGGCGCTACCCTCGAACCCCTGTTCTCGAGTGCGCTGCCCCCAGACCCCCATTCTCAAGGGAACTACCTTCGAACCCCCATATCTCACAGGAATTGCCCCCAAATCCCCTTTTTTGGGGCACTTCCATGAACCCCAAAGAAAGGGGAACGAGTGTACAATACACCCAGGGTACAACACATGACTGAATAATATCTCTGGATATGGAAGATCATGCTCCAAAACCAACATAGGAAGCTTTTCCTATGGATTTTCTATGAGATTATAAATCCTGTCCATTTATTCCTCCATATTATTCTCCATTTGCCCCATACTTTCCAGCATATTATTCTCCATTTTAACTAAATCAACCATTCTTAAACACCCTTTAATAAGATCTTCCAAATTGGATACCTGTAAATATATGTCTCCACTTTCATCGTAGGTCAGGGATGAATCCTCTATTTGTTTGAATGGAGTTGTGTGTATTCTTCCACCACATTTTGTGCCAATTGTAACAATAAAAAAATATATCTATGATATTTATCACACCTTTGAGATAAATCCAAATAGATCCTTCTACTAGAGATTATTCAAATTTGAAATGGTGTACCTTTTTAACACTCTGATTTGGACACTGTTGGATTTTATGCTCCCTTTTATCTAGGTCTAGTCCCTTCTACTTAGCACAACAAAGCCCAAGATATTGGCCCGACAAAGCAAGGCTCAATTGACAACACCCGCGAGACAAATGCAGTCTCACTCGAGATATCTTTCCTGGGATGGGTAACTGCCAGAACTAGGTTTCTGTAGTTGGGTGGGGGATTTCCTGTCCCTTGGTCACACACCAAGGCGCTTGACAAAGGATGATGGGTGGGGTTTGGAATTTATTCTACATAGCCAAGCTGTGACACGATTCCTCCTTGTGCAAGTATTATATCAATAACCCAATGTAGCATAAGTACATTCACACATTCACAACAACAATACAACATATATCAATATAATATTTATAAGAAAATACATAAAATTTCATTCAAATCAACATATATACATGCATCTTAAACACATTCATCATTCATACATTTGACACAGTAGTTAACGTGGAAACCCATCTGGGAAAACAACACAAATGTGCTCTTCATCTGGCATGAGAAATGTATGCACCTTTTGACTGCACACTAAGCTGCAAACTCTATTCTAGATCTTCTTATTTATCTACACAACTCTTTCTTCCTCTCATGCTCTTTAATATTCTCTTCTACTCTCTCTCTACTTGATTCCGCTGACGATCCGCACACGTCCCGGATCAACTCAACTTCTCCTACACTTCTGCACACTCAGTTGCAGATTCTTCAACTTAAAGCACTTAGCAAAACTAACAGACAACAAATACAGAGAAGCTAACAATAGTCCAAAGAGTGTATAAGTTGTCTAACCCGCATAAAACTTGGGTTTCTCCTTTTATAGACTTTTTACAGACTCTTTACCCGTCTCTTTCTCAGTTGAATCCCTACACTTAGCCAACAGGATGTATTTCTTATTGTAGGGACACCTAAAAACAAGCACTAACAACCTGACTTACAAATATACCTTCATATCTGCGGTTTCCACCAGCTCTAGCTGACCTCGTACCCATGATATTTATGGCCTGTCACTTTCCGACCGTTATTCCCTATTGTCATTTTCCATCCTTTATACTTATTGCACACCTTTTGGTACTGTTATTCCATTGCACCTTTCCTTATCTCATTCCTTCCTTCTGTCATACATCTTCCTCTCTCACACATCTTCTTTTGTCGCACATCTTCCTTCTATTGTGGATTTCATAGTTTCCTCTTGAACTGCTTCTTTTCTTAACTCCTTCTTCTTTCTTTGCTTTTTTTGCACCTCATTTTCCTTCTTTTCCTTCATTTGTTCTTCCTTCCTTCCGTCACTGCCTCTGTCACAGCTCCTTTCTCTTATTCTACCTTAGCTCTTTTCCATACTTAAGTAGAATTCTAAGTGAATTCTGTTTTCCTTTCGCTAGGCCCAACAAGCCCCCAACACTCACATGTGGCTCATCCCGAGCCACTCCATTTCTTTACTTGTGATGACTTTAATGTGAGAATATTCCAAGATTTTTGCTACTTTCTCTGCTTCTAGACACACTTCTTCCTCTGTGTTCTGCAATTGCTCCACAAGGTCAGAACTGGCATGTTCCGACATTATCTTCTCTACTGATGCAACTAATTCATGCACTTTTTGTTGTACATGATGAATGATTCCTGTAACTCTTTCATCTTCAGCTTGTAGCTCTTCAACCCTACCTGAATGGTGTCGCAATTGTGTGCGCATCACTGCTACTTGCACCTGCAATTTTCTCATCTTCGTTTCCTTAGCCATTTTTTGAGCTGAGGGTAACTGTTTCATATTATCTTTTAGATTTTTTACCTCTATTTCAGCTGTGGACATATCCTCTATGCCTTTCTATAACTTTGCATAATCTATCAGTGATACCCAATCCCAAGAGACTTGGACAACAACTTTAGCACTCACTGCTTCTTCCTGTTCAATCTTCTGTGCAGCTTCCAACAGCTGCTTTCCTTCGTTCTTCCTTCATTCTTTGTAGATTCTGCTGCTACTTCAATTCTTTCTTCTATTGGATATAGTTACTGTTTCAAGGTGGTAGGATGGACTAGATGGCAAAGCTCATCAACACCACCAATTTCCAACGCTGACAACAGACTTCGAAGTACGTGACAAATTTTTTATGATGCTTAAATTCCTTTTCATCATCAATGCAACTTAGTGCCTACTTGTCTTCTCTGTTCTTCTGCTTATAAATTCTTGCATCTCGTCGACGTCTTCTAGCTCCTCGACGTTGAAGTCAAACTTTTTATCGACATTCTCTACGTTGTTAATGATAAAGTTTGGGATGTTGTCAACATCTTACCTTCCATGATAAGAATTTAGAATTTCATATTTTCCTTGAAAGCATAATCACCTAGTGTGTCTTCAGATTTTTGTCAGGATGACGATGATGATGGTGGCATTTTTCTCTGTTTGTCATTATCCAAACACTGGTTCGGACCGATGGGATCCGGCTATTGATACTATTCACTCTGGAAAATTGTTCCACAATTTTATCCAGCAGCATCGATGGAATATCCTTTACCACTCGAATTGAAACCACTGCTTCCCCATGATTTCTCAGCAATATTGAGACAATTTTAGTCTTGCGGGAACCATAACGCTTCCTCATTTCCAACCCTAGTAGGACAGCTTGTATCCTTAGCTTAGGGAGGACTGGAACTAGCTCAGCTTCCAATCCCTTCCCTACTTGCAGCGGAACATATCTGGAAACATTTCCCTCGACTCTCACAGTTTTAATCTCAAAGCCTATGAAGGAAACAACACTAAGAATCATAGTAAGTACACTTCTGCAACAATTTACTTCGGCCCTGGGTGTTGCATATAGAAACACACAGTTGCAATTTATCAACCTCAGTTGAAAGTGAGGAGGAATGGAAAAATTACCCACTCGTTCAGTCTATCAGATCTTCGCATGCAGATCCATTGAGTAGAATAATGACAAAACGACCCATCACGTGGGTCTCCTCTCTGAGTTATCATGTGGATGCTGCCAACTGACCTGCCCCCTTAGGATATGATGTCATTATAATTATGATCGAAGTGACTTTTAAAAGTACACCATGATATTCTCTCAGCTTGCCTAAAGGAAAACATGACCACAAAGCATGCCTCCAAATTCTCTCAACATTTTCAAATTAATGCCAGACAAGTGTCATATCAACGAGTCTCTACATTCTTGCGCCAGCGTTGCGTCACTTGTGACCTGGTTTCTTTCATTTGGTAGAGTCCCATTCTTTTGCGAATCACTAAGTGTCTTGTCACACTCCTTGCAACTTGCATTTCACCTTCGATAAGGTCCCTTTCTTGCGACAAGCCACTTGTCTTCGCTCATAATTTTTACCTTCACTAGATGCCAAGCTTGCAAAACTTCACCTCTTACTGTGACAAACTAGCAGTCTGTGATTATAACTTTTGGCTCATTCTTTCTTCTTTCTTTCTTATTTTCTCTTCTCTCTTTCTTTCATCTTTTCTCTCTCTCTCTTTTTATGCGACCAAGTCGCAACTATAATAATATGGTTTTAGTGGACTCCCGTTGACCAGTCCTCTAACCTCTGTCCCATCTATTTTTTCTACGTTCACTACTCCTCCATCAACGATTTATTTGACAATGTATGGTCCTAACCAATGAGTTTTTAACTTCCCTCGAGGATTGAAGAATTTGCTATCATACATAAGAACAAGACCTCCAACTTGAAACTACTTATTCTTAATGTGTCTATCATGCCATACCTTTTGTCTTTGCTTTTCTATGCTTTGGTGAAATTATGCAACAAAACGTTCTTCCTCCAACTGTACTAGTTGAAGTAACCTGTCTTCCACATCATCAACATCCACCATTTCAATGATCGCAACAACTCTTAATCTCAATACATTGTACTCCATATGCATGATAACTTCTTTCCCACACACCAATCGAAATGGAGTTTGTCTTGTAAACTTGTTACACTTTGGCATGCGATATGCCCATAATACTGCATAAATATTCCTGTCTTAGTCATCGCTTCGTGCATTTCAAACCTTTGTCAATGAATTTTCCAGAATTTTGTTGAATGCTTCAACAACTCCATTTGCTTGAGGATGATATGGTGTTTTCCATGCGTACCTTGATCACTAATTAAAATCTTTGGGAATCAACATTTTCAAATAGAAACTTCGCAGCAGTTGCAACAGTACAATATTTTACTAGCACTGATTCTTTCCGTTTGGTTAGATAATCAGTCGCAGTAATAATATATTGTGCTCCTGTGCGCTTTCCTGCTGGACTGAGAGGTCCTATAAAATCAATAGTACATTTATCAAATGCTTGTAATGTTAGCCGTGATACCAATGACATTTCATCTATTCGAGAAGGATTTCTACTTCTTTGAAAGACATCGTAGGTGTGGCAATAATCTGGAGCGTTTGCATGCATGGTAGGCCACCATAATCCTTCTTGCAAAATATTGCACACCATATATTTTCCTGCTGTTGAGGCCTGGAAATTCGCAGGCAACAACAGCAAGGGATTCTCCCCAGTCAATGTTCCCAACTAGCCCGTGACTGTTTGGTGTAGGGAATCCATCCGGTTTGCGGTCCGGCTACCGTAGGTCAAGTAACAAAAGGGTTTACCGGTTGCGGCCCGGTCCACCGTATATTTTTGTATTTTGACTTAAAGTATGAAATGCACGTGCCTAATTAAATGCAGGGTGATAAGGATGCAGGGAGCAGTCACAACGTGATGCGCAGGTTCTTACCTCTCGCCTTAGCACTCACAAGCATTTAAATCACATACAACAAGAAATTAAAACTAACTACCTAACCTGTCCGTAGGGAGTAGGATTATCATTCATTGGTGAGTAATATATTTTGTACATGCATTATGAAAAGTTACAGATAGCTGATACTTCTTTCAAGACACATGAACAATTACAGATATTTGAACAACCAGATAGCCAATTGTCTATGAACAACATTCATTACTCACAGTGGAAACATCACATAAAATACTGAAGAGCATTCAAACAAGAACATTGGTTCAGGAAATTAGAACGCTCTCATAGTTAATGAGACACTTCTGAAAATGAAATAGTTCCCCTTCAACATTGCTCATTTAACCACCTTGATACATTCCACATCGCACTTTCTCCAACAGGGAAAATTGCGGTTTTTTGATTGTAAAACGAAATAGTTCCTCTTACAAGCAAATGGTTTACAAGTTTTCCAGGGAAAAAGCCCCTTCTAAGTTCTAACTTTCCAATATTTAAACTACACAGCAGATCGTTTGGGATGCCCCCAAACGTGTGACTTTCCAGTCCCTCGAACGTTTCAGATCCTTCTTTTCTATCTTTTCTGCGCATGCTCATGATCGGCTGAGTAACTAACGGACCTTTCAGAGCTGCTCCTTTGTCGCCATTCATTTTGTCTTTTCCTTCATTTGTCCTTCTTGCGATCCTGCTGGTTTCGTCTCTAACTCTATGAAACGGCCCGTCTCCCTTCGCGCCACAGTAGTTTGACCGATCTCCGGAACCCACCTGCAATCAAACGACGAGCATCATTCATTGGAATCGAATTCAAACCATATCAAATAAAATGGCTAAGCATTAAGAAATGGCCAGATGCACCACTTGTTCTAATAATTTTAACAGCGCCGACATCACTACCTCGTCCACCTACAGGCTCGACAAACATCACCAACGACGGCACATGGGAAACTCATCGGCGGCTCAAAATACTAACGTCGGAAGGGTAGACCAATTCACAGCCGCAATGGCGGAAAAGGAGAGGTTAAGGACACGCGACCCGTGAGCGGGAAAACTCTCAATCGAAAGTCGGAGGATATCAACATCGAAAGCCCAATGACTTTCCTAGCCGCAACGGCGGAAGAGACAAGGGCTAAAGACATGCAAAATGCGGGCGGGAAAAGTTTTAATCGGAAGTTGGAAGACATCACACCAAAAGACAAATGACTAAACGTATCGGCAAGGTTAGCGCTTCGACAGCCGCAACGGCGGAACCGTGAAGGATATCACTGTCCGCAACATCGAGGTTTAAAACGACTCAATCGGCCGGAAGGATAAGGCTTTCCGCAGCCGCAACGACGGAAGCCCAAGACTCACGGGATTGGCGAAAATATCAAAGCGGGAATCGAAAGCCAAAACAGTAATCGGGAGAGTTAGCAGTTTGCCATCCGCAACTGCGAAGGGAGAAGTCATAAAAGTTCCGATGCAAAACCAAAAAACAGTCGATGTGAAAACCAATGTATCAGAGAAAATTGATGAAGCCAAAACCGATTATCCATCTGCAACAGCGGGAGCACCAACCAAATAAACTTCCGATTCAAGCATTCTGAAAACGCATTTAAAAGCAACAATAAAGTTTGATCAAAGAGTGGATTGCTTCAAGCGTTAGAGGAAGAATCAAACAAGCGATAGATCAATCCAAAGATTAGAAAATATTTCTGAGAAACCATTATTAGATCAACTCAAAGAAGAAAATCAAACTAATCTAAGGAAAGGAGGGTCCCGAATTTTTTTGGAATTTTGGCAAATGTTGCAGCTGCAACAATTGGCGACTACCTGGTGAACCCAAGATTTCTGAATTAACTCTTTCCCAGTTTAAGACTGTCTGGACAAAAGCTGAAATCTTCTCAATGTTTGTGCTCCTAAGCTGGCCAACTCATGCATTTAAATCATTTAGAAGAAGTCCATTATTTGGGAAATGGTAACATCAGAAATATTGCAAGTCTGAATAAATCTTTTGAGGCTTGATAAGTGAGGTTTATTTTGCTCGTCCTTAGGTAGTTTCTAGCTTTGACACCACAGGATTGTAATAGATAGTAAACAACATTATCCTTTTGTTCCTCATTCCCATGCCAACTGCACTTTTGTGCTATTTGAACTTTAGTTCTTTTGAGTCCTCCATCTGCCTTTCTTTCTGGATTTTATTCAGGCTCCTCTATCCATAGTGTCCTTTTGTGTGAGAGAAGAATTTGCTTTTCATCTCACGGACGGAGAGGAACTTTTGGCAATTTGAGATTCATGCTTTTGATACTTTGCTTTGATATGTATTGTTTCTTTAGGAGTTTTGACTCTTGATAGCTTTTAGCTTTTCTGAAATTATGGCATGGGACCATTTATATATGATATACTATTTACCTTGATTCCTTTCCGTAGGTCTTTTGCTGTCACCCCCTTGGACATTTAAGATGTGAAATGGATGGAGCCTCGAAATAGTATTCCATACCTCTTTTATTTCTGAGTTATTTACAGGGGTTAAGTAAGACTTCAATGAATGCACTGCCAGTTAGGAACACTGCTACTAGAAGACATTCTATATTTCAAAAGCACAGTCTTTTACTCAAGATTTCAGTTAACTAAGAACCCCGATGTTTCCATTGCAACCAAAAGTTTGCCTCTTTATTCAAAACCAAAAGAACTACTAACAAAGCAATAAACCAAAAGAAAACATCCTCAAATTAAGAAAATAGCATCAAATCATTAAAGAAAAAACAATATCAATTTATTTATGTACAAAAAGGAAAGAAAATGTGGGCCCGCCCTTAAAAATCTTCAGTCCAACGAGTTAAAGGGCTAGGTTGCAGTGCAGGCTGAAAATCTATCCATGGTCTAGCTGCGCTATTTTTGAAATTGAACACATGTCTACTATCCTACAGTCATCCCTTTCAGCCTGAGGAAGTTGAAAGAGCTAAAGCTCAGTGTCCATCATAGAACTGGCCTTTCTTGAGGTATGATGTCTTAGCTTAAGCTCAGTTAGATAATTTCCCAGGATAGAATCAACAGATTCATTTCCTTCTCCTAGCTTAGTGACAGTATGCTTCATGTAAGGCTCTCTCAAAATTTTTATTTGATTTGGGGTACCCTTGCCAAGGTAACAATAAATGAGACCAATCTGAAGCGAAATAACCTTTCAACCTGGCAGACCAATCTTGGTTGAGAATAAGCCCATATCCACCCGGTATTTCAGCCACCATAATATCAATAAATTGACATATCTTGTTATTTGCAGAAAAGCGAATGAGGACATTTTTCAATTCTCCCACTACTTTGACACTTGTGCTATCTAATTATGTTACTTCCTAGGCTGTGGATTCTGGCTGTCCATTAATATTTTTGCAAACCTCCAGTGGCATAACATTCACCGCTGATCCAGAATCTACTAAGCAATTATGCACATTATGATTTAGCATTTCTAGGGTCAAAAGAAAAGGCGGGGTGTCAGCTTTTTCTTCCCAACCTGGTTCTATGTCTTCTTCTCCTGGTTGGTTTTGAGTGGGTATATCCTTTTTAAAATCTTCAGTTTCTTCAGTGTTTCCCTCATTAACACCTACCTGTTCTTCTACAGGTTTGATAGGCTCACTGATTGACTTGGTTTCCTGGTTGAGAGTAGTGGCTTTAGGTGTTTTGTCTTCAATATTCATTTCTACCTGTCTTTTGACATTCTCCTGCAATTCTTTAATCTTCAAAATTATTGCATTGTCCTTAATGGGTAGGTCCATATCTTTCGTTGCTGTAGGTGTGTATTCAGACTTGAGAGCATTCTCTTCTGTGTTGAACAACGAGACACCATTCCATAAGAACATGGTATCCTTATCTTGTTTCTCTATGGTCTGGTTTTCCTCTTCTTCTTCATCACTATCTTTAGTCAATTTAGAGTCCAACAGCTTATTCATCACCAACGTTATTGAATTTAACCATTGAGGACACTTCTTTTCAGAATGGGGTTGTTGGTGGAAAGTGCAGAAATTGTCCCCCCCACCTCTGTTATGTTCATTGATGCTAAATTTGGGGGAGGGATTTTCCATTGGTTGCTATCCTCTCTTTTTGGATAGTATGGTTTGTAAGTTTTCTGAATTTCCCTTTCTTTATCCAGATCTATTATTCGGTTGGATAGTTTATGCATCATTTTTAGCATTCCCTCCAACTCATGTGATTGCTCCTCTTTAGGTTTGGACAGCCATAGGTTTTTTTTTCATGGTAGTCTTTTCTTCAGGTAGATCAGGATAATATTCTATAATTTCCCTTTCAGCTTCTACCCTTTCTGCCTCTTCATAAGTCTCTACCAATGTAGGTTTGGCTTTCATGTTAGCAAACATGGCCAGCTCAGGTCCTAAGGCTGAGGTATAATACTCAATTAAGACTTTGTCTGAGGGTCTGTCAGTTTTAGAAAAGTTCTTTAGGTATGATGAAAATCTTTGAGTAAAATGATGCACCTTCTCATCTTTCTCTTTTCTTAACAAACCAAGACCTTTCATCAGCAAGGCATGTGTCTTTTGGGCTGTGTATTTACTTCGGAAAACCCTTTCGAAGGTGTCCCAATCAGGAATAGAGTTTGCAGGCAAACCGAAATACCAGGATGCTGCTGCTCCTTTCAAGGTATGCGGGAACAATCTATAGACCACATCTTCATACTCCCCATCCCTTAGCCCTTCAATTTCTAAATAGAAACTTTGCAAATGGTCATCTACAACAATTCTTTCCTCAGGTTCAAACTTAGGCAACAAATTGTCAAAGGCTTGAGGTAGGTTATGCAAAGGAGGCGTGAGGTTCAAAGGTGATCTAGCTCTCCAAGCCGGTAATGGGTTGGGCTGATTTACATTAATTCCAGCCATGAGCGCAGGTGTAAGAACAAGAGTCTGAGCAAAACAGTAAGTCTACTTTGGTCAGGTTAAAAGTTTCCAGATATCTGCTGGAGGGGTAATCTTGGGAAAATAAGTTTCCACGTCCAGCCAGATCTCTTAGTGTTGGGAGATCTCTTATTGTTTTGGTGTTGATTCTATCTTAGAGGAAGTTGCGGGGTTTTCTCCTTTATGGTTTCCCTGAGGAAAATCTCTTTGTGTCTCTTGTCTCTTGTGATGTGCTTATGTTTTATTGCTGTGCTTGTTATTCTTTCAGTGAAAAGATCCTAAGATCATAATGCTAGCTTAATGTGATGAAAAACTAACAGATATCACCATCCGCAACGTCGGGGTTTAAAACGACTCAATCGGCTGGAAGGATAAAGCTTTCCGCAGCCGCAATGGCGGAAGCCCAAGACTTACGGGATCGGCGAAAATATCAAAGCGGGAGTCGAAAGCCAAAACAGTAATCGGGAGAGTTAGCAGTTTGCCATCCGCAACTGCGGAGGGAGAAGTCATAAAAGTTTCGATGCAAAACCAAAAAACAGCCGATGTGAAAACCAACGTATTGGAGAAAATTGACGAAGCCAAAACCGATTATCCATCCGCAATGGCGAGAGAACCAACCAAATAAACTTCCGATTCAAGCATTCTAAAAACACATTTAAAAGCAACGATAAAGTTTGATCAAACAGTGGATTGCTTCAAGCGTTAGAGGAAGAATCAAACAAGCGGTAGATCAATCCAAACATTAGAAAATCTTTCTGAGAAACCATTATTAGATCAACTCAAAGAAGAAAATCAAACTAATCTAAGCAAAGGAGGGTCCCGAAATTTTTTGGAATTTTGGGAAATGTTGCAGCTGCAACACCTGCGTAGTGGCCTCGTGCGACACTAACATGCGCATCATTCAACATCCACAAGAATTCGTTCTCCAAGACGTAGAACCGAAGTATCTAATTAGGACCCATATTACACAAGTGTCTAATGATCAATTGGAAATATGTAGCTCGCACAACCTACCGTTTCTTCTGCGCAACGTTGAGTTCAACTGGCGCATAACCTATACTCAAAAAATGTATAATATCTTTGTATTGATCATCAAAGATGGTGATTGCGAACAATTGTGCATAAGGTAGATTATATTCCAAGTTGCTAGGTTCTTCACCACTTTCGATCCTCAGAAGATGGTCTGGTTCCAAGTTCAATCGACCAGGTTTAACAATTATTTCAAAATCAAATTCTTGGAAGAGGAGTAGCCACCAAAAAATATCCCCCCCAACACTGGCTTATTGACCAAGTATTTTAGTGCATAATGGTCAGTGTACATCTTAAAATTTTCACCTAGTAAATAATATCTAAATTTCTACAGCACATATACCATCTCTAGTCCTTCTCTTTTCGTCATGGTATAATTCTTCTTTGTAGTTGACAACTTCTTACTAGCGAAGGCAATAGGGTGATCAATCCATCCTTCACCAAGCTGCTTTAGTACCACCCCAAGCACAATAAACGATGCGTCGACATGAACATGAAACTCTTTTTCCCAGTATGGAAACATAAGTATTGGTGCAATAGCCATCTTTTTCTTCAACTTGTCTAGAATTTCTTGACAATATTTTGTCCATTGAAACTTAGTATCTTTGTTTTCAACATTTTTTCCATCGAAGCAGTCAACTCTGCATATCCTTTGATAAAATTCTTGTATTATATAGTGTGTCCTAGTGTTGCTCTTAACTGTTTAACTGTAGTAGATGGTGGTAAATTGAGGATGATCACAGTTTTGGATGGATCAACCAAAATTCCATCGTGACAGACCACATGTCCTAACAAAGCTCCAAAAGGAGCAAAAAAGATACATTTCTTCAAATTCAGGGAAATTTGATAATGGCGAAAACATTCCAACATCATTCTCAGGATCTCTATATGGTATTTTAAAAGAACAAATACTGCCCATCATTGAAGTAGACTTCAAGAAATTTGTGTATAAAGTATTTAAAAGCAGTGACTACGATTCTAGAAAAATTCGCAAGCACATTCTTGAGTCCAAAGGCCATTACCGTATACTGGAAACTGTTAAATTTTTATCATTTAAGCAATATGATCTTAGGATATTATATGAGAGAATAACATGCACAACAATAATCACAAGAGACAAGAGACAAGAGACACAAAGATTTTTCCTCAGGGAAACCATAAAGGAGAAAACCCCGCAACTTCCTCAGAGATAGAATGAGCACCAATAGCAGCAGTAAAACCCAAAGATAGAAAATATAATCTCCACAACTGTTCTCTCTCTCTCTCACTTTAGAGATTTTATCCTCTCTCACTCATGCGCCCTAGTGAGTGTGTGTGTGTGTGTGATAAATAGAGAGGCTCACTCTCTATTTATATTCTTTCATTCACTTAATGTCCACTCCAACGAGTCACCCTCACTTAACAATTACTTACCAGGGATGAATTCTCTAGGAGAGTCTAATAAACCTAGTGCCCCACAACTGTGGGGAATTTTCCCTCCGATCAACAAGGAGGGTTAACCTTAACTCAATTGTGGGGACTATTTCCCTGACTTACAATGGAGGGTTAACCTCAATGAATTTACATGACTTGTTTACATTAGAGATACTTCCCGGAATAAACATCGGGGTACAATGCATAAGATATACAAGTGAATGCATTTCAAAGTTACAAATACATCAACTCTCCCTATTTACTAGGAAGGTATTCTCTCGACACAATTTATCAGCACAAGTCTTCTTCTCTATATCATATGGATCATCATCAAGTCATATTCATCTTCAATTCATCTTCATCGTCAAGTCATATTCATCGTCAAGTCATCTCCATCAAGTCTGGATCATCACTGGATCATCACTAGATCATCATCAAGTTTGGATCATCATTGCTGGATCATCACTGGTGCTATCTCTCAATTCTACTTGTCACAAGAAGTTCTACAGAGCCAGTTCTTTTTCATGCTGGTTGTAGGCCTAGCCTCCATGTAGGTATTCATTGTCTTCAACACTTATATCTGAACATGGAATGAACCATGTTAGAAAGGCCCTCCCAACACTTACATCTGACCATGGGAGGAACACATCCAAGAACCATGTCAGAAAGGAACACCCAACACTCACATCTGACCATGGGAGGAACACATTCGAAACCCATGCCAGAAAGGCCCAACAATCACATCCGACCTCATCTTGTCAGAAAGGATCTACACTTACATCTAACCTCATCATGTTAGAAAGGATCTGCACTTACATCCAACCTCATCATGTCAACAAGGCTCTACACTTACATCTGACCTGATCATGTCAGAAAGGCGCTGCATTTACATCCGTCCTCATCATGTCAGAAAGGCTTTGCACTTACATTCGACCTCATCATGTCAGGAAGGAGCTGCACTTACATCCAACCTCATCATGTCAGAAAGGCTCTGCACTTACATCCGACCTCATCATGTCAGAAAGGCACTGCACTTACATCCAATCATGTGGGAACACATCCATCAATCACATTAGAATGGCTCTGAACTGATAATTTGAGAACACATCCCACAATCACATCAGAATATCTATGCACTGATCATGTGGTAACACAACCTACAATCACATCAGAGCATCTCTACACTTATATATGATCATGTGGGAACATATCCCTCAATCACATCAGAATGGCTCTGCACTGATCATGTGGGAACACATCCCACAATCACATCATAATATCTCTACATTGATCATGTGGTAACATAACCCACAATCACATCAGAGCATCTCTACACTTACATCTGACCATGTGAATCTCAGCCTTCCACCATGTCAGAAAGGCCAACAGACACATCAATTCCCTTTGGAGGGAACCTCGATTTGGAGAACACCAAGCTTCTACCTGAAGTACTCAAACTTCAGTCTAGCCATTTCTAGCATAGAATCACATCAGGGCTTATTACATCCAAGGATAACCTGTGAGCTTTTCTAGGACCGATTACATCCGAGGACAACCTACAGGACCAATTATGTCTGAGCAACCTATGAGCTTTGCCATGATTTATGCTCAGACAACCTGTCTCACCAGATATGCTAGAACTCCCTCTTTCGAGAGATCTTGATCTAGATCACATACTGGAGCTTCACTGCTCCTCTCTGCATCATACAAAAATGCAAGTCAGATCAACCAAATCAAATAGTAGTTTTCAAAAGAAACATACTACCTCCCAAATAGCAAGTGGAAACATATTTTGCCTCAGATGTACTCAATGCCACGTAGGACTTCTTCCTGCTACACCACGAAGTGCTCTTCCTATCAATGGCACTACCTTCCCAATCCAAATCCACATAACCCTCCAGGTTAATCTTTATATTTGTATCATACTTGAGCGCATACTCAGCTGTACCCTTCAGGTACCTCACTACATGATTTTCAACCATCAGGTGAACATGTCTCAATGTGTTCACAGGAAAGCAAATATCTGGTCTTGTATTCATCAGGTACATCAAGGAACAAATCATATGATGATACATCGTGGCATCAACTGACTCTGATGAAGAAACACTCAGTAGCTTCAGGTTTGATGCCATAGGTGTGGTCATGGCCTTGCATTCCATCATCCTGAACCTCTTCAGGATCTCTACTGCATACTTCCCTTGTACCAAGGAGATTCCATCTACATTCTGCCACACCTCCATGCCTAGAAAGTAGTGCATCATATCCAAGTCCTTCATCTCGAACTCGGTATAAAGTCTCCTTCTTGCAACTTTAATGAGTTCCTCTTTTCTGTCAAGAACAAGTCATCGACATATAACATGAGCATCAATGGTATTCCACCTTCAACCTTGAAGTAAAGGTTGGAATCCGCTTTACTCTCAGTAAATCCTAGAGTAGTAAGTAATCTGTCCATCTTGTCATACCATGTCGTACCTCAGGATCTTCTGCAGTCACTCCCTCTGAAGTGAAGCATCATTCTCCCTCTATCTTTCATACTCTATGCACTAAAACATTATGTACTATAGTGACAAGTAGCTTCCTCTACTACTAATATTCTATGTATCCATCTAGGGTCACTGGACACCAATATCCTCTATCTTGAACCTTTTCAAAATTTCTTGTCGCACCCATCTATGAGCTTGTCTTCCTCTATAGGATTTCATATTCAACCTTGTAGCAAAGGTTAACATCTTCATCACTCTAGGTGATATTCAAGCTCCTCATGTATGTGTTATCCCATGGGTGTCTTCTGAGCTCGTACACGGCCTTCTTTAATTTACACACATGAGTCTTCTTGTCACATGTCTTAACTTCCAATGGCTGCAAATGTCTCTTCATAGTTTATGCCTTCTTTCCATGAGAACCCTTGTGCTACGAATATTTCCTTGTATCCCATGATGTTTCCATCTACTGCATGATGGAACTACGAACTTCCCTTCAGGTCTCGATACTAGACATCATTCTTTTTGAACTAGTACTCTCCTTCCCTTTCTTCTTGGCTACTTCTTCATAGTTATAAGGATCTGCATCAATGATTTCGTATAACTGCACCATGTATGAGATTTCTTCTTTCTTTGAAAGTATCGTCATATTATTCTTCATCTTGGATTCTTTCTTGCACTGTCATCACTTTTTCTTCGAAACACGTCTCATCCTTCTTTTCTTGTAGGTGATTGTACGCGATATTTCCTACAAGTCAAATGCATTAGTTGTATGGTTAGAAACACTTCGTAATGCATAATACATCAATTGAAGAAATGCATAAAAAAACAGTATCATGAAATGACAATTGAATACTTATCTTTATTTGTTTCGTGGGTAGACTCCTTGTGCCTTCTGCTACATCATCTTCTTCATTCATGACATCATCATTTCTTATCCAAATGCTAATATGGATAAGAGGTTCTTTAAGAGTTGAGTCCTTTGTATTCCTCATCACTTGAGGGATCTTCATTGGATCATGAGAGCTTGATCTTCAGTTGCTCCCATCTTCTCTTCTCTTATTATGAGTCGAGCTTCTTCTTCTTGTTCACTCTTCCTAGAGTCTTTTGAAGGTAATCACTTCCTTATGGCGTACATTCCTTGAATGAACGAATCCCTTGATCCTGGGAGGCCATTCAAAGTGGTTATCACAAATTTTTCATTCTCCACTTATTCTTCTACTGCTTCATGTTGTTCTTTGATTTGAGAGACCCTTGTAAAGTATGACTGTATGGTTTCTACATTCTGGATCTTCACATTCTTCAACCGTTTTCTCAAAGTCATCTTCCGATTTATGTTTTTTCCTTAAAATAGCTTGATCAAGGAATCAATCATCTATTTCGGTGTCTTTAGGGAAGACACTTGTGGTATAAGGTGATCCATGATTGAATCAGCAATGATCTTCTTGGCCTTGACCAAGTTCTTATTGTGTAAGGCTTTTAGCCTTATCTCCCTCTGGAACTGGAACCTTTCCACTTATGTAGGTGTCCAATTTCATTTTCTTCAAGAACCAGTGAGATCCAATACTTCTATGCTTGAAAGTTGTCAACCTCACCAAGCTTGTCATCAATCTGGTGTGATTAGTCATTTTAAAATGAGAACCTCAACTGTAAATAGAAAAAGATTATATCTTACCGATTTGAGGTGTCCATCCTGGTTTTGGAGCTGGCTGATCTAGGGGTTTTCAAAGAAAAACTAATTTTAAAACTTGGAATCTTTTAGATCTAATTGGATATAAATATATACCTCTTCAAGGCGAGCTGTCCAATGTACTCCTTTTTTGAAAACAGTGGAGGGAAGCTCCCGGAACATGAAGCCCTAGTTTTCCAATTTCTTCTTCAGAAATGCCTGATACTTTTTCTATGGTATCTTTGAAATTTCATATTGAGGTAACCTCATCTGTCCTATTTCCAACACCATAGGTTTGAATAGAATTGGTTTCACCAATTGGGACTTATGAGATTTTTCCCAAAGTGATTTTTTTCAGGATTGTTCAGCATAGCGAAGTTGTACGGACTGTCATGTGTGACTGTTTGACCATCGAGGTCTAAATATTTTACCACAAAAAGTATAGTCCATGCCCTATTTGGAACATATTTCTAAATTTCATTTGGATTTTTGTATCCCAATATATTACAATTCTCCCTAGGTGTCCTGTTTAGGGATGAATCTTGGAAGAGGTTGGAACCTTGAATTGGAGGAATCATATCTCCTAGAATATCTCCTAGAATATAGAGAATCTGATGCAAATATTTTTACATGGTTTACATTAGGAATTTATCTTCATACTATGAAAGTTTCAGCTCATAATCCTTCTCCAATCTCAAGATATAGCGAATGTACCAAAAATACCAATTTTAGTATTTTAGGGTTTTTCAGGCCAGGGTCAAACTAGGGTTTGACTTTCCTATATTTTTACCCAACCAAAAATATCAAACTAGGTATCTAAACTTCGATTTTGATGAGGAGACTAACCCTATGTGGGGCTCACTAAAAAATTCCTCTTCTGTAGAAATCCCTAACTTCCTGCAACAAAAACTGAAAATCTCCGAAATCAAATACATCAACAAAAACGTCCCCACTTCGTCGCAAAGGTAGTCTTTTGTCGGTCCTCCTTTGCAATTTTGATCTGACGGTAACCAGAAAATACATAAGAGAAAGAGTACATCTCTTTCCCCTCGACATTATCTAGTACCTCATCTGTAAATGGAGTCAAAAAAAGATCATGCAAACAAGCATCATTCAAATTTCTCAGGTCAACACAAATTCTAACTTCACCTGAGGTCTTCTTGTCTTGTACTACAAATGGGATGATCCATTCAGACTCTTCAACAGGTTCTATAACACCTTCCTCTAGCATTCGATCTAATTCAGCCTTAACCTTTTCTTTGTATCTTAGATTTAATCTGTATGGTCGTTGCTTGATCAGTTTTGCATCGGGCCTCAAAGGTATCTTCATTTCGCTGAGGTTGCCGACTATTCCTTTCATTTCTAAAAATTTAGTAGGGAACATATCCTAGAATTCATGCAACAAATCGATGATGTTCCCCACAACCTCATCGTCCCAGTAATCTCCAATATTGGAGAAATTTGGATTTTAGGTGAGCCAATATTTACTTTCTTAATTTTAAGTGGACTTAGGAATTGGTCACTTCCATTGCTCTCATACCTTCTGATTCAGGTATGTTTATATCGAGTGGATCATCATCATCCGGTTCTCCCGTGACATTGTAACATTCCACCCAATGGTGGACTGTCGTGCTGCATTGATGGAAATTTGTGGTTGCGACAAGGAATTATTCAAATATATTCTCCTTCATTATCTGTAGTGCAGCATCAATTATTGGGTGATCACTCATAAACTCAAATGTATGCGTGAATCTTGAAGCTAACTCTTCCCACTCGAGAGTTCCTCGTTACAAGTCCACTGATGTATACCAATTCCTTGGTACCATCTCCAATGTATGTATGAATCAATGAGCCCATTATTGTCGCGAACACTCTTGCCATGTCGTGCGACAATGCTCAATATGCTCAATAGGATTTGTCAATCCTGTATGTATACTTGCGACTGATATAACTGACCTCTTCTGTTGAATTTTGTACCTAGGAAAGTGTTCCCCTAGGTGAATTTTCCCTTAATCACTTACAAGGGGGAAAATAAAGTGACCCTTGCATTAAACAACTTGAGATGAGCTTTTAATTTGACTTCAGAGAATAAAGTTACTTTTTGGAAAAAATTAAGTGAGGTGAGTGAAATAAATTTTAAATGAGACTTAATGAGCATTAAATCTCATCCACTCATCTTATCCAATCTAACTTGTTGGATTAGAAGACCCTTTCAGTTACCCCAGGGCAAAACACTTTCACTTTTCCATTTTCGAGAAGAGAGTGAAGGAGCAGAGAGTTGAGAGAGAGAAGGAACAAAAATCGAGGAAGAGGCTAGCTTCAGCAGGGAATGAATTTCAAGGAGGAAGCCTACACAGTTTTCGAGACATTAGCATTTATTGATTCCTATTCGTACAGGTTGTACTATATGGTTCTATACAATGCATGGATTTCAAGAAGGAAAGTACAACATAGATTTCGAGGGAAGTTTTAGGCACATTTTTTGAGAAGTTTTTTGGGCACAAATACCGAAGAAAACAAGAAGGCACAAACCCTGAGGAACATGCAGCAACATAGTTTTTGAGATAAGCCATGCAACAGGATTCCGTATAGTCTGTACATCAACGTGTTTTTTGAGGTAGCTACCACAAAAATTATGAGTTTGATTTTCTCTTGTTTGGTACAGAAAACAAGACAATTTTTCTCTTCCGGTTGAGATAAGTTTGTCTGACAATTTATGAGTTTTGTTGTAAAATTTTTCTGAAAATAAAAAACTCTCTCTCCTAACAGGTTTTCCCCTTGTGGGTTTTTCCTGGGAAAGTTTGCCAAAAATATATGAGTCTAAAATTAAAGGTGTGCATTTATTATTTTATTTTCTGTCATTAAATGTGAGTTTCAACAATGTTTTTATTGGTCTAAAATATTGTGCAATTTCCATTCTTCATTAAATCTGGGTTGGGCATTAAACAATGAAAATTTTGACATTGAAACCGTTTGCTGAAAACTGAGAAAAACTTTCATGGTATCAGGGAAAGATTGGGCAGAAAATTAAAATTTTGTACAAAGAAAGTAATTTCCAGAAATCAGAATATTTCTTTTGACAATTGGCAACAATTTGTTGAAACTTGAACTTAGCAAATATAATGGATACTAGACTTAGGATGGAGGATAGGATTGATGGGGATGGGAATTTCATCCCATGGAAAGCTAGGATAGTGTTGGTATTGGAGGAGAATGAGTTGTGGGATGAGGTGGTTTATAACACTACAATAGTTCCTATTGTTGTCCCCCCTACCACTGATGTAGTAGCACTTTCTGCCTTCAACAAGAAGGACATAAAAGCTAGAATAATAATCATAGATGCAGTTAAAGACCATGTGATTCCTCACATATCAAGTAAGATCCGTGCATTTCACATGTGGGATGCTTTGACTAGCTTGTTTCAAAGCTCAAATGAGAATATGAAGATGGTTTTGAGGGAGAAGTTGAAAAGCATCAAGATGGTAAAAGGGGAGGTTGTGATATCTTGCCTTACTAGGATCTCTTAGGTGAGAGATGAGCTTGCAGCAGTGGGGGAGGTTGTTCCTAATGCAGAGGTAGTGCAGACAACTTTGAATGGGGTTTCAAAGCCTTGGGATGTGTTTGTAGCTAGGGAGAACTTATCGTAGATGGGCGAGGATATGTGATGATTTTTTTCAAGAGGAGACTCGGAGGGGTCTTGCGCAGGGCAGTGATTCTACTAGTAGGGAGGATGAGGAGGATGTGGATTTGACAACAAAGGGGAAGAGGAAGTTCAAGAAGGGTCCCAAGAAGGGTGGGGCCAAGCATCATGATGGGAAGAAGAAGGATCTAAGCACTATGAAGTGCTTTGCTTGTCACAAGATGGGGCACTATGCTGGGTAGTGTCTGCAGAAGAAGAAGAAGAAGCAACATCAGACAATAGCTTCGACGAAGGGTGAGGATTTTGCACCTAGATCTGAATCAACAAAGGATTCCACTCCATTGGATCTCCTCCTTGGAAGTTTCTTTGTTGGGTTGCGAACTTTGACAACCACTCATGTAACACAATGGGAAATCAGAATATAAAATATCTTGAATATTCGTGTAGAGATATCTACCCAACCACTCTGTTGACTGCCACAACATGTCCCTCACCAAAATTATTCGGTCCCAGCAACATAACCATTTGTTGTATTTTTTTCTCCATTCAAACCAAGTTCAATCCCTTCTCCTTAGCGCAACAAAGACCAAGATATTGGCCTGAGAGAGTAAGGCTCAGTCAACAGTACCTGCGATGTAGATGCAGTCTCACCCAAGATATCTTCCTGGGATGGGTAACTTCCAGAACTAGGTTTTCGTAGTTGGGTCGGGGATTTCTTGTCCCTTGGTGAAAGACCAAGGTGCTTGACGAGTGGGGTTTTGACACTTATTCTACACAACCAAGCTATGACACGATTATTCCTTGTGCAAGTATTATATCAATAACCCAATGCAACATAAGTACATTCACAAGAATAATGCAACATATATCAATATACTCTTTATAAGCAAATACATAAGAAATCATTCACAAAAACATATATACATGCATCTTAAACACATTCATCATTCATACATTTGAAACAATAGTTAACGTGGAAACCCATCCGGAAAAAAACCACAAATGTGCTCTTCATCTGGCATGAGAAATGTATCCACCTTCTGTCTGGGCACTAAGCTACAGACTTTGTTCTATATCTTCTTCTTTATCTACACAAACTCTTTCTTCCTCTCATGCTCTTTGATCTTCTCTTCTACTCTCTCTTTACTTGACTCTTCTAAAGATTCAAACACAGTCAGGATTGACTCAACTTATCCTACACTTCTGCGCACTTAGCTGCAGATTCTTCAACTCAAAGCACTTAGAAAAAATAAGAAACAAAAAATACAGAGAATCTAACAATGGTCCAAAGAGTGTCTAAGGTATTAAACCCGCATACAACTTGGGTTTCTCCCTTTATAGACTTTTACTTGTCTCTTTCTCAGTTGACTTCCATACTTATACAACATGATGTATTTCCTATTCTAGTGAGACTTGACAATAGGAACTAACGTACCGACTTACAAACATACCTTCATACGTGCGGCTTTTGTCGGCTCTAGCTAACCTCGTACCCACAATTTTTATGGCCTGTCACTTTCTGGCTGTTATGCCCTAATGTCATTTTCTAGTCGTTATACCTACTGCACGCCTTTTGGTACTATTATTCCATTGCACCTTTCCTTTTCGCATTCGTTCCTTCTGTCACACATCTTCCTATGTCACACCTCTTCTTTTGTTGCACATCTTCTTTTGTCACACTTCTTCCTTATGTTGCGACTTTCACAGTTTCCTCTTGAACTGATTCTTTCCTTAACTCATTCTTCGTTCTCTTATTTTGTAATTCCTCATTTGCCTTATTTTCCTTCATATGTTATTCCTTCCTTCTGTCACAACTCCTTTCTCTTCTTATGCCTTAGCTCTTTTCCATACTTAGGTAGAATTTTAGGTGAATTCCGCTTTCCTTTCCCTAGGCCCAACAAACACTGTTTTGTTGGTCGACCTTTCGCTTAAGGAAAATATCAAATTTTGGCCCCAATGAGCCTAAATTTTCATCCCGTGGTATCTTGACATGTACTCTTTACAATGTCACAAGTTTTGTTGAATTATAATGTGCCAAGAGAAAATGGCTGCAACTTTCCCACAATGTGCTGATCTTGAACTTTTGTAGAGAGCGAAATTGTATGGCTTTCCACGTGTCCAATTTGTTGGATCTAAATAAAAAATTGATACCATACATACTATAGTTTGTATTATGTCATATGAAATAATTCTCATTTAATTTGGTTCTCGCATGCTCAAGATATGACAATTTTTTCCAAGGACACTTTTTTTAGACTAGTTTTTGGGCTAGTGAGAGACCCCAACTTCCACAAAGTATATCTTAAAAATTATAGAGAAATAAGAGATGAAATTTTTAACATAGGTACTTTGGTATATCCTTTATGTCCTATTTTATTATCACTATTTGAATTTTCATAGAAAAAAATTATAGAAAAATTCCAAGATGACTAGTTTTGGAAGCGTCTAAGCTTTAATACCAAATGTTATGCAACAAATTCCCCAAAAGTGGATAAATATACAAGAAAGCCTAATACACTCCTTAATAATGAATAAAATAGATGAATAGAAAACCTCTTTAATGGGGAAATCTTTGTATACAATGTGCTAAGTACACAGGACAAGACAAGACAAGATGATTCAAATGAAAAGATATCCTTTATATATATAGGAGAAAAAGAGGTATAATTACCACTAATGGGCTCAAGCTGACATAAATAATATTAAAATACTAATATAAAGTACCCAATTTAGGGGGGAATGGGCCACAATTTAGGGCTTAACAAACATCCATCCATCCTAGTGAAATGTGGGCATGGGATCCAATTGCTTCCTTGCCACCTTGATCTTCATTGTAGTTTCTATTTTGATTCCAAGTTATCATTGTACTAATCTAATATCTCCATGAATTAATTTTAGTCCTCCATGACTCTTTATATATGTTGCTTCTCTTGTCCCATTTGTGTTGCTACTCCTAACCTTTGCTTGATGACTATTGTTTATCTTGGTGTTTTAGGTGGTTATATACAATAACCTTAGATATATGTTCTTCTTTCTTTGTCTCTTAAACATGTGCTTCCTTTGACTCATGTATCTGCTTAGACTCTTCATCATTTGTATTCCCTTCTTGAGGATTTCCTTCATGTGCTTTTGTGTCTTTTTATTTTATGATATAGCCTACTAGAAATTTCTTAGGAGGTTAAATATAAAGTATATATAAAAATATAAGAAATGAAAGAATATACCTTGTGAATAATATTATAATTGGAGCTCTACTCAATTGGAGGTTCCCCCCTCAAAGAGGCAAGTGAAGAGGAGTAGATCCCTTCTGTAAAATGATCAAATGTAAGGTCTTTCCCTACCTTAAAAGTTTCATATTAATAGATTAAGGAGGTTTTCTATCTTATTCTTAGATATATGGTGTATGTTTTCATATTAGTATCAAAGGTACATAACATTTGGTATTAGAGCCCTTTCTTGGACAAAAAAATGTAGATTTTTTTCTTCCTTTTGCATATTTTTGAAGGAAAACACAAATATGGAGGCATTCAGTTCAATTTATGAAACTTTTTGCACATAATTTAAAGAAAAATTGTTTATTTGGGTTCATATTGAGAAAATGGCGAAGTTCAAAAATATCCATCCAAATCAAAGTCTGGAAAGTGGATTTATCATTGATTCAATATTAGTTGTTTCAGAGATTTCCTTATGATGGATCATGGATTGCAGAGATGCTATATTTTGGTAGTGTCCCCATATTTCTGTCAAATTAGTGCCAATAGATGCATACGGACCATGACATTTCATAATTGTGGTTATAATGGAAATTCCAAGGAAAGTTGAGGCAGTTACAATCATTTTAAATTGTTTGCTTCAAAGCCTTTGTTGCATAAAGCGAGCTACATTGACAAGTACGCTATTTATTTAAAACCCTAGCTTTGGATATGGGTTTTCTTTGAAGAAAGATGCATTTTGTAGGAAAATCTAATAGGCCTACCATTGAATCATGCATATGTATTACAAATTCATCTTCGAAGGGGAATTGGAGTTATTGGTTACCATATTGTTTAAGAAAAGTCTCATAAGCCACTTAACCCTAACAAGATTAAGGCACTTAGACAAGTGGTCTCATTCCAATGAGAAGGATAAAAAGAACACTACGGATTTTATTTCATAGACAAAATTACTATTACATGTTCATGAGTGTATTCAACAATTAATTATTATTGTTTCTATAAACACAAGTAGCAAGTATAATTTCATCAATGTTAACTTGGTTAAAAGATTTCAAGTCCCCATGAAAATGTTCAAATTCTTAGAAACTTGAAGATTATTATATGGATAAATTTGTGTTGCATTTGGATTTTATGCTATAGATATGGATGACGTGGATACTGTTTTTGGATATCCCTAGGTGGAATTTTCCAGTACAATTAATATTAATCTACAAAGAAATTTATTAAGATTTTGTACAAGAAAAAGAAAATTACAATGCAAGATATTTCTCCTACTAAACAAGATTGGCCAAAGTGGGCACACGAAGAAGTCCCTACATAGAAAATAATTGAAATACATATAGAAAAATCAAATACAATGTCATTCCATTGGATTTAGCTTGGGTGGTTGGGAGTACTGATTGATAACGTCCCTATGCAAGTTCAATTCCTTGTGAGTGACATGTTGGGATCTTAATTGAGCCACCCTATATTTCGACATATTATGCCCACCCTACACCCCTAGAGGGATAAAGGGGTGGTTTTCGTGGATGTAGCATGCACTAATGGTTTCTGTGAGTCTCATTGAAAAAAACATCAAATAAAGTGTTTGAGGTTGAATCAAAAGAAGGGTGATATGGCCTAAGGGAGGGAATATATGGGGTTAAATGTATACGATATGATCCCACAGGGGGGAATATATGGGTATAAGTTTATATGTAAATAAGTAAATGTATATGTATATGTATATGTAACAATGGTCGTCTTGATGAAGGGGCCTCATGTGCAATGAGTGAATATGTATATATAGAAGTAATGTATTCATTGTTGAGGGAACATGTGATAAAAATATGTGAATGTCTTGGGGTAGTTGGAGAAGGATGTCTTATTCTTTAAGAATTTATTGTGTAACTCATATATCATATCTATATTGGAGTTGTGATCCACATTTACATTATTGTACATAGTGTGTATTCTTGTCTCCTATGATAATTGAAGGATTTGGTTCATAACAAAGGGTCTATAGAAGCACTTGAAGGGATGCCGCAAGAAGAGCATAAAAATGAAGAAGAAACTAAGGAGATATATGACTCAAAGGAATTACATGTTTAAGTGTCAAATAAAGGAGAAGCAATAGCTAAGGTTCTTTTATATCATCATCCACACTACCATGAGATACCAAGGTCATCAAGGGAAGGTCATGAGCATTGCCACAGTTACCATTAGAGGAAATTTCAACTCAAAATGTTCCTTTTAACTCTAATTCAAATTCCATGTCATCATGTGTTAGCAAATGAAATTGCTTTAAATTTGAAATACTGTATAGGTCTTAAACACCTTTTTAATATAAATTTAGGGATAGGTATCATAAAAAACAACTTTTTTTGTTTGTATTTTCGACATATCTCCCCATGTTTTACTCAAAGTTCGATCGAGAGAGCTCGCTGGATGCAGAATTAAATTCCGCATCCAACGCGTACCCACTCGGCATACTTTTGACGAACCCCGCTACCCCAAAAATAAGAAATAACTGAAAAAACATGATGATGATGTTGGATGTGAAATTAAATCCCGCATCCAATGAATACCCACTCGACATACTTTTGACAAACCTCGCTACCCAAAAAACAAGAAATACCTGAAAAAATGTGACGATATCACGTTTTTTCAGGTATTTCTTGTTTTTGGGGTAGCAGGGTCCGTCAAAAGTATGCCAAGTAGGTACTCGTTGGATGCGGAATTTAATTCTACATCCAACAAGCTCTCTCGATCGAAATTTGAGTAAAAACATGGGGAGATATGTTGAAAATACAAACAAAAAAGTAGTTTTTTCTTTTCTTTCTCCAAAATTAATAAATATTATTTTATTGATTTAACTATTATTTTATTAATTTTTTTTATGAGGCCCTTTTTGAGTTGAAATTTCCTCTAATGTATGGACAAACATGGAACCATAAATGAAAACAATATAGAGGCACACAAAGAACTAAAAGTAAAGCATGGAGATATCAAAGTATCATACAAGTAACATGGAACCAAAAGATAAATACAAATCTATATCAAGGTGTCAAGGAAGTATTTGGACCCCATGTGCACATTTCACTAGGATAGATGGATGCTCGTGCTTGGTACTAATTGATTACATTGCTTAGTAGATCATATTATATTGCTTCCTCTCATGTTTCTAGGATGAAACATGTGAAGGGGTATGGAATGTAATGTACCTTAGGAGGATAATATGGGGTACCTAGGGAGATACCAAACATGATAATGAATGTAATGTGAATAGGTCAACTTGGTACTTGGTGGGTAATAAATATGTGCACATGTAGTTAAAAAATAATAGTATAATATGGGGTAGTTGGCATAGGAATACTCATGAGATAGTATAAATACATATGGGTATCATTGTATTGGTTAAGTTGAAAGCTGGATGTGAAAAATATATTGTAACAAACATGGATTGTGGAGTGATTCCTTTCATAAGGAGTATTTGATGCTATTACCCTAACTTAAGGATATTTTGATGTTATTAAGCTAAACAAGTTTTTAATTTCTTGTATTTGGTGCATGATATTATTTTCATGTATAAGGTACATAACAAATGGTATTAAATCACATTCTAGGTTCGAAAAGAGAGAACTCGTTTCCCTATATTTTGCAGGTTTTCATAGGGGAAAAAATGGTTGCAACACTTATGTCCATATTTTAGTTTTTTAAAGCTGAATTTCTAGAAACCAATTTTAATTTTGTATTCTTCTCACAAAAATTCACAATTCAAAAAAACATCCCTTCAATTGGAGAGTTAGGGTCCTACCCCCTAAAGTGATTAGATAAGATGTTATGTATTGATTCCATCTCTATTAAATAAGGCCCATGAAATAGATGTAGCATGAAAAGCAAGAATTGTAAGAAGGCTTACAGAAGGTCATTCTAGAAAGTTCCTTCTATAAAAATTTCTTAGGAAGTTATATAGAAATTATATAAAGAAGTAGAAACAATATAATGAGATGTATTGAGAAACATATTATAATTGTAGCTCTGCTAAGTTGGAGGTTGTGTAGTGATCCTTAGTCTAGTAATTGAATCGCTATAATGATATAGAACCATAAAATTTGAAAGTAACCAAAACAACTTTACACAAGAACGAATATAAGAATATGGAAAGAACCCTTAATGTATGGAAACACTCTCAAATACTCCTTATGGAAGGGATCACTCCACAAACCATGTTTTCTACAAAAAAATACATTCCACATACTTGATATAATAATAGTCATGTATATTTATACCTTTTCATCAATATTGTTATGAGGTATATGCCAACTACCATTTATTATTATATTATTTCCTCTAAATATCCAGTGGGGTTATTTATTACCCACCAACCACTAAGTGGGAAAATTCCATGATTATAACAATTTTGCATACATTATCCCCATGGGTACCTACCTAGGTACCCTATATTATCCCCCTTTACATGATTCATCCTATAAACATAGTAGAAATCCATTCAATATGATCTACCAAGCAATGTAGCCAATTGATATGCATCCACCCATCCTAGTGAACTGTGGACATGGGGTCCAAATGCTTCCTTTACACCTCAATATTCATTATCAGTTCTCTTTTGGTTCCATGTTGTCACTGTGCTACTCTAATATCTGCATGCATTGCTTTTAGTGTTCTATGTGTTTCCATATTGATTGCCTTTTTGGTCTCTTTTTTTGTCTGCTCCCAACCTTTCCTTGATCATTGGTGTTTCTCTTAGTGGTATGGATGGTTACGCACAACAACCTCAACTATTGGATCTTATTTCTTTGACTTTTTAACATGTGCTTCCTTTGAGTCATGCAACTCCTTAGAGTTTTCTTCATTTTATGCCCTTCTTGGGGTTTTTCTTAAGTAATTTTGTAGTTTTTATTTTTATGATTCAACCTCAGATTCTTCATATGATGTGTCAATAAGGAATTCAATTATTTTACTTGCAAGGAATTCTTGGCAAGAGGAACTCATAGTTGCAACTGGTTTCTTCATATTTGACACTTAAAGTTTTATAAATTGAGGTAAATATCGTTTCCTTCTTTTCTTCTTTAAAAATTTGCGAAAAGAAAAAAAATCTTCCACTTTTGGCCCAAGTGCTTTGATACCACTTGTACTGATCCTTAACCAATAAATTGAATCTAAAAAATGATAAGAAACCTTTAAAATTCTGAAATAACTAAAACATTATTAAATAAGAATGAACACAAGAATACATAAGAACCTTAAAGTCTAGGAAACACCCTCACATATTCCTTATGGAAGCAATCACTCGACAATCCATGCTTGCTACAAAACAATACCTTCCACATACTTGATACAATAACACTCATGTATATTTATACTTTTTCATGAGTAATCCTAGAGGGTCTATGCCAATTTCGCTTCATTATTATATCATTCCCTTTAAGTACCTAGTGGATATATTTATTATCCACCAACTACCAAGAGGGATTATTTATTAACCCATCAACTACCAAGTGGTCATTTTCCATGATTATGTCCATATTGCATATATTATCCCCTTGGGTATCTCCCTAGGTACCCCATATTATCGTCCTTAGGTACATTACAAGTTGACCTTAGAGGAGGCAAGTGAACATGATTGGATTCCTTTCATAAAATGATCAAATGTAAGGTGTTTCCCTATCGTAAGGGTTTCAATGTTAATAAAGTAAGGAGGTTTTCTATATTATTCTTTGATATACTGTGTGTGTTTTCATATTTAGATAAAGATACATTACAAGTGCTATTAGAGCACTTTCTAGGGCCCATGTTTTTTCGTTTTATTTTGCTTTGATTCTATTTTGTAGGTTTTTAAAGGGAAAACGAGGCTCACAACACTTGGATTAATGTTTGAGTATTTTAGCAGAATTTCTAGAAACAAGTTGTATATCTATATTCTCCTTACAAAAATATACGAGTTAAAAAAAAAGCGAATTGCTTAAATAGTAGTCTAGACAAAGGAGATATTGCAATTGAAATTTGGTATTTTAGGGATTTTGAGTGACAAGCATAGGTCTAGGAGAGGACATAAATTTTGGAGTGTTTAGTTTGATGCTATATCAATGCCATTGGATAGATAACTTTTGGCGGATTTGATATGACATATTATAGGAGATTTTTTCAGATAATATTGAGTGCACTACAAATATTATAAAATTATGTCCTTGGATTCTCACAAAATTCAAGAATGACAATGCGGTGGAACGTGCCATGAGAGAAATGAATGCTGGTGATAAAAAAATTCCAAGATATTGTTGCAATTTGTGAAGATATATATAAGGAAGCCTACAAATTCAAGGAGAGTTGTATCCTTTGCAAAATTTATCCCATCATCCAGAGAGAGTATATTAGTAAAATATATGCTTGGTATAATTTAGAGGCTAAATGTGATGTCTGGTACATGGATATTTTCCATTTATGGGAACACAACTACTTTTACCTTCTATTTGATGACTCTACTCCCCATTATGTAGAGAACATCATGGAAGGAAGTCTAGAACAAAGTCCAGAGAAGGTTATGACTACCATTTTTTAGCTTGCATATTCTACATTAGAAGTATTCCTTCTATATCTCCATCTGACCTTTTGCAATTATGTGGCTAATTTTTTGGATATGGATGGATCTATATATTTGTATTCACATAACTGTGTTAGGGAGCACTGTTGCTGTTGTTGATCCTCAATTTGGTATCATTTTTGGCAGATAAATTATTCATTTAAATACATATTTCATCATCTTTTGTATGTTTTATGTCACACAAATTATTATTCAACTTCAGGTATGACTATTTTTAACGTTTTTATAAAATTATTTTATTATTATCATTTTATCGTTTAATCAATTAAAAATAACATTATTAAAGTATACTTGATGTATTAATTAGTTTGTATAATTGTTTGCAGGTTTTATAATCTTTTTAGGCCAATTTAATATGCAAAACACATTCAGCCTACTTTTTGCACATCATGTCTAGATCGACATCCAACTCGTCATTCAACCCGTTGTGTTAAACTCACTGGTGGTTTGCCAGATGTCAAAATTTGTTGCTGAAGACTCCAGTCCTGAAGCACACTAGAAGATAGACACTCTGTTCACCCTAGATCAACGCCCAACGTATCCAAATCATGTCCCAGCCTTCCGTCCAACATTCCGTCCAGATCGCCCATCAGACTGCGCACTACTGAGAATTAATTCTGACCATTTAAAACATGAAACAACTACCAACGAATTGCTATCCACGCATCTAGGTGATGAATCTGTGTTCTAGACTGTTCTCCAGCCTACGCTCTCCTTCACTTGCCACCACATCAACCATCCACGTGCTGGATTAATGCATTCAACTCACACCCTAGAAGGATCACTCGTGGCCTCCTCTGCTTGACTCTAAACTACCACCAGACTGCGCGTTTAAAGAATAGAATGACATGCGTTCTAGAAGACCCACCATGTAAGCTGCCTAGGCTCACCACCATTCCATGTTCATGCTGAAGAAGGATTCGTGTGCCACCTCTGTAGATCGTTTGCGCTAGAGAAGGAACTTGTGTGTATGCTGTCAAGTGAAAAGAACCAGCCTTGCATTGAAGAAGGAAAATGTTTATGCGTTGGTCTGTGATCAGTTAAAACTCCATTATAGTTGACTAAATTTAGAGAGCAGTTGACCACTAAAGGGTTGACTTGCTCATCCGTGTAAATAATTATATAAAGAAGCCTCTGTGAGAGAGCTCAGCTAGCTAGAAAATTAGTCAATTAGTAGAGTTAGGAGAAGAGTTCTTGCTGTGATTTACTCTTGAACTTTGTATTTCTATTTCCACCATCTGAATAAAGAGCTGTATGCATTGCTGTTGAAGATTGCATTTAAGTAGAAGTTAGCCAGGCATCACCCCTGATTGTTGAGAGGGCACCTCATCAACCAGAGGTTCATTTTCTTTGTTTAGCTTAGTTTCTTTTCTGTTTTAGCTAGTCTAGTTTAATTTCTAGTTTGTTTCCATTAGATTATAGTAAATGCTATCTCATTTTTTTTCTGCAATACATTAACTTAGTTTTATTCAAAAGTTAATTAGTTAGATGCACGCATAGCTTGTTTTCAATCATTTTCTTTTAGTCATTTTCTTTCCAGTTATTTTTATTTCCAGCATTACTTTTAGTCTTTGTTTTCAAGAATATAGAATAGGCTCTTTTCATGAATTTAGAATAGATTCAATTCTGTTATTTCCTTTTCTGTTTTGAAGTTATGCAAGTTAGTTTCCAGTTTATTTATTAGTTTAATATGCAAATGATTCCTTTTGTTCAGGAATTAGTTTAAGGTGAATTTGCTGTTAAATAGGTTTATTTACTGTTTCAATGCATTAGAATTACATCTGCATGGCTTTAGCTGAAGATTAGTTCATTTAGGTTAGTTTTTCCCCTTTTTATTGTGCAGCTTAATTCAGACAGCATGTTCAGTCTGTTATTCAGCCAGCCTTTCAGACCCACAGTTCAGTCTGTCATTTAGTCTTTAGTTCTGTTTTTAGTGTTTTTATGTGTTTTAAGATTGTTTTCAGTTCTGTTTGGTTGATGTTTGAATTATGCTTTGTCTGTAATAGTTAAATAATAGTTTTTGTTTAACATTTAAGTTAAAGTTTAATTGTTTTTAAATTATTTATCAAAGTTTTATCATTTTCCTTACTTCTTTTACTTTGAACGTAGTTTAAGTTATTCTCGAGTTTTGTTTTTTATTTTGTCTTATGGTTATATGGTTTTGTGTCTATTCCTTTTGAATTGATTTATTTGTTTGCATGCAAGATTCAGTGTTTTCCTTAGTATGTTTTTAGGTTGTCTTTTTATGATTGTGTTATTGTTGAAAGAACTTGTAGGACATAACCTATAGATATTTCTTTATTAAGTTTTCTACTTGCTTCTTTTATTTAAGTTTTCTTTATTAAATTTTCTACTTTCTTCTTTTTAAGTTTTTCTTATTAAGTTTTATCTATTAAGTTTTCTAGTTGCTTATAAGTTAAGTCTTCCTTGCACTTTAGTTTTTCGTTTGAATAAATAAGTCGCTGATTATATCTTTTTCAGTACAAAGTTATAAAATAGATTATTTGTTTAGTTAATCTTTTATCTCAGTTTAGTTACCTTAATTGCATTTTTAGGAAGTTTGACTCAGTTTTTCATTTTGAAAGATCTTTCGATCTTTTGTTTGTTAAAATATTTACACGACACTCTCTACCTTCGCATATATTTTCTGTCAACTCTAAGCTTATCAATCCCGGTTGAAAATTTAAGAATAGGTGGATTAATTTAGACATTATAACACCCAACAATTGCCATTCACACACCTGGGGGTTAAGCACAACAACAATATTCATGCTGCTAAGTGTGTCCTTGGGGGCCAGTCTCGAGTCAAGTATTGTCACTTGACCTTGACTCCTCCGTTTAGGACAAACTCCTAACGAAGCCAAGGGGGGTGGTCCCTAAGAAAGATTTCAACTAAGGATATTTATATTTTAGTTGTTAATGACGAAATTAAGTTGTTTTTAGGAGTTTTTGGTAAATAATTCTGTCGCAAGACTGATGCAAAATAGTTGAAACATTCAACAACATATAACATGAGTATATAAAGATTAACACTGACACACGTATAATAAGATAAAAAATGATTGTTGTCTACTTAGATCAGTGCCAAATGGAGTCAAAATGCTGTTTAAAAATAAATGTTTTGCAATGTGTCTTGGTCAGTTTTAATTATTAAAGATGAGTTGATCTAAGGGAAGGGGGATTCTCGATATACTTATGAAGTATTGAGAACATGTTTGGAGAGATGAAAAAATTGGTTCCTCACTTGGAAATGTGGGCTGAATCAGAGTCTCTAAGAAGGTGTTCAACACTACACCAACAATGGTGTAGCCTAACTGTATCTCGAGGTCACTATTCAGTGGTTCCCACTTCCTTTGAGAAATTTGCCCAATAATGTCAAAATGCGTTGTGCTGTATTTTCACAATGTTTAAAAGGTTTTTTATTTTATTATTGTGAATTAATTATTTAAATGTGAAGAATTGATCAATGTGCATTCTTGCTTTTGATTATCCCAAAGCTCGGGGAGAACCTGCGATGGGAAAGAGCATAAACTGGAATGAAAAAATGTTTGGTCCAATTGTATAATGAAGCAAAGATATTTTGGAAGAAAAATAAAACTAAATCCTACAAGAATTCACAAGCTATGTGTCACTTTCTGATCATCCACCAATAATCGATAAGAAGCCTTTGGTTGGTGGGGAGAGCATACTTCATGGAAATGAGCGAGGGAACAAAATTAGTTTAAAAAATTTAAATATGGAAATGAAAAGAAATAATTAACTAATACAACCTTCAAGGAATCATATTGTGTGCATGTGATTGTTAGAAGAAATCAAGCGATGAATGAGACACTACCAATCCCCCCAGGGGGGATGAAGTGTGGGTGTTGTGTAACCCACTTGATTTATTTATTAATTATGATTAAAATATAAGAAAAATTAAATGAAAATATGTCTTATACCATATAAAACATATCTAAATACTTATACAACTTTATGGAGTGAAGGGGAAAGAAGAAGAGGGAAAAAAATGGGGTTTTTTTGGTGTCCTAGGAGCCCCAAAAATCGAATTTTGAGTAGAGCTTCCTTCTCTTTTTCTTTGGAGTGAAAAAATAAAAGATAAAACCTAAAACTAAATTCAGTACTTGCAAAAGATTGGAAAAATTTACTTGTTTTAGAGTATTGAAATGACAACTTTAGATTCAGTAAAAGGTGATTCTTTTTAAGCACTTCTAAATATAAGTTATATGATATGCTAAATAAATATATTGAAATTATCATACTTTTAAATCAGATCTATCAAATATTCATATTCAAGCTAAGTAACCAGACAAAGGAGAGAGAAATATTTTGAGAAGATGGAGAGCAACTTCCAGCCTTGCTTAATCTTCTTATGAAAAATTTGGAGACACTGTAGAAATAATATGAAACTTGAGAGATTATCAAAGAAGAAGAAGATACATCTGATTTCAAATCCTCCTTTGAAAAAGTAACCTGCAAAACAAATATATGAGAAATATCCACATAAAAAGAGTTAGATCTAGTGTACTCAAAAACAAGAAATGAGAAAGAGTTGAAATACAACTGAGTATGAACAACTACTATCCTATCTCTTGAGATCAAAATACCAATAAGAAAATTAAAACAGTAAATTCCTACTCTATATGCCTTAGGATGACCTTCTAAGCTAGATCTAATAGCAATTTTAAGCAAAAAAGAATAAACAATTCAGAAATTTAACAATATAACCTCAATACTTGCAAGCATTCATCTCATAACATAGAATGGAACTACAAAGCCTGCAATTTTATTCATCAAATAACAACAATACAAAATAGCATAGGTTTCTTGCATCCATCCTCAACAAAGGAGGAAAACCATGCTTTTATAGCAAAAAGGAAGCTCAAACCCCAAGGGGGCGAATTTGACAAGTGTGAGGTGTTTTGGGGGTTGAGATAATGGTGGGAGGAGGTTTGAATTAATGGGAGGGAAGTCTATGACCTATATTGAGGTACCCCACTTGGTTTGGGAAGCTTTTACCTCCTCTAACCATTTCATCCAAGTGGCAAAACCACCCTCCATGAGTGAATTCGCCCACCTTTTTTGGAAGTGATTTGCATCCCCTCCTTTGATGGTTGAAGATGCTCCTCTATGCTCATAAATGTCCTAAACAATATCCTCAACAACGTTGACACCTCAGAGACAAGTCCCAGACAAGCTGTCTTTGATTTAGGATTGGGTTTTTTTTCCTATTTTTCCATTTATTTGATCGTTTGAGCCATTTTGGAGAGAAAATCCAAATTAATAATTGAAAATTACTAATTTGACTCTCAAAAGTGGGTTTATGGGTTAAGTTAGGTCCTTCGGTCCAAAAATGAGCATCACCATGACCAAATTGGATCCCTAGGCCCAATTTTATGAACTTTTCAAATATTACAATTAAAATACACATTATTGATGATTTTATTAAAAAACTAAAAATTAAAAAAATCCTAGGGGGGACTTATTGAATGTTCATGAAACTCTGGACATATGACTAGAATGGTATAATACATAGGCCCTAGTTCTAATAACCTTTCTGATAAAAAAGTTACCAAACTCACCATCCCAACTTTGGAGGATTTTGAGTGAAAAACTAGATGATTATTTGTCGCTTAAAAAAGCGCCACATAATCGACGAGGGAAAAACATTCAAGAATGATGACCTTGATGACCCACTCTAAGAAGGCCAATCCTTTTACATAAAATAACCTCGTTCTATGTCATTTATTACAATTCCCTCGAAAGGGTGTGAACATCCAAAAGAGGCCACAACTGGACCTGATGAAACCAAGGAACTTCGTAAGCACTTAGTAAGAACACTGATTTGTTCCAATCCTTGGTGGCTCACTTGAAAATTACCCTAAGTGCAACTTAGTGGATAAAAAACACCATTGTATAATAGGTGTTGAGCTTGAGTATATTTAGTGACGATTCAACATGAGCACTTTGACATGGGACATGGGTTCACTACTACATTCAATGTCCAAATTCAACATTTGTTGAACATTTTTAATATTCGCTCAATGTCGTAGATGTAGTGTTAATCCATCATTGCTTAAGCAATAATAAAGAAATTATAATTTAAATTTGTTAAATCTAGCTAGATGACACATTTTAGACATGTAGTTGAATTGTGGTTGACATCTTCAAAACCATACCAGAAAATTAAACAAAAGAAGAAAAAAATTCTCTTAAGCAACAAGTAGTTAACATTTAAGTGACATAAACAACGTCGATTAAGCAACCTCCCATTGATGTTCCTTTCTCTATTTTCGCCAATTGTGTTGCACTATTGACATCGTAGACATCACTTCAAGGATGTCTATGTTGGCCTAATATATATTAGAGGTAAACTAGGGCATGTAATTTTAATTGTCAATCTGGTATTTCTAAACTTAGAAGCACATCAAAATATCTAGAAATATTTCTAAGATGGATTGAACACTTGTAATATTGAAAAATACTAAACTCCCTTACCTGAGTTAGTTTCATTAGATTTTTCAACGTTCATCAGTCGGTATTCTATTCATCAATTATTTTAAGTCTAAAAACTTTATCATTATGTTGTTGAGGACAAAATGATACTGAATTCTTTTACAAGAAATTTATTCTCAATATATGCTAATGTCACAACAACTAACAACTAAACATGTATCCTAAAAATTTATTAAAATCAATCGATGTAATGCCAGAAGAAAAAAAACAATGATTGAATTATATGCTACTTAGATAAATGTGGATTCGATAGCAATCTACATACAATTAATACAATTCATACCATAACTTGAACAACAACGAAAGAAAAAGGAACGTGCAAGCTTGGAAAAGGGGGCCCTGCAATGCGTTGCTTGCACACTTGATTAAAACCATAGCTTATATACTCTTATTAACTACTGATCAATACTCCAACATCATGATAGACACCAATCGAATAAGGATTTAACAATCTGAAAATTCTATTAAGTTTCAAAGTATAAATTCTAAATTCAAGTTATCAAACAATGTGTGTTCTTGAGGTATTTATACCAAATGTTTATAACTGTAAATTATAAAAATGATCCTAATCTGAGGATGATATATTGTATTTCCTGTAATAAGGTCAAATACATCTTTTAGATCCACAAAAATTGGCAAATCCCCACGAATTCTCAAAATTGCCAGATTTTATGCTAGAAAACAGGGGTTTTCCTGTACAGATGGCGCAATTTGACCAGTGTTGTTCAGACACCGTCGAAGATAATCTCATGAAGATGATAGATATTTATCCATCCTTGGACATCAAGGAATCTTCCACATGTCTCAGATCGCGCCCAGCTGTCCCGCAAGTATGCAAAGCTTGGACCAATTATGGGAAGTTGCAAAATCCTGTAATTTCTACTAAAATTTAATTTTAATGTTTTAAAAATTGAAAGAATTCAATTCATAAAAAGAAGTGACAATTATACCTCATATATTCATGTTTGAAGGAAGTATAGATACAATATGAAGGATATAGATGGGTTATGAAGGAAAAAAATGGGATTTTATGACAAAATATACATAAAAATGGTGACCAACAGTCTATCTAACACTTTCCCTTTACGTTTGACACTTAGGATGTCATTAAAGTTATGCATCATGGCCATGAATGAAAACAATAAAATAAATATATTATTTGGGACTCAAATTTTGGTATAAGTTTTGGTATCATGGCCATTGAGGTTAATGAATGTAACATTGCATATAATGTTAATAGGATTATGTCATGCAAGAAAAAATGTTAAGATAAAGAAGAGGATATGAGCCTTAATTATTGATGGCTTATGTGAGCCTTGTTTTATTTCCTTTCCTAATTTTTAGTGAGTTGTAATCCCTAAAGGATAATGTATACTACACTATGTACTCAATTGTAAGATGCAGGGATTATACATGATGCAAAAGGAAAAAATTTTGTGGATAAGGCCATGCAAAAGGGGAGGAGGTCAACACTAGCCAGGGAGAACCAACAAGAGATCTTATTTTAGTGAATGGATTTATGTACACTATTGGTTTCTTATAGTATAAAGTGGCCAATACTATCATGTGAAAGGACCAAAGAGTTCCTAAGATAGACACACAACTTTGAAAAAATGTTAGGGATTTTCATTTCTCACTATTTGTAAAAAGGATATAAGTGCACACTTCAATTATGTCCATATTTTATTCTACATAGAGTAAGTGCAGATCAAAGAAAAATGACCAAACCCAAACTGGGTGCCACTGAGTTAGACCAAATGATTAATGCACTAAAGACAATAAAACATACACATTGATTCTATTGATTTAGACCAAATGGGGATGTAACCAAAATCACAAAACATACACACATTAAATCAGGGGTGAATTCAAGGAAATGTCACTTCTATTAATAAGAGAAGTGAATTTTTTTGAAAATTTTATAGAGTAAATATATTTATTATTTATTTTGATTCCTATGGATATTAATCACCAAATTCCTAAAAAGAGCATAAAATAACCAAGAGAGAGTAATCCACACCTTAATAGTGAATAAACGAGTTGAATAAGAAGCCTCTTTGAGGGGAAAACCTCCTTATAGAATGTACTAAATACACAAGACAATATGAGATGATCCTAAAACTAGGTATCCTTGGTATATATAGGAGACAAAGGGTACAATTACAATTTTAGTGGACCCTAAAATTACAATTAAGGTCCTAGACGACCAATAAAGATAATACAAATAAAACAATATAAATGTAATGTTACAATACATAGGGCTTAAATTGCCCCTCCCCTTCAAACAAGTGTTGCCATCGACACTTTATTAATTATTGGTGTTTATACCTAAATAAATCATCTTCCCATATTTTTTCTTCTATTGGTAGGTTCTTCCATTGAATGAGGTTCTCAATAATTGCTCGATTTCGTAGTTTCTTGGTCCTTGTGTTAATGATTGTTTCAGGTTCTAGTACCAATTTCCCTTCTTCATCAATCTATGGTAAAATAGTTTGGATCGAGATCTTTTCACCATTTAACTATTTTAAGCAATACACATGGAAGACTGGATGTACACATGAAGATGGAGGCAACTCCAATTTATAATCCATACTTCTGATCCTTTGCAACACCTTATAGGGACCATAGTACTTGGGTGATAATTTATTGTCATTCTTTTTATGTTTGAGGGGCATCTATTTGTACCAATGTAGCCTAGCAAATACTCAATACCCCAATTTCAATTTTCCTTTCAATACGATGTTGATATGCTTGTTGTTTCATCCTATTTTGTGTTATAAATAAGTTATATTTCAATAGTTGTAGAACCTCTTGTTGGTGATTTATGTGATCCTGCACTTCTTGGACCTTATATATTTCTCTTTCAAGGATGATGTTATGGAAGGAGGATGATATCCATAAAGTCCCATAAACCATAACATTTTTGTATGAACTATGGGAAGTTTTGTTGTACCACAATTCTGCAAAGGGAAACCACTTGACCCATTGGGTTTGTTTATCAAATGCAAAGTAAAAAATATACCCTTTTAGGCATTTATTCACAATCTTATTTTTTCCATTATATTAAGGATGGTAAGATGATTTGTGAGCCAACTAAGTGCCCAAACAAGACAATATTTCCTTCCAAAAATTAACAATGAAAATTGGATCTCTATCACTTACAATAATCTTGGGGATTCCATGTAGCTTCTACAATTATTCCATGTAGAGATATAGAATAATTAGGCATATTTTGTGAGTCGATTCACTACTACCATGATGAATGTCTTTCCTTCTAACTATGCTAAAACCACGATAAAATCCTTTGAGACCTCTTCCCAATGCTGAATTGGTATGTCTAATGGTTGTAAAAGACATAGTGGATTTATTGTCTCTACTTTGATTTCTTGGAAATCAAAACATTCTTCCACAACTTTTGAAGATCATTTTAAGACTGTTTGTGCTAAAAGATGCACTCCGACTACTGAGAGGGCATGGCTTGCTCACATCTTATATGTATGCTGGGTTTTTAGATAGTTTGGATATAGAATATGGATCAACAAAATTCAAGGAGAGAGAAACAACAAAATTGTAGATCAATGATACACTATTGGGCATGGATTCATAGACATTTTTTACATCGAAGGAAATCAAGTTGAATTATCATATGATGGGAAATGGAAGAAAATAGAAGGTAACATAAAGTAGAACATCCACTAAACAGATAAAATCTCTGTAAAATGGATTTAAATATGCTTGAACAAAATACACAAATGACAAGCAGTCACAACAAATACTTTGTTGCTCGAGAATCTCTCATTCATGTGCAACCATTGACACTCAATGTATATAATTTATCCAAACAAGAGGAAATAAAGAAATGATAGACAAAAAAATTAACTTGTTGATAAACAAATCTCACGAGTCTTCAATAAAAAAGTGTTTACATGGAAGAATGCCCCTTAGGATTACAAATTCACTCATACATCCAAAACGTCTCTCTCTCGAGCCTCCAAACTAAACTCTCCCCTTTACATTGCTAATGATAAAATATATAGATTTTTCAGTAAACTTGATATTGCAATCCTTTTGGAGTGGAATCTATCCATAATATCAATAAATCAAGGAAGCTAATTCGAATTGCTGATTATCGTCATGAAAATTGGCAATTGAAACTCCAAATTTGAGACAAATATGTGTCAAATATGTTGCTACAACCTCGGTCATGGAAAGAAGTATCAAAAATCACCACATGTGCTTGAATAAGGAATAATAATTCTATCTCTTTATAGATATTATGCAACAAATCCTCAAGGTATTTAAACACTTGATTTCAAGATCTCCAAAAAACAGGAGATAAGATTGATCAAGTGTTTTTGCAAAAAATAGCTTGGCAAAATTATGAAATATGGGTCTCAAAGATCCCTCCATGTCTCCTGATCCAACATATATGTACAAAACCTAAGAGATAATTTTTTGGGGATGGGCATGTTATTGACAAAAACCTCTTGTGGTTTTCAAAAAGAATTCTTCAAACTCTTGGAAATCGCGCACAAATTTTGTGACTAAAACAATAAATCATTTAATGTTTTAATTCTCGAAAAATAAGTTGTGAAGATCCAGTCGAATCTTCCAAAACATGAAACATGTTTTAAAAATGAGAGAGTATTTTGTGAATGGTCTCATGCTTGACAAAAACCTCTTTTGGTCTTCAGAAATTCACTTCCAGCTCCTCGCAATCCATGCCGAAATAAAATGACTAAAACAGATAAAACATAATACTTTGCCATTGGTAGCACCTTGCCCTGCTTCTTTATCTTTTTCTCTTGAATATTAGATATCACTCTGTGATTTGAATGTAAAAATGCTCACCGGGATCTTGAAGATTTAGGATGTTATTTGATTCTAGGAATGATAAAAATAGTAATCCTTTGTTTTAATGTATTGGAACAGTCGAGCAATAACCTTCAAATATGGAATTTATTTGACTGTTGGTCCCTTGTTGCTAGGTGCCATTTTTTTTAATATTTACATGTGTGGTGAGGGAATCTACAAATTTTGATGGGGGCAGATTCTGGTACCAAAAAATACCTTCCTAAAAATAATCCTTCTTGATCTTGTGATACGTTTTCAAGAACACCAGATATCCTCCTATAAGATAAGTGTGGAATTCCAAAAGGATATTATGTTTGAGTTGATAATTGTTACATAAATATATGCAATCTTGGTACTCTAGTGAATCATCCACACATATTTATCTAGTGAGCTACGGTCTTATTGTAGTTGTTGAATTATCTTGCATGCCTTATGATCTTGTTCCCAATTTGTCCTTGCTTGTTCTACCCAATTAGATTGAATAATGGAAATAACACAAAGTAATCCCCCAATATCATCTTATTTTCTTGAAAGTGCATCTTCCACCACATTTTTTTTCCTCTTTTGTAGATAATTTCAAAGTCATAACCCCATATATGACCCCCCTTAGGACCCCGACATTTGACTGTTCATCATATTGTCACGGGTTCAACTTTGGGACAAAGAACTACTTCATTCCCAAGATTGATATGAGAAAGTTTGATGGCAATGATCCGTTAACATGGATATTCCAGATGGATCAATTCTTCGATCTACACCAATTTCTAACTTTACAAAAGGTAACTATTGCATACTTATATTTAGAACTTGATCAAATTGTCTAGTACCAATGGCTTTGTGAGCGTAAAAGATAATCTATTATATATTGACCTATATTTACGGATGAATTGATATCAAATCATGGGTATATTAATAGTAACACCTTCTTAATCCAACTAATAAATATTAAGAGAAAAGGCCCAGTTGTAGAACACATTAAGCAGTTTCAGAAGTTGAGTCTTATAGTGAAGAACATTCCCTAGGATAATTTGTTGGATCTCTTTATGGGAACTTTAAAGGAGATCATTCAACATGAGGTGGGTCTCTTTTAACCTAACTAATTTGAGAACGATTTTAGTTTGGAAAGGAAAGTTGAAACTAAAAATGTGACTACTAGAAGGGATACTATTAACACCTATAGAAAGGGAAGTGTTTCCTCCCTGAACCATAATAAACCCACAAGGTTTACACCTCAATAATTGGAAGAAAAAATATTAGAGGGATTATGTTTCTATTGTGACATCAATTATAGTAAAGGGAATAAGTGAAATGAGAAGAAATTATTCTACTTAGACTATTAAGAGGAAGATGATCCAATACCAGAACAAACCCCAAAAATAAATCTAGAAGTTACTACTCCAACCATATCTTTCCATGCATTGGCTAGAATTAACACTCCTCAAACTCTCAAGATATAATTATATGTTAAAAACAAAAAGGTAACAATGATGATTGATTTTGGTAGCTCCCACAACTTCATTAATTGAAAATTATCCAAACTTCTTAATTGCTTTGTATATCCAACACCAAAATTTCAAGTAATGATTGCAAATGGAGGTACCATAAATTGTTCAAGGAAATTTCGAGGAATTAAGCTTAGTATGGGGGGGTATATTTATTGGATGGTCCAATGATTGCAATCCAAATGGATGTGTTGATGTTGTGCCAGGGTTCTAGTGGATACAATTTTTGGGAACAATGTCTCTTATTTTTCAGGAACTTTTCATAAGATTCTCTTCAAAAGGAAAGGAAATTGAACTTAGAGATACTAAATGGAAACACCTTAAATTTATAAGCTCTAATAACATGACAAAAATTCTAAAAAACGGACATTGTGGAATAATTACACAATTGTGCTCGCTATATGTGAAAAATTTAGTGCCCTCTATCACAGTGGATCTCCAACAAGTTATTGACATACATTCCAAGGTATTTATAGAAATTCCTAAAGTGCTTCCACCTACTAGATATCATGGCCATGTTACTCAATTGCAACCAGGTAGTGTACCACCTAACATTAGACCCTACATGTACCCACATGACCAAAATGTGAAATTGAAAAAATGGTTCAAGAAATGTTAGCTGTAGGCATCATTTAACCTAGCCAAATTTCTTTCTCTACACCAATGGAAATGGTTCATAAAAAGGAAGGCTCGTGGCTTATGTGTCTAGACTACATAGATCTCAATAAGACGACCATAAAATTTAAGCTCTTTATTCTTGTCATCGATGAATTACTTGATGAATTAGAGGGGGGACTTTGCTTTACCAAAGTGGATATTCATGCTGGATATCATCAAATCAATATCAGGAAAGAATACACTCCAAAACATCCTTCAGAACACATCAAGGTCATATGAATTTTTGGTGTGTCATTGGGCCTTACCAAAGGACCTTCCACATTTCAAAGCTTGATGAATTATATTTTTAAACCCTTCCTAAGAAAATTTGTGCTAGCATTTTTTGATGATATACTAATATATAGTAAATATTGGAAAAATCATGTACACCATGTTGAAAGAGTTTTAAAACAATTGGAGGAGACCCAACTATATCTTAAGCATTCTAATTGTGCCTTTAGGGTTTAGGAAGTGGAATATTTGGGCCATATTGTATCTAACAAAGGAGTCAAAGTGGACCCAAACAAAATTAAGGCTATCATGAACCGAACAGTTCACAAAACCATGAAGAATATTAGAGGATTCTCAAGATTGACATGATACTATCGTAATTTCACCATAAATCATGGTAAAATATCAACACCTCTAACAAGGTTACTAAAAAAGGAGGCATTCTCTTGGACTCAAGAAGCAATTTTAGCTTTTGAAAAACTTAAAGTAGATGTGTTTACAACTCTGGTTTTAGCCACACTTGACTTAACAAAAACAATTATAGTGGAATGTGATGCTTCAAGGCATGTCATATATGCATTTTTTTATGCAAGAAGGAAGTCACTTTCCTTTGAAAGCTTCCAACTTTAAGGAAAAAACTTACTAAAACCAATTTATGAAAAAGGAAATGTTGGCCATATTACTTGCAATTAAGAAATGGCATCATAACCTAATAAGAAGACACTTCAAGGTAAGAACATATAATGGCAATCTTAACTATTTCTTGGAACAAAGTTTATATTCATAAGAGAAATGCAAATGGGTTACAGATATAATAGGTTATGTCTTTGAAATTATCTGCAAATAGGAAAACAAAATGTGGTGGAAGATGCACTTTCAAGAAAAACAGATGACATCGAGGGCTTACTTTTTTCTATTTCCATTATTCAGTATGATTGGGTAGAAGAAGCAAGGATGTAATGGAAACATGATTAGAAGGAACACAAGATAATTCAACAATTACAAGAATACTAGGCCTAGTTCACTAAATAAATTTGTGTGGAATAATGATTCACTATGGTACCAAGAACGCCTATATTAATGTAAGGATTCTCAACTCAAACAAAAGGCCCTTTTGGAATTCCACACTTCTCATATAGGAGGAAAATTAGGTTTCTTAAAAACATATCACAAGGTCAAGAAATATTTTTTTTTGGGAAGGTCTTAAAAATGATGTTTAAAAGTTTGTGGCAGAATGTTTGGTTTTCCAACAAAAAAAGGAGAGACAATCAAGACACCTGGTCTTCTACAAACATTAGTAATACCAAATCAACATTGGGAAGAGGTCTCAATGGATTTTATCATAGGTATACCAAAGTCAAAAGGGGTGATAGATATCCGGGTAATAGTGGATGTAATCATAAAATATACCTATTTCTTATCTATTTATCATCCATTTAAAGCAAATATAATAGTTTCCACATTCATGGAATTAGTTTAGAAGCTACTTGGAATACCCAAGATTATTGTAAGTGATAGAGATCCAATTTTCACTGGTATATTTTGGTAGTAAATATTTTCTTGTTTGGGTACTCAGTTGGCTCATAGATCCTCTTACCATCCTCAATCTGATGCAAGAACTAAGATTGTGATAAATTCCTATAAGGGTATGTTTGTTTCTTTGCATATGATAAACAAACACAATGGGTCAAGTGGTTTCCCTCAACAAAATGGTGGTACAACACATATTATTAAATTGAGCACATAGATCTGTAGACAAACACACAACTCACATGATAGATCACACAATTTACTCAGTTATTGAAGAATGAAACAATGCAAAAAATGGCTTGCAGCTGTGAATGCTTTTCATTAATCAACGAGTAATTAGATGATAATTACAATGAAGTAAAATGGATTTAATAGCCACAAGCAATTCGAATCCACACGAGGAAGTTCGAAATGATTAGACTCTACTTGACTGTAGGTAACCAAGACCTTGTCTAAATCATTATCGGAGGACTTAGTGGTTAACTGACCTTGTCTAAACCATAACCGGAGTTCATCGGAGCTCTAAAACACAACTCAAGTGTTACATTCAGTGTTGACCAATGGTTAACTGACTGTGGTAGGTGAGAAATGCGCCCCACATGTGTGCAGTCAAGTAAACCTAGCACTAACTGAATGTGGAGGACTTGAACTGAATGTAACTGACTCCTAACTTAGCTTGACTAGTCATTAACTGAAGTGATCTGACCTTGGTTGGTTTCAGGACTCCCAGTGGCTTCCTAAATTGTAGGGATTGGTCTAGGAGGCTCCTAAACTTATGCAATTAAGTGCAATAAGTGGCAGTGAGCCTCAATTAGTGTTCCCCACACTTTAGTAACTGAAACATGTGCCCCAATTAAGTCAAGTTGACCCAATGGTGCTAATGACTATAATTTATAGACTGGATGGACTCCCGATTTAGACATATGACCAAATTGGACAAGGAAGGATTAATAATCCTAACACCCCCCCTGAATGCTAACTTGGACAATCTGTGGTCCCTGGTTACTAAGACCATAGGTCACCCATTACATCAAGTAAAGTAAAGAAACTGCTCAAAAACAAGGTGTTGGGGAAAAACCACATGGGAAAAAACCCCCCCTTCTAATTAAGCAGGTAGAATCAGGATCAATCTGGTTCTTCTGTGCACAGGTATCCTAGGGTCTGGAATGTGAAACTCTCCATCATTATTTCTAGAGGAATCTTCCTCTTTGGAAGAATAATGATATGCTCAACTAAATCAGAAATATAGACAGCTGCCGGATGAAGACTGGACCCATGTAGAGCAACTGAAGTCAACTGAAAAGTGAGGAAAGGTTCTTGAGAATTCAGAGAATGTGAAGAAAAATCAAGAAACTGATATGTTTCAGCCATGAACAGCAAACCATGAGTGTGTTGAGGCCTGGAAATTCGCAGGCGGCAACAGTAAGGGATTCTCCCCAATCAGCGTTCCCAACTAGCCCGTTGACTGTTTGGTATAGGGAATCCGTCCGGTTTACGGTCCGGCTACCGTAGGTCAAAGTAACAACAAGGGTTTACCGGTTGCGGCCCGGTCCACCGGAATTTGTATTTTTTGACTTAAAATGCAATGCACATGCCTATCTAAACCGTGCAGGGTGATAAGGATGCCGGGAACCACACAAAGTGCTGCGCAGGTTCTTACCTCTCGTCTTATGTTCACAACATCTAAACCACATATGCGACTATGAACTAAGATGATTAACTACCTATCCCCGGGGAGCCCAAAACAAATATTGTTTAGTAATGCATTAACTTCATGTAGGATAAACACAATCACAGGTAACTGATACTTGCATTTACAGCACACGAAAGAGAAATTATTCCAACAATCAGATAGCTAACTGTTATGTGAAGCACCAGCATTACTAAAAGTGAATTTTCCACAAAATAAACCGGAAACCATTCAACAGGACATAAGTCATAGAGTTAGAATGATCTCACAATTCATGGACATATGCTGAAAAACAAAATAGTTCATTTTCCTGCCATCCATTGCACACCATTTGGAAAATCTCACAGCACTTTCTTCAACAGGCAAACTACAATTCTTTATTGCAAAAAGGAAATAGTTCTTCTTTACAATAGGTCCTCCAGTGTGACCGAGGAAAAAATCCCTTTCTTTGTCTCTCTTCCCTAGTTTTATACAAAAAGCAAAAAATGCTTGGGTTGCCCAAAGTGACCTTTGGGCTCCCCAACGCTTCAATTTCTCTCTACCTCTTACAAAATATTACATTATTACAAAGTTTGACCATCCTTCTCACTCGGAGGGGTCCACTTGGTTTTCCAAAAATTTCCTCCATGCTACTGCCTCCTTGGCGAGTCCTTCAAACGAGTGGGGTTCTAGAAATTGTATATTCAACTCAAACTTATCTGCTTGGTTCCGAATAGATTCTATTCTGGCCTTGTTCAGGTGCACCTGTTCCTCCAATAGCTGAATACTAATGGCTGCATGTCCAATTTCATTTTTTAGGATCGGCTCATCAAGGGCTCTGATACCTTGGACCTTGGCTTCATCCTCATGCTGCCTCGTCTGCAACATCCCCGAAATTGTATCATGATCAGGGAATTCGTGTAGCCTATGTTCAGCCTCCACTTGACAGCGATTATAGGTGACAAGGGCTCTTCTAAAGAACTCTGTACATTCTCCCTTCGCTTTCTTCACTGTCTTCTGAAAGTCCTCTGCAGTAATAACAGCAAATTCGATTAGATCGTGATCCCGTTTCAAAGCCTGCTTATCTTTAACTGGTAGCTCAGCTGGGGATTCTTGATCATCTTCTACTCTGGTTATCCTTGAAGTCAGCACCTCCAGGATGTCTTGTGATCTGTCCACGAAATAAGATGCTGTATTCAATATTTCATCCAGCCTGCTATCAATCTGCAAGATTTGACACCTTTCTTCTTCCAAGGCCGTTTGCAGTTGCAGCATCCTTGCCTTTTGAGACAAGATGTGGTCTTTGACGGGCTGCAAATCTACCTGCTGCTCCTTGGCTGCCTTCAGCTGCTCCTGCAGATCTCTAACATATAAGGTATTGGATTCATAGATGTCCTTCTGCTGCTCTGTCAGCTCTTCTATCTTTGTTTTCATTTGTTCCCTTTCGTTCTTTAAATCCTGAATTTCTTGATGTGCCTTACTCAAGGCTTCTTGGGTAGTTTCTTTCGCTTGTGCTTCCTGCTGGATAGCATGAATTTCATGCTTTGTGACCTCTACCTCTTTGAGTGCATGCTCGTATTTTGTTTTTAATCTGTCGCTCTCCTCTCTCTCCCTTCTCAAGGTGTCCTTCAGCTGAGCGGAGGTTTTCTTGGTCGAGTCTATCTCTTTCATCATTTGATCCACATTTTCCTTTGTAGCGTCTATTGCTGCTCTGCCAGCCCTTATGACAAACTTGGGATCTTTATCCGTTCCGACCATCACAACTTTGTTGGTTATCATGGTGTTGGCCATCCCTTCAGCCCCTACCTTTTGCTCAGTTCTTCTCATGATTCTTTTGGTTGCCCTGTCGTAATACACCGTGCTGAAATCAGGGACCTCTTCTCCTTTCTTCGGTGTAAAGGGTATTAACTGGAGCATAGGGGTGGAAGGAATGATGGTAGTGGACACTTGCATGGTCTGCACCTCAGGGTTTTCCCCACCTTGAATTTGTTCTACTTGTGATCCAGAATCCTGCTGCTGTGTCATCTCTATCTTCTCGGCCTCTTGTTGCCGAAGCTCTTCCTCTGTTTTCTTCTGAGCTTCCTCAGCTGCTTGCTTTACCTTTTCAGCTGCTTCCTAGGCAGCTTTCTTCTTTTCTTCTTCTCCCCTCTGGGACCATTCTGCAGCTTCTTGCTCTAGTCTCTGGGCTTCTTCCCTGATTCTTTTAGCTGTTTCTTCAGCCCTGGCCTGCTCAGCTTTCTCCTGCTCAGATCCACCTTGTGGTTTGAGCCTCTTACCGAGCACTGTCATGTTAGCAGCCCTCCTGAAAACAGATTCATCCCTGTCAATGTGATGAGTGTACTCATAAAATACTTTGTGTTTCCTGCAGTGTTCAGCCATTCTCTCGTGAGTATCATTCCGTCTAAAGGTCATCTCCCCGAAACGGAACATTTCTAGTTCCTGTATCAATTCAGGAGCCTGCTTCACATTTGCAAAGCTGCAACTACCTAGCTTGAATGGCAGGGGAGGGTAGGAAGACTTCTTCTTCTGGAATAGGAAATACCCAACTCCATCTATATACACTTGTCTAAGAGCTTCCTTGTGTATGATGTATGATATAATCTGTTGCATACTTGGGCAACAGATAAGGGGTCTTTGACCCACCAAACATCCTCAAATACATCCCATTTTATGTCAAAAAATAGTCACCAAACTCTTCTATGACCTGCATGGCCTCCTCTGACATACAGTTGGATTCATTTTTGAATATGAGAGTGAACAGAGGCATGATGAACTGTTCACAGATCTCTCGATAGAAAGTATGGTATTGATTAACTCCCAACATTTTATATGCTACATATACGGGCGTCCGATTCTTCTCCCAAACACATTTAAGCCCGGGGAAAGACTGGTGGCACAGTATGCAATCGATTAGGATTGAGCTCATGTAAAATTCAGACCTTCTCCGTTCCTTTCCTTCTGAAGCTGCAGCCACACAGGAGGAGAGGTTGCTGGAGACTATGCTCGCCCAATTGAAAATGGTTCCTTCTGTTGCTATAAAAAACATTATGGGTACCCATTCTAACTTAAACAATCTGCCATTTTCCCTTCCAAAGATTCTGTTTAACATTAAAGCTATGAAACGGTAAGTGGGTCTGAGAGTGGCTGTGTCATAATCTTCAGTCACCCTGTGTCGGAAGATCTTGCCCGGTAGGAGCATTCTTTTCAAAGTCTCTACAAGGTCCATCCGGAGGTCGTCCAGCCATCTATCTGTAAGGAAAAGCTGAGGCTCTGGTAGATGGTAGGCTAAAGCTACATATCCAGGGCTAAATGCAGCATAGCCCTGGCCATCGAAGTTACAGATAAGCATTGAATTGTGGTTTGTATGTGGTAACACCCATCTCATTAACTCAGAGCACGGGAACAACTCAGGTCTGGTGGAGACCTTCATAATAGCTGATTTCTCTATATTGGCATATATGGGTGCCTCCTCAAGCCCCATATCCGGGACTTCTCTTCGGGAGATCATCCTGTAAATATCTCCCCACTTGTATTCTGTCTCCACCCCTGTGACACATTGAGTGTCCTCATAAATGTATTCAATTTTTGCTTCTGCATCTGGTGCAGGAACCTCCTCTACTGCTGGGGCCTTCTTTCTCTGTCTTTTAGACATTTTCAGGTCTTCCTGCAATAAACAACATCATAGTATTGTGTAATTCCAATTTATAAACTTTGTGCAACAGTTTACTCTCTTTTAGGTATATTAGAATTATATCAGTGCATACAATCAACCTTCAGCTTTCATACTGAACAATTCACAAACATGAAGTGCTGTGCAATGTGTTATGAGCATGATAAATTTTATTGTAACACATCTTAACCAGGTTTTATGAATGAGTTGTTCTATGGTTTGTCTCACATGCATTAAATTATCAGCCATACTGAGGTTGGCAAAAGAATACGCTATTACGAGGCCTGTCATTTTTATGAAAATGGTATATAGAAGCGATATGAGCAAAATCTACGCAGATGCCTCATACAATCGTCATTTTACTGCCTATCACACAGAGAGAAAAATAAAAACCCCCAGGCTTAACTAGTCGATACTTTAGATCTACGGCCCACGGAACACAAACAACTAATCAGCGGAGTAAACGCATCATGATGATAACCTTCTTCACCCACCTCGACGGGGAACGAGCCCATCTCTAGACCCGGCATCTTAACCAGAACCGACTCACACTACCCCTCTTTTTAACCTACCAAGGATTTAAGTGTTCAATAGCCAAACTAGGTCGCGCCATCCCCAATTTTCACCGAAACGACGCACAACCCCGGACTGTACACAGAGGGTCAGAAAAAACCCCGCGGCGACTGTGGCTAATGCAAAACCCGATCTCAAGACAGAAAAATATAATGCAGCTCCTATCAATTTAACCGCCCAACGAAACCTAGCGCAGAAAGGCGTAACGGCCTTTGGTGCCCCAAACCTTCATCATAACCACCAGGTGCAGGCGGCACGACGGCCGCCTGCACCTCGCTTCCCCCCAAAGGACTGAAGCAGCAGAAAAGGAAACGCGGGCCTTTTAAACACAAAAGATGAAAACCCCTCTCCCTAAAACCGTCAAAAAAATCAACCGGGAAACCTCACTGAACGGCGCGCAACGCCAGGTGGACGACTGAAGAAACAAAACCTAACCAAGGGAGAAAAACCCCGCTGGCGCAACGGGACAACGGGTCCAAATCTTAAAACCCCCCTACCGCGTGAAAGAAAACTAAAAACGAAAAAGGATGATGATAAGAGTCAAAGTCCTACCTGGCAATCCACCAAATGAGGGAGCTGATGATAGCTAGACTTCTTCTCCCGCCACCTGGCCACTGGTACCAACAGCTAGCTCTCACGCGCTTGTAAACTCAACAGCTCGCCTCACTGCAACCACGCCTTCGAAAACAACAAAAAAAACCCCGTTTTTCGCCCCACATATATAAACACATCCACACGTGCGAGAAGTCACATCAATCGGGGCGGATTCGAAAGTTATGTCGGGCGGCACGAGCTTCATATCACCCGCAACGGCGGACCGCTCCAAACACTCTATCACCCGCAACGGCGAATACGGCTCAAAACAAAACCTCGGGCGTCTTCGAAAAATATATCGGAGGCCTGGAGTTTGGAGTCCCCCGCAACGGT
>LPNX010354987.1:473-33715 GCA_001517045.1 Pseudotsuga menziesii | reverse complement strand
CAGGGACTCAAATTCAATGGAAGTCTTTAAGCATCTTAACTATAAAAAACCAGTCAATTTCTAGCATTCAAAATTCGGGAAGGAGCCATAAATCCATAAGAAAACTCACGAGCATGAAACTAAGCAAGAAAAATGGATAACTCAACGTAAAGGAGGGTCCCAAAATTTTTAGAATTTTGGGAAAATGTTGCAGGCGCAACAGAGTGGTAAGAATAACCCCAAGTGTTAGGAGCAGGTGTCCAGATGGATGCAGAAAATCTTCCTCTTTACTAGTTCTGTGAGGAGATGAGCATGTGATCAATGATAGAGAAGCACTGGGACTGTTGAGAGCGAATGCTTGAGCTCCATAGTCTGAAATAGCTTCTGAAATAGATAATGAATCACATAATAAAATATCAGCAACCTCATATGAGGAAACTAACACCAAATCCCCATTAGCAGTTTTGAAGAGAAAGTGCGGTACTTGATTTTTCACACCGGAATTGGTGAGAGCAGCTACAAGCATGACTGAAAGCTTTTGAATTTTAAAATATGAACCAAATAATATCAGATCAGAAATTAAATCAGATCTAAACAGGTTCAAAATAGATCCAAAACTGTGAAATGGAATCAAATCCCCAGCAACAGTTTTGTAGGAGACTTGCGGTGCTTGTTTCTTCACACCGTTGGTGAGAACAGCTACAAGCGGTACTGAAAGATTATGAATTTGATATATTAAACCAAGAAATATCAGATCAGATCTAAATAATATCATATCAGATCCAATAAGGTTAATATCAGATTCAAATAAATGGTTAACTGAGACGGTCGATGCACAACTTTCTTCTTCTTCAAAATTCTGAATTTTGGTGCATGCAATCTTGCAGGAGTTTGCTGGAAAAACTAGATCATGGGGAGCGAATGGACCACTCTGGTAATCTGATATTGCTTCCAAAATATCCAAGGTATCACATATTTGCACACCAGCAGCAACATTAGAGGGAGAAAAATCAAATTTCTCTTCACTTTCGGAAGCAATTACTGGTAAATTTTGCACAGAATTTAAAGGAAAATCACCGATGAATGTTTGCATGGAAGTGCAGCAGAATTTTTCTTCAATATCAGAGATTCTAATGTCTTCTTCTATTTCAGCAATATGAGAAGATGAGATATCAGAGATCTCATGAACTTTTGGAGCATCAGGAGAAGGAGTCACTGCATGGAGACTGTCTTCAATTCGAATCGACTGTGTAGAAGCTTCTGCTTCTTCTTTATCTTGAACAACTTCATCAGAGAGAGTGGAGGCCGAGATTTTTGGATCAAGGATGCTTATGGTGCTGGATGTGCTCTCCAAAGTGCTATTATGATCCTCATAAATCATTCCAAAGGTTCTATCCAATCTTGTCCAGAGTTCCTGTGGATCTTTAATAGATCAACTGAGGTAGTGCATGCTAGGAGAAAGAGCCAGTTTCATTATTTCAAAAGCTGCATCCTTTGCATTTAGCCAGTCATTTTCACTCTCAAAAGAATTTCTATCGAATCCATCAGACACCCAAAAGAGATGTTTCTTATTCATAAATCCAATCATCTTCACCTTCCATTCATAATAGTCTGAGGATCGAGTGAGAAGAGGAACTGATGAATTCATTTCGAAGTTGTACCTACAAAAAATAAAAATAAAAAATGATCCAGTAGGAGATCTGAGGAGGAGAAGTGCCTTGTCCGCTGAGGCTCTGATACCATATTAAATTGAGCACATAGATCTGTAGAAAAACACACAAATCACATGATAGATCACACAATTTACTCAGTTATTGAAGAATGAAACAATGCAAAAAATGGCTTGCAGCTGTGAATGCTTTTAATTAATCAAAGAGTAATTAGATGATAATTACAATGAAGTAAAATGGCTTTAATAGCCACAAGCAATTCGAATCCACATGAGGAATTTTGAATTGATTAGACTCTACTTGACTGTAGGTAACCAAGACCTTGTCTAAATCATTATCGGAGGAGTCAGTGGTTAACTGACCTTGTCTAAACCATAATCGGAGTTCATCGGAGCTCTAAAACACAACTCAAGTGTTACATTCAGTGTTGACCAATGGTTAACTGACTGTGGTAGGTGAGAAATGTGCCCCACATGTGTGCAGTCAAGTAAACCTAGCGCTAACTGAATGTGGAGGACTTGAACTGAATGTAACTGACTCCTAACTTAGCTTGACTAGTCATTAACTGAAGTGATTTGACCTTGGTTGGTTTCGACACTCCTAGTGGCTTCCTAAATTGTAGGGATTGGTCTAGGAGGATCCTAAACTTATGCAATTAAGTGCAATAAGTGGCAGTGAGCCTCAATTAGTGTTCCCCACACTTTAGTAACTGAAACATGTGCCCCAATTAGGTCAAGTTGGCCCAATGGTGCTAATGAATATAAATAGACTGGATGGACTCCCGATTTAGACATACGACCAAATTGGACAAGGAAGGATTAATAATACTAACACATATTTCCATACTTCATAAAAAAATGTCACCATTTATGACACTTTATGGTTATCCTCCTCCTTCCATAACATCATCCCTAAAAGATAAATCTAAGGTCTAAGCAGTAGAGTATCACATAAAGGACCAACAAGAGGTTCTACAACTATTGAAAGATCACTTGGTTATATCACTAAATAGGATGAAACAATAACCATATCAACATCATAGTGAAAGGAAAATTGAAGTGGGGGATTGAGTATTTTTTAGGATACAACCATGTAAATAGATGTCCCTCAAGTAGCAAAAGAAGGACAATAAATTAACACCCAAGTACTATGTTTCCTATAAGGTGTTGAAGAGGAATGGAAGTATGGTTCACATATTGGATTTGCCTCCATCTTCACTTGTACATCTAGTCCTCCACGTGTCTTACTTAGAAAACATGTTTGGTGACAAGATTGTCGTCCAAAGTACTTTACCATAGATTGATGAAGAAGGGAAATTGGTACTAGAACCTGAAACAATCATTGATACAAGGACCAAGAAACTGTGAAAGCAATCAATTTTTGATTAACTCATCAAGTGGAAGAACCTACCAAGAAAATAAGCAATATGGGAAGATGAGTTATTCAGGCTTATACACCCATAATTAATCAATTGTTGAGGATCACACTTGTTTAAATGGGAGGGGAACCTTAATCCCTATATATTGTAACATTATAGTTATATCATTGTATTTGTATTATCTTTATTGGTCATCTAGGACCTTAATTGTAATTGTAGGGTCTGCTAAATTTGAAATTGTACCCTTTCTCTCTCTCTATCTCTCATATATATATATATAGCCCAGTGGGTTAGATCACGTGGTTGAGAGTTATTTATGCTAGCAGAAGATCTCAGGGTCAAATACTCGGGTGTCTATGCAAGGGCCTCACTTAATGTCCCCACTAGGTTAGGCCCCATAGTCAGGGCTGATGGTTTACCTGGGGTACCATCCTAAAAAAAGGGGGAAGTACCTGAGGGTTTCTTGAGCGATGTTCCATATATATATATACTCTTAGAACCCACCCTTATATATAGTAAATGTTCCTCTATAAAGGTGGCCTTACTTGGATGGTATATTCTCCTCTATAAAGGTGGCCTTCCATTAAAAGGATGGATGAATGGATGGATGAACACACTTCAAGGAGATGAATGATGGATGTCCTTATCGATTGCTTGGAGAGAGGGTGCCATTCATGTGCTGGGATCACCCACGAATGGTTTGATGGAAAACACACACACACACACACACACACATTTTTCTGTAGAAAAAAACATAATTTTATTATAGTAATGAAATTACATCTATAAAATGTATGTATGCATACATGTACATAATAACTGAGCCTCACGGCTTCATGTAGTAGTGCTTCTGTCAAAAAATATGCCCTTGTATACATGTCCTTTTCCCTCTATGTACTTTGATTCATAATAGGAAACAAAAAACAGAGCCTTCTAAAATACTCATATATCTATCAAAAGAAAATATGCCCTTGTATACATGTCTTTTTTCCTATATGTGCCATAACAAAGAAAACAAAAAACCGAGCCTTCTAAATGACTCATATATCCGCAAAAAAAACTTTTGTGTAGTATCCCGAAAATAAACCAAAATATCAGAGTTTGTGTGTAAATATTCTGATGAGAATTACCCTTGTGATTCTATGAAAGGTCTATGATAAAATTCATAGAATTCTCTTGTATTTTACTCTGTTAAATTCCAGGTACCTTGTTCCATCCTTAGACCTTCCTTAGAGACTTTATCTTCTTTAGAGTATATTTCCCTGTACACATGACGACATGTTATGGTTTCAAATTTTTCCATAAGTTTGCAAACTTCTTCAAAAATTGGACCAAGGTTTGTAATTTTGCAATTTTGAATTTTATTCATCCAATTGATTACAACCATAGAATCTCCAAAAATCTAAATGTTTCTACAATTTTTCTCTAAAGCAAAGAAGAGAAGGAGATTTAGTGCAAGGAGTTCAACAAAGTTGTATGTTCCCTTCCCTAGGCCCATTTGGATTTTATAGTGGCGATTCTAAGATAAGAAAAGGTCTGTTATCTCCCGCATATAAGATCATGAGAAGCTCCATCGAAATAATCCCATGGTTGGGTGAAGGTTATTTGTTCTTCGGTGATGATACATATTCTTGGGGTGTCCTTGGTTTGTGGAAAATATGACAATATATCTAGCCCGTATTTTGCAATGATATCTGGAGAAGATGCTTTGTCCTGAAAAATGGTTGTGTTGCAATCCAGCCAAGTACCCCATATGTGTAAAAGAGGCAGGGCTTTCAGAGAGGAATTTTTTTTGAAGTTTTCCGTGTTTTCCAAGCGTCCTCTAGATTTTTACCTTGCCATGCCATATTTGTATTTAAAAGAGATTGTGAAGTATTCCATATTTTTTTTGTGAATGGGCATGATATAAAAAAGTGGGTGATCTTTTCATCCCCATTTTTGCATAAAGCGCACTACTCGGGCCTTCCAAAGATTTTTTTTTCATTCTGTCCCATATTGGCATTTTGTTTACCAAGGCACACCACATGAACAATTTTGATTTTTGAGGACAATTTAGCTTCCAAATACCTTTCTGACACCAAGGAAATTAAGTGATGGTACCCGGTCTTGGGGTATATAGACCATGTGCTGCATGGTCCCAAATGAACCCATCCAGAGATTTGGTGAGCCTGATATGAGTAGATTTGAGATTGTTTGTATATCTGATCCAATCTATGACCATGAGGTCTAGAAGCTCTAGAGTTATAACCCCTTTCCACCCTTGTTGCCAGATATTTGTAGTCTCGGGGTCAGCTATCTGATCAAGATGATAATACCCCTTTTGATTTAGGTGGTGAATGATTAGTTGTGGGAGGATATGTTTATTTTGAATTCCAGGACAAGGATCCACGCCTAAACGCAGATGAGAGTCGTTGCCTACTTTCCAAGCTAGCCCATTTTTTATGACAGGAAAATCATTGCAGATGGATTTCCAAATAATTGTACCTGGTCATGGATTTAGAAAAGTAGAGTTTCTTATCTAGTATAGAACAAAGTCAAGGGCTATGTATATTTTGCAAACAACCTCAGACCAAAGGCTTTGTGTAGAAATGATTATCCATCCTGCTTTTGTTGCTAAGGCTTTTGAAAAGATATGGATATTTTTGAGGTCCCAACCACCTAGAGATTTGGGTCTAGCTATATGATCCCAATTCACCCAAGGAAGTACATAATTTTCATTCTTTCCTTATCAGAGGAATCTAGAACTGATTTTTCAAGATTTTTCCAAAATGGCCTTTCAGATCCAAATGAGAGACATCCAATAGACTGGGATGGATTCTAGCACCAATTTGACCAGAACTAATCTACCAACTCTAAATAACCATCTATTACACCAAGTGTTGATCCTTTTTTCTAGTTTATCCAGCAACATGTTCTAGTCCTCCATTCTGTAACTATTTGGTTTCAATATGAAACCCAAGTATTTTAGCCATTCTCCAGGGGGTGACGTTGAAAGGGAAATGTTCTATGTATATTCACAATTTTTCTTCTTCCATATTGATGGGAGTGAGGGTAGATTTATGCTCATTCATCCTCATACATGTGGCCTTGCTAAAAAGTTACAAGATACTTGAAAGCTTCTGTACATCCCTGATCGATCCATTACAAAAGATAAGGATATCATCCATGAAGAGGAGATGTGTGATATTTAGGTTGTTGGTAATTATGATCCTGAAGAACATGCCTCTTCTCTTTGCATCAATTAGTTCTCCACTAAGTCCTTCAACCACCAATAAAAAAAGGGGGGGGGGATATATATATATATATACTCTTAGAATCTGGCCTTATATATGGTAAATGCTCCTTTATAAACGTGGCCTTGCTTGGATGGTATATTCTCCTCTATAAACGTGGCCTTCCTTTAAAAATATGGATGAATGGATGGACGACCACACTTGAAGGGGATGAATGATGGATGTCCCTATCAATTGGTTGGAGAGAGAGTGCCCTTCCTGTGTTGGGCTCACCCAGAATGTATGTGCTTGGGGAGACTAATGAATGGCTTGATGGAATACACACACACACACACACACACACACACACACACACACACACACATATACATACACACACAAACACGCACACACATACATATGTATGTGTGTGTGTGTATGTATGTATGTGTGTATGTATGTACGTACTTATGTATGTATATATGTGTGTGTGTGAGTGTGTGTGTGTGTGTGTGTGTGTGTGTGTGTGTGTGTGTGTGTGTGTAAGGGATACCTAGCTTTAGGATCATATCATCTGGTATTGCGTATTTAATACATTGTAAGGAGGTTTCCCCCTTGATCAAGAGGCTTGTTATTCATCAATTTTCTTCATTCTTAAGGCATGGTACTCTCTCTTGGTTAGTTTAGGTTCTTTTGGGGAATTTGGCACATAATAATAGCATACACCAAGAATTTGATACTAACACTTAATTGCTTTAACTAGATTTACAATTAATCAACTAAAATCTTGAAGATTTGACCTTTTTATTATAATTTATAGAGTTATCCCCAAAAACGTGTTATAATAATTAACTTAATTGTTTTACGAAAATGCATTGTATGAATAATCAACTAAAGATTTAAAATTAGGCCTTTGGCTCCTTCCCTTATCTAAATCCTTGCTTTGTCCTTTAAGACATGTCAAGGATAACTTGTACATATTTTTAAGTAATAAAAATATACAAAGAATGAATATGTACCAAGATAATACCCTGGTGACTAACATAGACTAGTTTGAAATTGGAACTTAAACATGAGTTGTTAGTGACATCTATAGCAAAATCCATCAATGTTAATGAGGCCTAGAATGTGGTTTTCATATTAAAACCTACCAAGCCTACCCCATTAGAAAGAAATACTAGTAAGATAAATATATTTAATATCTATTGATCACCTATATTTAGGTAAAATTTGTTGGCACTTTTTTTTTTTAAAGTATATGAAGGACATAGGAGGAAATAAAACAATTTTGATTGTGGAGGGAATTATATATTGTCATTTAGTGATCATTATTTGTTGTGGTTTACTCTTTTTTTGCATTGAATAACAACCTTTGGTAAACAATCATGGATTTCAACTTCAATAATGTTTAAGAGAGGCATACGGTGAGACAAGGAATTGGTCAATAGTGAGACAAGGTAGTGGACCCCTTGGCTAGAGCATAAGTGAAAATTTAATCTAGCTATTGTAAATAAGTTTATATAGGAATGAGTGCATAGCCTGATTTCTACAGAATTATATGCTTAAGATGCATAGTCAAGCCCCCAAGGCTCATGTAAGGATTGTAAATGGGGTTTTTCTATAACTTTCACCAAGTATAATATTACATGTGTTTATTTATGGATCTATTATAGGCCGAAGGAAATTTAGTTAAATAAAATATGATGAGTAAAGTCCAAGGATTAGACTTGGATGCATAGTTTGAAGAAAATTTTGAAGTTGTTCCTACAATTCATAGTTATGTTTTCTTAGTTTTTAATTATGGGGGGCTAACCAATAGGTAAAAGGATCTCTTACCCAAGAATTCAAAAAACATAGTTCCTTTAGTGTGGATGAGACATGTCCTTGGAACACTTCCTTTGGTGTTGTCCTCTAGTGGAATTTATGTGGGAATGGGTTAGATCCTTATGTAAGTCATACCTCCTAGGCTGCATTACATGGAAAGCTACAATCATTATAGATCGATTTCCTTTGTAAATAGAGTTTAACACAATGTAGATGATTTTTTGAATTAAATACATTTAAGAAAAAATAATGATGTGATATTAATGGTAATGGGCCTTCTTGCACACTCTCTTAGTATGCTAGTGCACCAAGTCATTCCAATATAGTCTTATATGACATTAAGTATGTCCCTGCAATCCAAATTGAATTGTACAACTTGCAACAACTTCGAGAATTCTATATTGAGACATGGCTTTCAAACTTGATTATTTTTAAAAGAAACATACAATGAGATAAATAATTGGTCAATAGTAATATGTTTTAGTATAATCCAACCTAATTTATATGGTTGTTTCCCAATACTAAGATATTATGGTTTTGAATATGAGTGAATCTTAGTGTTTGTTCCCAAAACATTAGCAATTAGACCAAATTAAACAATTGCTTCGAGGTGCTTGGGAGGAATAGGAGGAATTTGCATCATATTGGTTTCACTTCTCCACATCATATATATGCAATAATTTTGATGGACTACTAATGATGTTTATTTTTTATTTTCTTATTTTTGACATAGTTATTTTAGATACATTATTTACTTGGTTGATGTATGATGTAGGAACTATTGATTCTCAACATCTACATGATGACTAAGAGTAACATACTAAAATTTGTTAGTTTTCCATTCTATCTTTTTGTCGGCTCCAGTGCGATGTCCTCTTGCTGTACATACTCACTTTTTCCATGTAAGACGTCATTTGATCTTTGTGCCATTCATAGAAAGTTTTGAACTATAAGTGTCATCATGGTGAAAGTGTGTATAGTTTCGATTTATGCCATTTTTCATTGCACTTATCATCATGATATTATTTTTACACCATTGCATCCATGGAGAAACACCCATCATGTTGATATCATGTTTCACCATTTTCACCTTTGTATGACCCTTGAGACAAACTTGCAAAGTTGCACTGTGTGTCGTCATGGCAAGTAAAATCAAGTTTTGGAGGCATTTCATTTATCTCTATATGCATCATCATGATGTCATTTTAACATCATTGCATCCATGTCAAAGTGCACATTATGCACATATTTCATTTGGAAAATTTCGTCTCAATTTGACCCCCGCTACACTTGGTCAAAGTTTCATCATGTTGAGGTATTTTTTCATACTATCAGTCAAAATTGACCAATTTTGTCTCCTCGATTAATTTTTCGATTGCATCCATTGCTAGCATCGTTGTTGCACCTATGTCTAAATTTTTTAACAATTCCTCCATAGAAAACTCTTGCAAAAAAAATGCCAATGCCATTTGAGGAGAAAAAGTAACCTTCCCCCTTTATCAAAGCCCTCATCTTTTATCCCCTTAAAAAAAACCTTTGATTTCCCAAAGTGGATTCCTCCCCATTCTATCCCATCTTTCATAAACTTCTTATTCCCCAATATAATAATAGAAATAATAATAATAACAATAAAATTAAAAATAATACTTTTTATCCATAAAGTTTTCCCATTCCCATAAAAACAGAAATTATATATATATATATATATGATTCAGCCCTTAAAAAAAACAAGGCCATCACCTTTCATTACTTCTCTTTCATAAAGGAAAATTTATTTTGACCTAAGTTTAAGCATTCTTGTCCTTCTTCATCATGCTTATAAGTATTTTTTATTTAAACAAAATATCCATTATTCCTATTTCCTAGGGGACCTAGATTTATTCATTTTATGGACTTTTGGGCACATGGTTTGGATCACTTTTTGCATGATTGCCTTGGAGCCCTTGATCAATATTCATCCTGTTGTAGGTAATTTAATGCGGCGGTAGTAGCCATGTATTCGTTGTATTAAATGGCCTGTAACAAGCTAAATAATTTTCACCTTATTAAACCCCAAGCAACTAATTGTCATAAGAGAATCATCGTAGTCACATTGGACGAACATCCATTTCACAAGGATCATGAGGGAGAAATGAATATACCATCCTCGTACCAATGCTCCAACATAGCATTCTTGAGGACACACAACTTTAACATGTCAGACAAATCAAGCAGAAGATAGGACACTTATCGGAGTAGGAAAATACCTAGAAAAATAAGTGTAAGTCTAAACCCTAGTTGAGTGAATGCATGGAATAAATGTTGGGAAAATATGGAGAGAAAAACAAACACCCGTTGCTAGAGACATCCAATGCACACAACATAATTGAGGTAAATCACAAGGAAGAACCAAGCAGACTACTTAAAAAAAACAATGAAACTGTTGGAATATAATCCGTTGGGATTATACGTTATTGTAAATATTAGGAATATGAAGAGGTTCCCGGATGTGTGATCCCAAGAGTCATCTTAGATGTATAAACAATAAAGGCATTCTATGTAGAAATATATGAATTCGGGAGTTATTTCACCCAACAGTGGTATCAGAGCGATTCATAACTCCTGCATGTACAGTCTACATTCTGCTGCTATCTGCACCCTGGGCTTTCCTCAGTTTGCAGATTGCATGCATTGGTGCATGCGCTGGCTGGTCTAATGTTCATGAGTGATGCGATAGTACTGGTGAACGCCCTTTGCGTGAAGATTAGTGTGATTGTTGAATGAATCGAGTTGCGGTTTCAACTGGTGAATGGATTTGTGGAGATTGAAGTCGTATTGCTGCTGCTGTGACTGCTTTGAAGACTGCATGCATTGAGTCGAGGTAAATATTGTTGCAAAAATATTTTGTGACTGTTCGATTGCACAAACCCTAAATTTTGCCACTGCGAATACTGTTTCGGTGTCGAGACTTCCCCAATATGCAATCTTTTGTTGGAGTCTCTGATTACAACTGTTTTTGAGAGGGTCGTGAGCCATTCTCACCACATTCACGGCCTCCATCTAATGCTTTCCATTGTGTGAAAGAATCCACACTATTTTCTCTAACATTGGAAGAATCAACACGCTGTTGAAGAGGAGAGACTCGGTGCTGCGATACACTACATTCACAAGTTGTTTTTTCTGCGAACTTAAGGTGAGAGCTCATGCCTATGCACTGAGCTTGAATGAGATTCAATCACAAGAAGCTCTCCTGTATTAAGCTAAGGGGAGGTAAAATGTTTTTGTTCGTTGAAATACAAAAACCCTAATTTATGTGCGTGGATGTAAAGGGAAAAGTCAGCAAGTATTTTTCATTTACATTGAGTAAAAAGGACCGTGACTAATATATATGATATATATAAGACTTCGGTGGAAGATATATGTTGTTGTGTATGGTGTTTTGTGTTGTAATCTTGAAATGTATAAACCTAGAATTACTGCATTTTTTCTCTTTTGAATTTGAAGCTGCGACTAGAAGAGCACATGCTGTGTGAGGATACTGCTCCTTTGCGTTGGTGAGATATCAGTACTCAAATCTGAGATTGTATTGAAGACTGAAGCTATTGAAGCTGCCTTGCTACTTTGTTGAATGATGAAGGAAGAATGAATATTCATGCTGTTTCATTTGCATGAAGATTGAAGCCATGGTATGCTACTGTGACTTCCTTGAAGTCAGTGACTAAACTACGTGAAGCTTGAAGACTCAGTGCATGGAGAAGGATGAAGACTCATGCTCTTTCATTCGCAAGAAGATTGAAACTGTCTTGATGTTGCGATCACTTTGAAGACTGAAGATCGTTGGTGGAGAGAGATTGTCCTCTTCAACTGCGTGAAGTGTGGCTGCTGGGATGAACCCATGAATATTGTGAACTTGAATCATCAGAAGAATATACACAAGTTAAGAGAAATCACTAGAGACTCGCGCTCTTAGTCAGTCACATGGAGGTAATGCATTTTGTTCATTACTAAAATTGCTCATTGGAATACAAAAACCCTAATTTTGCACTGGTATTTGTGTGAAGTTTGAAGGGGAAATAATTTCATGTATATGCATCATGTATGAGTTCATGTTTGTTTCCAAGACGAGCACATGGATTATGAATTGTTGAGTATAAGTTATGATCAGTGTGGAGAAATAAATGATATGTTGTGATTGATGTGAATGTTGTATTAAAGTAGTGATATTGAAGAATATAAGCCTTTGTAAAGCTTGAGGAAGTTGGCAGAGACTTAGACCTGCACCTTTACTCTTTCTTCTTTTTCTCCTATTGTTTTAGTTGCAAGATTCAATCACAGAAGATGCAATCTATAGCATATGGAGAATCACTTTGCTTTGCTCAAAAAGCAAAGAACCACACCAAAGACCAATCCAATGATCATCCCAAAGGAGAAAGCAGCAAGAGAGGCAGAGGAAGAAGAAAATTCAGAGGTAGAGGAGGCAGAAACAACTCCAGCAAAAGACTAGATTTGAAGTGCAAGCGTTGTGGAAAAATTGGACACACAGCAGATCAGTGTTGGGCTTCGTAGGACTCCATCAAAGACAGACATACCCAGAAGAAAGATGACAATAAGAACCAAGATGCTAGTAAATATTCATATTCTGCTCATTGTATTGTTGCACATTGTAATCTTGGTATTAATGAAATGACTTCACTTTCATCTTACACAGATTGTTGGCTACTTGATAATGGTGCAACATCACACATGACTTTAGGAAAAGATTGTTTTGAAGAACTTAATGAAACAATAAATGGCATAGTTTACTTTGCAGATAAGTCAAGTCTTAAACCAAAGGGAATGGGCACCATTTGGCTGAAGATGCCTGGATTCCTTGATTTCTTGTTGAAGAATGTTCTTTATCTTCCAGAGTTGCATAGAAGCTTGCTGTCCTTGGTGGAGATTCGAAAGCAAGGCCATTCCATCCACATATTTGATGGAATCGTAGAAATAAGAAAGTCCTCTGACAACCAAGTCATCATGACTAGATACGAATATGGGAAGCTGCTGAAGCTAAAGGGTTCATCTGCAAGGGTTCAAAACTATGCCTACCTCTCTCAGCATGGAGAAGGTAATTTGTCATCAAGTTTATTGTGGCATGCAAGATTTGGTCATCTGAATTATAACAGTCTTCATTTGTTGAGAAAGAATGGTGTATTTGGTTTTCCCACCATTCCCAAAGAAAAGATCAAATGTGATGCATGTATATTAGGGAAACACAGTAAGCTGCCATTCCATGAATCTAATTTCAGAGCAAGTAGGAAATTAGAATTAGTGCATTATGATTTATGTGGCCCGATGCCAACTCCTTCTGCCAATGGGAATAAGTATTTTATGACCTTTGTTGATGACTACTCAAGAATGTGCTGGATTTACTCATTAAAGACAAAATCAGAAGCATTTCAAACATTCAAGGACTTTCATGCATTGATAGAAAAACAAGCACAATCTAAAATTGGTACACTTGACAAGCACAAAGCGAGGCTTGTAGCAAAAGGCTATGCATAGAAGGAAGGAATTGACTATGAAGAAACGTTTTCTCCTACAACAAAATGGGCTACCATTCGTACCTTACTCTCTTTAGCTGCTCAGAATGGGTGGAAAGTTCACTAGATGGATGTGAAGACTGCTTTCTTGAATGGAGAATTGAAAGAGAATGTATTCATGTCTCAGCCATAAGGCTTTGTTGTGAAAGGAAAAGAACAAAAGGTATGCAAGCTTGTCAAATCCTTGTATGGCCTAAAACAAGCGCCTCGCGCATGGTATGAAAAATTAACCGAGCATCTTTTGAAGTTAAATTTTGAACATTTTGATCTTGATGATGCAAAACTGTTTATAAAGAAAGTTGGAATATCTGTTGTGTATCTTGTGGTGTACGTAGATGATCTTTTGATGACAGGGAACAATGAGAGCTATATAGCATCCATAAAGAAAGATTTGAAAAAGATCTTTGAAATGACAGATATGGGACATCTCCACTATTACTTAGGAATTGAAGTCACTCAACATCCTAAGTACATATTCCTATCTCAGAAAAAATATGTTGGAGAACTACTAGACAAAGTTTGCATGACAGAATGCAACCCTATCTCTACTCCAATGGAACAAAAAATGAAGCTCACATCAAGCGAAGGAAAATAATTTGAGGATGTGACCAAGTATCGACAACTTGTAGGAAGACTTATCTACCTTACAACAACTAGACCAGATATTTCTTATGTTGTTGGCATACTTTCAAGGTTCATGCATAAACCTTGTGAAGGACACTGGTCAGCTGCAAAAAGAGTTCTAAGATACTTGAAGGGGACTCAAGACATTGGACTCAAGTACTCTAAGGTGGATGACTTCAAACTTATTGGGTACTCAGATTCAAATTTTGATGGCGATAAGGATACAAGAGTATCAACTTCTGGATACACTATGAGTCTTGGATCAACAGTTGTCTCATGGAGATCACACAAACAGTCAGTTCCAGAAGATTCAACAACAGAAGCATAATATGTGGCTACAGCTGAAGCAACGAAAGAAATAGTATGGCTCAGGAAGATACTTGAATATTTGCAAGAAAAACAAGAGAACTCCACTCCATTATTAATCGACAATACTTCTGCAATCAAGCTGGCTAAGAATCCTAGATTCCATGATCGAACCAAACACATCAACACAAAGTATCATTTGATTCGACATCATGTAGAGGCCAAGACAGTCCATCTTCGACATTGTTCCACAAATGATCAAATTGCAGACATCTTCACCAAAGCGCTTGGACGAGAAAAGTTTGAAAGATTCAGAAACATGCTTGAACTTACTAACACCCCTTCGGATTAAGGGGGGGATTGTTGGAATATAATCCGTCGGGATTATACGTTATTGTAAATATTAGGAATATGAAGAGACTCTCGGATGTGTGATCCCAAGAGTCATCTTAGATGTATAAATAATAAAGGCATTCTATGTAGAAATATATGAATTCGGGAGTTATTACACAGGAATTACATGTTTCATTCCATCAAAGGGTGGTAGCATACGCAAAATGCATAATTGCATGTACATAAAGAGACCCGTCGTCACTAGATCAAGCACCGAATCTTTATGCAAAGGGAGAGAATTGTGACAAAAAATGATCATGTCTCCATATGTGTGTGTGTGTGTGTTGTTTCTCTAGACGTTGAGATACAAGTAGCATCCAATCAGAATGGATAGCTAGGCAAACAGATAGGAAAAAGGATACCCACCCAAGTAAGTCAAATCCTAACCACAGTTTACAAGGAATGGAAGGAGGGTGTGGCGAGGTTACACAAGGTAGTTGGACGTAACATAGGGTGCAAGAGTGATCAAGATACATGCAACCAGTTAGGTTGAAGAACCACCAAAGAAAATATGCAAGAGTATGATGCAACAATATATATAAACCCTAACGATACATAGAGGCCACAGTCAGAGTATGTGCAAGCAAGCAACGCCACATGGTGTATATGAAAACATTGGATGGTGGTAAACTGTTAGGAAAAAGGAAAAATCCATCATCATCTATTTTTAGCAAAAGAACATGGTTGGTCTACCTTCCATTAAGAATCAAGAAAATATTTCTCATGACACTCCTTACAAAAGAGAATATTGAAAAAGGTATTTATTTCAAATAGCTTGCAACATTAAGTGAAAGATATGCTGGCAGTGACTTGAAGAACTTATGCATAAAAACAATTTTATATCCCGTAAGAGAGTTAATAAGAAGAGATTAAGAGAAATAAAGGTTAGAAAAATGGGCAATGCTGAGAAAAGAAGTAGAAGAAAGTAATTTGAGGTCCTTCAATAAAGTTGAGACATCAACAAATAAAGGTGTTCACAAAGGTACAATAATGAATTAGCTATAGCAATGGAATGACTTGTATGGTGAATGTGGTTCAAGAAACAACTATTAGATGTTATGTAGGCTACTGGTTGTTTACGCCAAATCAATCAGAGTGAGAACTCTTTAGCTAACTAGTCTGTATGTCCATGGGAGGCCCCATATTACAACATGAATACTACCTATATAATCTTCTCAAATTTCCAATTTGTCATTGTCTAAAATAAAACCGTATAAAGAATCACTTAATAAGATAAAAGAACATAATTTGCGTAATTGTGTGCTACTTTGGACGTGGAAGACATTCCCACTACAAATATTCTTAGATGTTTATCCCGTTGAGGGAGAAGGGTTTGTACAAAGGGAAAATCTATTTCTAGAATTGTGGATTGATGTTTCTAACATAAGTCTTGCAGTAAGAAGGAACCTCAATCCTTGAATGACCTTGCAAATATTTTATTTTTATCTTTTATCGAAATGTTCTATCCCTTCGGAGTGTCACCTTATTTATTTCTCCAGCTGGTTATAGTAGAGCCCCAAACATATGAAATTCATAAACATGACAATATTCAAGCATCGCATGGAAGAAAATGTAAGACGATACGATGTTCAAGCTCCCACAAGCAATATCTTTCTACCATTAGAAGCCACATATGTGTTTAAGGGTGAGTGTTGGTTGCATGTGGCTCACCCTTTTCAAATCCACATGGAAAACAAAAAATCGTCATAAACTCTTGAGTTTTGAGAAGACGAAACACTTTATCTACCCCACAAACAAATTTAAAACTGAAGACGAAAGCAACGCAAAGGGATCTCTAACACCAAATGTAAGACACATGTACTCCAAGGTCATTACTGATATTTTTCATACTCGATAGTCCAAGAACTTGACGATGTGGTTGTGGAAGGTAAGGCTATGTTCAAGTCCATCCACTTGGATGAAGGCAAAGTGTCCTTCTACTGAGGGCCATTTTGTTTTTTGCAAAGATTTTGGTTTCTTCCTGTATATTCTTATGATTGATGTCTTCATGTGTGCAAGTTTCTGTCAGGACAATCTGAGTGAGGAGTACTCCGACTATCTAGGTTCCACCGAGATGGTCCTGAGATGTTTAGAGAAACATAGGGTCTCACAAACTTCCAATTACTAAGTGTTGAAATCGCTCACGACCTGTCAATGTATCTTGTTGACTGAAAATTCCAAATTTAATAAAAAATTTCATTTTGGGATACATGTGTCTCTACTTCCAATAGTTTTCTCATTCAACTCATTTTTATTTTTCATACGTTATTTCATATTACTGTACATTATGTAGAATTTTCAGACTCATACTATATTTTTCTTTAACTAACTTGTAAATAAAAGATTGATTTTCATATTTTGACTTTTATCTTTTTGATGTCATATTTTTCAAATCAAAATCATTGGTGTTTACATTTTTTATTACTCTTTCATTTTATTCACATCGTCATAATTAATAATTTTATTTTCATAAAACGCCTCAAGCATAAATTTCCTATCTTATAAAATGAAAAAAAATATTTCATGAACATAACTAATGTTTTAATTTTCATTCGAATATACAAATTTGAATGTGATTTATTGTTTCTTTTTGTGCACCGAAAGCAACTTATAAAATTAATGTATGCATCAAAAAGATTTTAATTGTTGTTGCTTTAATCTACTAACGTCTAAAGTCTGTTTTTTCAACAACAACAAAAATATTGTTGCGTAGTTCACTTTTATAAAGATTTCTTAACTTTGTATTAAGATGTATTAGCATTTCATTTCGGTTTCATTTTTTTACACTTGGCATGGTTTTTTTTCTATTTTTTAATCATACCTAATACTTTCATTATTCTCTTCAATAATTAGGGTGTAGATGAATATTCAAATTCCATTACATTTTCTATGTCTTCCATTAATTTATTTTCATGTACGGTTATGATTAACTCATGATATTTTTGTATTCATCAGTTGATAGTGTGAATCCTACCCATCCAAGGGCTTAAAGCAAAATGCAGGATTCCATCCCCATATTCCCCTTGATCAACCCTCCCAAGTTATTTTACATTGTTTTTGCTTGAGCCCAATTTTGAGCATCAACATATAAATGGAAACTTTGTTGGGGACATTCATGTTTATCTTTTAATTACTTTATTATCCAATCCCCTTGAAATTGTTCACGTCAAATATTCTTTTCGTTATCGTCTAATTATGATCAATGTCTAGGACCTTGCACGTCATCATTTTCCTTTATCAGACACGTCTCTAAGTCTATGATCTTTTCTCTTCTGTGCCTCCTCTTACCATGGCTTCTTTAGGTACTATTGGTTTTTAGATATTTGGGAGTATGTTTAGTCAATACAATCCTATCATTAACCCCACTAATCCTCATAAATTCAAGAAAAGAATGGACATTCTCCAGTATGAGGTCGATGTTGATCCCACACCACGGTGTGTCACTTTTCCTTGGAATCTAGCCCCGACCACCAATCCTTACAAAAAATGCACATATCATCTTCCTAAATTCTCGGGAAATGGCATGAAATCCATGAATGAGCATTTAACCACCTTTTCAAATGCCTATGTAAGTATTTGGGCACACAATAATGATACATGCATATGCTTATTTGTCAACTCATTGGAAGGTAAAGCTACCATGAATTTTATGACTTACCTGAAAAGGTATTTACCACCTAGCATGAACTCATGTACTAGTTTAAGTCCATGTTTGGGAGCATCGATAAAAAATTTGAGTACTTGATAAATTCAACCACATCTCTTTTAAATAGAATGAATCCATCAAATATTTCAACTCAGGCTCACAAATCTTTATAACAATATTCCCAAAGTTATCCAATCTTCCTAACAAGTTTCCCTTATCCATATTATGGTTTTCTTCCTCCTCTTTACTGCCACCAACTAGAAGAGAGGAATGTCAAATATCTCTGTTCTGCTCTATAGGTTCTCCTGGTTCCACTCCACATAATCTCTTGGTTCCCTCTACAAACTTGCATTGACTTTGAGGAGTAGAACCAAAGGACATGGTTTACCATGGACCAATCTGATTCTAAGACCGATATGTCTACCATGATCCAAATGATGCAAAATCTAATCATTTAACTAGAGCATAGGCTTATGAAGGAGTCTCAACTAGTTTTTTCTTAGAATCACTGCCTTCTAACTCAGCTCGAGACAATGCAATTTGTCGAGTCTTCCATGCATCATTGGTGCATTTTTTTGTGATGAGGCCCACGACCCTTCGACTTGTGTTTTTTTCTTTTAGTAAAGGAGAGAGAAAAACATAATAATGGTATGTCTTCGATAATCGAGGAACCTATCAGTGAAGTTTAAGTTATTGTTACCATGTCTTGTTCTCATTTTATACCAAATATTTTATCTAACCCCAAGATTTTGATTGTTAAGGTAAATTTTAGTAATATGATTGCAATGCCTTCTATTTGTGACTCAAGACCTCTAATGACTAATAAATCTAATCATCCTAGTGTTGCATTCCAATCCGTGCCTATATTTCCCGAAAGTTGTGCCCCTTACGATGTAGCCACCGATTTAGCAAACTTGAAGGCTAACATTAGTCTCTTAGATGCCCTCAAAGCGCTTGAGCAACATCATAACTTGAAAAGCACTCTTTCTACCCGTTTATCGTCCATGGCTTACCCTAGGAAAATCGTGCAAGATATTCATGAGGTATTCTTTTTTCACGACAATATCTTTCAATCTAATTCCAAGAAAGATATTCAAATCCATTCTTCAAGGAGATGCAATCTTTCCTTGTATTAACATTTCATGTTTCCCAATCCACAAAATGAATTCTTGAGTGAAGAGGAGGCCTATAGTTTGCAATGTGGTATCCTATTCCATGATGAAATTACCTAGAGGAATTTTAATAATCAAAAAGAGGAAATTGATCCTTGTAAGGAGGTGAGTCTTGATGATATTGAGAATGATTTTCATGCTCTTTTTGATCATGAAACTTTAAATTCGAATGATGTTGTGATTTCTAGTTTTGGAAAGTCTCTCATTCTTCCACTAATTTACAACAAAGATTCTTAGTCCCTTATCGCTACAAGTGAGAGCCTTGTTTTCCATGACCGTACCGTTGATTCTGAATCTTAGTTTTTTGAGGGAAGATATCAACTGATCAATATTGCTTGCCTCAATAATTTTAGTGATGATTCTAGTTGTTGTGATGACAAGTTTGATTTCATACAACTCCCTAATCCAAATGAACATATTGCTCTTAAAAACACAATCTTGTCTCACGTAAACCTGCAACCTATTAATAATGAGTCTTTAATCATTTATATTTTTGAAGAAGAAATTAAATGTATTGGTCTAGTATTAAGGAAGAAAAAATGACAGTCCATTAACATAGAGCACCAAGAATATGAATTATGCATTAACTTTAGTTGAAAGGTTTTTGTGGATATTTGAAACAATACCCAGAGCATAAACACGTATGAATTCTGAAGCTATTAAACACTTATTCTAGATATGAGAGAACCCACAATGGCAAGTTTAAAAACAAATACATGCACATAAGGAAAGAAGTAATAGAATGTAACTATGAAATACACATGAATCTTTGCATCAAAAGGCCAACATTCGGCTCTGTAATTTTATTAAATATAACTCATAAGATACATAACAAAAAATCTCTCGGGTTCCAACCTTTTTCTCATAAAATGTAGAAGTATTTATACATTGCTCCCTGAGCTGAACAAAATAACTAACTGCTAATGTCACATGCCCCAAATTGCAAAAACATTTTATGTTTTAAGAAACATTATGTTATATTTTTATTATAAAGTTTGTAATTAATGACCAAGTGGGGTCAAGGCTAATTGCATGTAATTGCTGAATATTTTATTAATTAATAAATTAAAGATGAGACAACAACTTAAGGAGGCTGTTAAATGAGTGTTTTACTGGTCACTTGGTGGAATAGGCAAGGATGATAACAGATTGACACTTGACAACATCCTCAAACTACTTCTAGATGTTGCAAGAGGCAACTTCCCTATTTTGTGGTCATGTTCCCCAAGAAAGTGGAATAAGAGCAAGTGGATCATTAAGCGAAAACTTACCCAAAAGACCTAGGCATGGTAATAAAACTTCCCATTGAATTTAGCTGAGGCTGATCATTCTTCACTTATGAAAATTCTGAGTGAATTTAGTGCACAAGAAAATTTGATGGAGGGGACTAGCAGAAGTTTGTTTTGAGTGAAAAGTGTCGAAGTTATGAATTAGTACAGTTATTTTAAGCTGAGTTTATATTGCTGCAAGGAGAATAGATTTACTGCTGAATACTCAGTAGAGTTGCAGAGGATTACTAAACTAGATCTCTCACCCAGTACTTCTACCAGGTGGACCAGAAGACAAGCTCAGGGGTCCTGAGATTTGCATATCAGCTATCTCCAAGAGTTGGTTGGGAGGAACAGGTTCCTTAAGTTGTTGTCTCCTCTTCTACATTTCCAGGTTCCACATGTTCTTTCTAATTTCTAATTGCATAGTTAGGATCAAGAAGGATTGAACTTAATGAATAATGTGTTATGTTTTTGTTCTTCTTTTATTAGAATTATTGAATGAAATATTTTACTGTGAAATGATAGTCAAATTGTGGATTAGATATAGATTAGGATAAATGATTAGAAGAATTTCCAATTTTACGAATAGATAAAAAAAAATACCTAACTGTATGTTCGGGTACACAGGGTACTCCCAAAAGACCGAACACCTTGAGCAACCGCTTCACACAAATAGATCATAGATCAACACATCGATGTTTGTCATGTGGTTAAAACCCTCGAGAGGGAAACAGTCCACGACCTCAACCAAATAGCTACTTGGAGCAATTTATTATGCAAAAGAAAGAAAGTTACATGAGCTTCTCATAATCGATCAACTAGCCAAGGACCCTCCATGCTCTTTAAATAGAGATCATGGACCAATCGGGCGTTAAGCCACGGATCAATGGTATGTATGATCTAAGAGAAGTTGAACCATCGGATCACTTTATGTCTAGAGCATATCGTGACTGTCGAATTAGAATATTTATAAATGCATACTAATGCATACTAAAGAAACATACTTTACCTAATGAATATATTACACAAGTTGATCTTAACTAACTCCTAACTGTCTAAATTTCCTAACATCCCCCCTTAAGAACAACTTGGGATAGGATTGAAGGATTTACAAAAGTGACACTATTAGGAGAAGGAAGGAGGCATTAGAGCCTATCCCCCCTTAAGGACACATTCCTGAACTCCTAACATAGATCAAAGTTTAGAAAACTTCACTTGTAGGGCAATAGAGCATTTCAAGAACACGATCATGAACAAGATTTCTGATGAAGTGCATGTGTAGCTCAATGTGTTTGTTGCGTTGATGTAGAACCGGATCTTTGGCAAGCTTGATGGCACTTTGATTGTCGCACCAAAGTGGAGTAGGATGCTGCTGCTCGAATCCAAACTCTGAAAGGATTTGTCGAAGCCATAAATCTTCCTGACTGGCATTAACTGTGGCTCGATATTCTTCTTCTGCTGAAGAAAGACCAAGAGCTTGTTGTTTCTTACAATCCCAAGTGACAGGTCCAGATCCCAGACTGGAAACATAACCTGCAGGTCCAGATCCTGTAACAGAGTTAATAAGAAGAGATTAAGAGAAATAAAAGGTTAGAAAAATGGGCAATGCTGAGAAAAGAAGTAAAAAAAAGTAATTTGAGGTCCTTCAATAAAGTTGAGACATCAACAAATAAAGTTGTTGACGAAGGTAAAATAATGAATTAGCTATAACAATGGAATGACTTGTATGGTGAATGTGGTTCAAGAAACAACTATTATATGTTATGTAGGCTACTGGTTGTTTACGCCAAATCAATCAGAGTGAGAACTCTTCAGCTAACTAGTCGGTATGTCCTCGGGAGGCCCCATATTACAACATGAATACTACCTATATGATCTTCTCAACTTTCCAGTTTGTCATTGTCTGAAACAAAACCGTATAAAGAATCACTTAATAAGATAAAAGAACATAATTTGCGTAATTGCGTGCTACTTTGGACATGGAAGACATTCCCACTACAAATATTCTTAGATGTTTAGTGTGTTGAGGGAGAAGGTTTTGTACAAAGGGAAAAACTATTTCTAGAATCGTGGATTGATGTTTCTGACATAAGTCTTGCAGTAAGAAGGAACCTCAATCCTTGAATGACCTTGCAAATATTTTATTTTTATCTGTTATCGAAATGTTCTATCCCTTCGGAGTGCCACCTTATTTATTTCTCCAGCTGGTTACAGTAGAGCCCCAAACATATGAAATTCATAAACATGACAATATTCAAGCATCGCATGGAAGGAAATGTAAGATGATACGATGTTCAAGCTCCCATAAGCAATATCTTTCGACCATTAGAAGCAACATATGTGTTCAAGGGTGAGTGTCGGTTGCATGTGGCTCACCCTTTTCAAATCCACATGGGAAAACCAAAAATCGCCATAAACTCTTGAGTTTTGAGAAGATGAAACACTTCATCTACCCCACAAACAAATTTAAAACTGAAGACAAAAGCAACGCAAAGGGATCTCTAACACCAACTGTGAGACACATGTACTCCAAGGTCGTTACTGATATTTTTCATACTCGATAGTCCAAGAACCTGACGATGTGGTTGTGGAAGGTAAGGCTATGTTCAAGTCCATCCACTAGGATCAAGGCAAAGTGTCCTTCTTCATGTGTGGAAGTTTCTGTCAGGGCAATCTGAGTGGGGAGTACTCCCACTATCTAGGTTCCACTGAGATGGTCCTGAGATGTTTAGAGCAACATAGGGTCTCACAAACTTCCAGTTACTAAGTGTTGAAATCGCTTGCGACCTGTCAATGTATCTTGTTGACTGAAAATTCCAAATTTAATAAAAATTTTCATTTTCGGATACGTGTATCTCTACTTCCAATATTTTTCTCAATCAACTCATTTTTATTTTTTATACGTTATTTCATATTACTGTACATTATGTAGAATTTTCAGAGTCATACTATTTTTTTATTTTACCAACTTGTAAATAAAAGATCTATTTTCATATTTTGACTTTTATCTTTTTCATGTCATATTTTTCAAATCAAAATCGTTGGTGTTTACATTTTTTATTACTCTTTCATTTTATTCACATCGTCATAATTAATAATTTTATTTTCATAAAACGCCTCAAGCATAAATTTCCTATCTTATAAAATGAAAAAAAATATTTCATGAACGGAACTAATGTTTTAATTTTCATTTGAATATACAAATTTGAATGTGACTTATTGTTTCTTTTTGTGCACCGAAAGCAACTTATAAAATTAATGTATTTATCAGAAAGGTTTCAATTGTTGTTGCTTTAATCTACTAACGTGTAAACTCTGTTTTTTCAACAACGAAAAAAATAGTGTCGCGTAGTTCACTTTTATAAAGATTTCTTAAATTTGTATAAAGATGTATTAGCATTTCATTTTGGTTTGGTTTTTTTTATACTTAGCATGGTTTTTTTTTCTATTTTTTTAATCATACTTAATTCTTTTTGTTATTCTCTTCAATAATTAGGGTGTGGATGAATATTCAAATTTCATTACATTTTCTATGTATTCCATTAATTTATTTTCATGTACGGTTATGATTAACTCATGATACTTTTGTATTCATCAGTTAATCGTGTGAATCCTACCTATCCAAGGGCTTAAAGCAACATGCAGGATTCCATCTCCATATTCCCCTTGATCAACCCTCTTTTTACATTGTTTTTGCTTGAGCCCAATTTTGAGCATCAACATATAAATAGAAACTCTGTTGGGGACATTCATGTTTATCTTTTAATTCCTTTATAATCCAATCTCCTTGAAATTATTCACGTCAAATCTTCTTTTTCTTATTGTCTAATTATGATCAATGTCTAGGACCTTGCACGTCATCATTTTCCTTTATCAGACACGTCTCTAAGTCTATGATATTTTCTCATTTGTGCCTCCTCTTACCATGGCTTCTTTAGGTACTGTTGGTTTTTAGATATTTGGGAGTATGTTTAGTCAATACAATCCTATCATTAACCCCACTAATCCTCATAAATTCATGAAAAGAATGGACATTCTCCACTATGAGGTCGATGTTGATCCCACACCACGGTGTGTCACTTTTCCTTGGAATCTAGCCCCAACCACCAATCCTTACGAAAACTCAAATATCATCTTCCTAAATTCTCGGGAAATGGCATGAAATCCATGAGCGAGCATTTAAGCACCTTTTCAAATGCCTATGTAAGTATTTGGGCACACAATAATGATACATGCATATGCTTATTTGTCAACTCATTGGAAGGTAGAGCTACCATGAATTTTATGACTTACCTAAAAAGGTATTTACCACCTAGCATGAACTCATGTACTAGTTTAAGTCAATGTTTGGGAGCATCGATAAACCATTTGAGTACCTGGTAAATTCAACCACATCTCTTTTAAATAGAATGAATCCATCAAATATTTCAACCTCGGGCTCACAAATCTTTATAAGAATATTCCTAAAGTTATCCAACCTTCCTAGCAAGTTTCCCTTATCCATATTATGGTTTTCTTCCTCCTCTTTACTTCCACCAACTAGAAGAGAGTAATGTCAAATATCTCTGTTCTGCTCTATAGGTTCTCCTGGTTCCACTCCACATAATCTCTTGGTTCCCTCTACAAACTTGCATCGACTTTGAGGAGTAGAACCAAAGGACATGGTTTCCCTTGGACCAATTTGAGTCTAAGACCGATATGTCTACCATGATCCAAATGATGCAAAATCTAATCATTTCACTACAGCATAGGCTTATGAAGGAGTCTCAACTAGTTTTTTCTTAGAATCACTGCCTTTTAATTCGGCTCGAGACAATGCAATTTGTTGAGTCTTCCATGCATCATTGGTGCATTTTTTTGTGATGAGACCCACGACCCTTCGACTTGTGACTTTTTGTTTTAGTAAAGGAGAGAGAAAAACTTAATAATGGTATGTCTTCGGTAATCGAGGAACCTATCAATGAAGTTTAAGTTATTGTTACCATGTCTTGTTCTCATTTTATACCAAATATTTTATCTAACCCCAAGATTTTGATTGTTAAGGTAAATTTTAGTAATAAGATTGCAATGCCTTCTATTTGTGACTCAAGACCTCTAATGACCAATAAATCTAATCATCCTAGTGTTGCATTCCAATCCGTGCCTATATTTCCCGAAGGTTGTGCCCCTTATGATGTGGCCACCGATCTAGCAAACTTGAAGGCTAACATTAGTCTCTTAGATGCCCTAAGAGCGCTTGAGAAACATCATAACTTGAAAAGCACTCTTCCTACCCATTTATCGTCCATGGCTTACCCTAGGAAAATCGTGCAAGATATTCATGAGGTATTCTTTTTTCACGATGATATCTTTCCATCTAATACCAAGAAAGATATTCAAATCCATTCTTCAAGGAGATGCAATCTTTCCTTGTATTAACGTTTCATGTTTCCCAATCCACAAAATGAATTCTTGAGTGAAGAGGAGGCCTATAGTTTGCAATGCGGTATCTTATTCCATGATGAAATTACCTAGAGGAATTTTCATCATCAAAAAGAGGAAATTGATCCTTGTAAGGAGGTGAGTCTTGATGATATTGAGAATTATTTTCATGCCCTTTTTATCATGAAATTTTAAATTCGAACGATGTTGCGATTGCTAGTTTTGGAAAGTCCCTCACTCTTCGACTAATTGACAACAAAGATTCTTAGTCCCTTATCGCTACAAGTGAGAACCTTGTTTTCCATGACCCTACCCTTGATTCTGAATCTTAATTTTTTGAGGGAAGATATCAACTGATCAATGATGCTTGCCTCAAAAATTTTAGTGATGATTCTAGTTGTCGTGATGAGAAGTTTGATTTCATACAACTCCCTAATCCAAATAAACATATTGCTCTTAAAAACACAATCGTGTCTCACGTAAACTTGCAACCTATTAATAATGAGTATTTAATCATTTATACTTTTGAAGAAGAAATTAAATGTATTGTTCTGAATGAATCAATTGGAATATTGGAGCACAAAGGGGAATTCTCAGGTTTGTGTTTAAGAATTTCATTTGGGATTCATGGGTTGCAAAATTTTCTAATCTCATTAGGACAAACTCATTGGATTTGCATTTGTTTTTATCTACTTCTAACTTTTGTTTCCAAATATTCACAATCACATCCATCTAAATTTTTGGCAAGCAAATAAATCTTTTGGAAATCATTGTAAACTAAGCAATAATCATCATAATCCTATTGATGCATTCATTTGTAACAAATTGCATTCACCATTATCAGTTTTTCCATCTTTCGTAGAAGTAGGTGTAGATTTGCATTTTAGTCATAGATCATTTTTGCTTTCATGTTTCGCATTAGTTTTTTTTTATTGCATTAGTTTAGTAGTCTTTCATTTCACAGTCTGCGTTGTCATTTTCTTAGCTAGTCGCTTTTAATAATCTACTTCTCGTAGTTGCCTGAATAAGCTTTCATGGAATTCGATGTCTTTTAATACAATTCTCCATTATGTTCCTTCACTAGGTTGCTTTGTTATTAATATATGACATAATGACATTTAGTATTGATATATAGTAGAGGATTTGGCATGGAGACAGCAGCGCTATCAAGAGGTTCCTAGTGATTAGCCTAGAGTACGTTGAACTGTTATTTTCTTATTGTTGTTTGTTTTCCCAACACTTATTTTTCCCCTTCTACTTTTCCCACGTGGACTCATAGCCTTACTACTTTCACTCCTTGTCTTTTGGGGGTGTTAGCACTCAGAAAATACCCAGGTTGTAAAAGGTAAAATCCCAAGGTAACATCAAAAAGTTCTTTAAGAAAGAAAGCTGGCTTCTTTCCTTCCAGAGAGGGAACTCTCATAGATTTGTTTGACAAGGACAGATGTATAAATAAAAGAAAAAATATTTAGATTATTTTTGTGGTTGAAACAAGGTAAGTATTCATTGGGCTATGTAGTCACAGATATTTTGAATCACATAACAGTTTGCATGGAATTTTTTTGCAAAGGAAACATAATACTTCGGTCACAATCAAAATATTGTTAGTCTGGTGATAAGGAAGAAAAAATGACAGTCCATTAACACAGAGCACCAAGAATATGAATTATGCATTAACTTTAGTTGAAAGGTTTTTGTGGATATCTGAAACAATACCGAGAGCATAAACACGTATGAATTTTGAAGCTATTAAACACTTATTCCAGATATGAGAGAACGCACAATGGCAAGTTTAAAAAGAAAGACATGCACATAAGGAAAGAAGTAATAAACTGTAACTATGAAATACACATGAATCTTTGCATCAAAAGGCCAACATTTGACTCTGTAATTTTATTAAATATAGGTCACAAGATACATAACAAAAAATATTTCGGGTTCCAACCTTTTTCTCATAAAATGTAGAAGTATTTATACATTGCTCCCTGAGCTGAACAAAATAACTAACTACTAATGTCACATGCCCCAAATTGCAAAAACAGTTTATGTTTTAAGAAACATTATGTTGTATTTTTATTATAAAGTTTGTAATGAATGACCAAGTGGGGTCAAGGATAATTGCATGTAATTGCTAAATATGTTATTAATTAATAAATTAAAGATGAGATAACAGCTTAAGGAGGCTGTTAAATGAGTCTTTTATTGGTCACTTGGTGGAATAGGCTGGGTTGAGAGCAGATTGACACTTGAAAGCATCCTCAAACTACTTCTAGTTGTTGCAAGAGGAAACTTCCCTATTTTTGTGGTCATGTTCCCCAAGAAATTGGAACAAGAGCAGGTGGCTCATTAAGTGAAAATTGACCCAAAAGACCTAGGCATGCTAATAAAAATTCCCATTGAATTCAGCTGAGGCTGATCACTCTTCACTTGTGAAAATTCTAAGTGAATTTAGTGCACAAGAAAATTTGATGGAGGGGACTAGAAGAAGTTTGTTTTGAGTGAAAAGTGTCGAAGTTCTAAACTAGTGCAGTTATTTTAAGCTGAGTTCATACTGCTGCAAGGAGAACATATTTACTGCTGAATACTCAGTAGAGTTGCAGAGGATTACTAAACTAGGTCTCTCACCCAGTACTTCTACTAGGTGGACCAAAAGACAAGCTCAGGGGTCCTGAGATTTGCAGATCAGTTATCTCCAGTAGTTTGTTGGGAGGAACAGGTTCCTTAAGTTGTTGTCTCCTCTTCTACATTTCCAAGTTCCACATGTTCTTTCTAATTTCTAATTGCATATTTAGGATCAAGAAGGATTGAACTTAATGAATAATGTGTTATGCTTTTGTTATTCTGTTATTAGAATTATTGAATGAAATCTTTTACTGTGAAAAGATAGTCAAATTCTGGATTAGATACATATTAGGATAAATGATTAGAAGAATTTCCAGTTTTACTTATAGATAAAAAAATACCTAACTGTATGTTCGGGTACACAGGGTACTCCCAAAAGACCGAACACCTTGAGCAACCACTTCACACAAATAGATCATAGATCAACACACCGATGTTTGTCACGTGGTTAAAACCCTCGAGAGGGAAACAGTCCACAGCCCCAGCCAAAGAAAGTTACTTGAGGTTCTCATAATCAATCAACTAGCCAAGGACCCTCCATGCTATTTAAATAGAGATCATGGACCAATTGGGTGTTAAGCCACAGATCAATGGTATGTATGATCTAAGAGAAGTTGAACTATCATATCACTTTATGTCTAGAGCATATTGTGACCGTCGGATTAGAATATTTACAAATGCATACTAATGCATACTAAAGAAACACACTTTACCTAACGAATATATTACACAAGTTGATCTTAACTAACTCCTAAGTGTTTAAATATCCTAACATCCTCCCTTAAGAACAACTTGGGATAGGATTGAAGGATTTACAAAAGTGACACTATTAGGAGAAGGAAAGAGGCATTAGAGCCTATCCCCTTAAGGACACATTCCAGAACTCCTAACATAGATCGAAGTTTAGAAAACTTCGCTTCTGTAAGAGACTTGGTGAAGATGTCTGCAACTTGATCATCTGTAGGGAAATAGAGCATTTCAAGAACATGATCATGAACAAGATTTCTGATGAAATAAAGATTCCTTCTTTGGTTTGCAAGACTTGGAGACCAAGAAAATAATGCAAATGGCCTAAGTCTGACATTTCAAAATTTTGCTTAAGAATGGATTTCACATGGGTTATAATTTTAGGGTCACTACAAGTAAGGATAAGATCATCAACATAAATAACAAGTATGATGAGATAGTTTCTTACTTTTTTGGTAAAGACATTGGGGTCAAAATGGAATCTAGAAAAACTAGTGTCAAGGAGAAAGCTATCCATTTCGGCATACCAAGCTCTAGGAGCTTGCTTAAGGCCATATAAGGATTTCTTAAGGAGACAGACAAGGCTAGAGTTATCCTAAACATATCCAGGAGGTTGTTCCATGTAAATTTCCTCATGTAAATCACCATGTAAAAAGGAAGACTTGACATCCATTTGATTGACTTCCCAGTTATGTAAGGCTGTAAGGAAAAGAACAAGGCGAATGGAATTCATTTTTGCGATAGGAGCAAAGGTTTCATTCTAGTCAATCCCTTCAACTTGGGAAAAACCTTTGGCAACTAACCTTGCCTTAAGTCTTTCAACACTTCCATTTGATGCATACTTAGTTTTGTAGACCCATTTACATCTGACAAGTTTTCTTCCTTTTGGAAGAGGAACAAGATCCCTAGTATCATTCGCCATTAAGGAACGATATTCTTCATCCATAGCTGCATCCCAATTTGGATTTCCTGAATCTTCTGCAAAAATTTCTGGATCATGATTCTCAGAAACTTGAGCGAAAAGAGAAGAGGTTGGCTGAAACTGAGAACATGTTCGAAGTTGATCTCTAGGATCATCGACAAGATCACCATCTGCTTCACATGTTGAACAGACCCATCGAGGAAGCATTGGTGCTGGTGCAATTGGAGGAACATGAGCAGGCGGAGGTGGATTCTCATCCTCATTGTCATCATTAGAAACTAGAGTTGGAAACCTATCAAGGAATTTGGAAGAAGAAGAGGAAGAAGGCACAATCGTCGAATTAAGCTCGCAGGCCAAAGATGGCACACCCACCAAGTTAAGCTCACAGGCCAAGAGATTTTCATCAAATTTAACATCTCTTCTAATGATTATATCATGTGAATGGGCTGAAGAAGTCTATAACCTTTTAGATATTCATAATATCCAACAAATATGCACTTTTCACTTTTAGGCTGCAATGCTTTCCATTTTTCATTTGGAATGTGAGCCCATGCTTCACAACCAAACACACAAAAGTGACTTACATCTGGTTTAATTTTACTCCATGCTTCTTCCGATGTTATACCTTGTAAAACTTTAGTGGGTGTGCGATTAACTATGAAATTTTTACAATTTATGGCCTCAGCCCAATATTGAAGACTTAGTCCCTTAGATTGGATCATACAATTAGCCATTTCTTTTAAAGTGCGGTTCTTTCGTTCAGCTACACCATTTTGTTGTAGTGTATATGGAACAATGTGGTGTTGTTGGATTCCTTGTTTGGTGCAGAAAGTAGTGATCTTGTTTTTAACATATTCTCCTCTATTGTCAGATCTTAACTTAATAATTTGATGACCAGATTGTTTTTCAACAAGGGCCTTGTAGGTCAAGAACATGTTAAATATTTCGCTCTTAAGTTTTAGGAAGTAAACCCAAGTGCGTATGGAGTAGTCATCAATGAAAGTTAAGAAACATTTGAAACTAGAAAAGGATGTAGATGGAAGAGGGCCACATAAGTCACTATGCACAAGCTCCAAGGGAACCGAGGCGTGCCAAGAGGCACATTTGTCAAAACTGTCTCGATGATGTTTTCCGAGTACACAACTGGAACAAACACCATCCTTGCAAGATACCATCAAAATACCAGTCACCATATTGTATTTACATAGTTGTTGCAATGAGCGATAATTTAAGTGACCAAATCGCTCATGCCAAAGTTTTCTCAAGTTATCACTATGAGCAACAAAAACTGAAGGAAAAGGTGATGACCCAAATTTTTTAAATTTTTACAACCTGGTAATATCATCAATAGTTCCAGCAGTAAGGACATTTTGAGGATTTTAAAAATCTTGGATTACAACTTGGTGAGGTGTAAACATCACAGTTTTACCTTCACCTGAATGAGTAATTTGATATACTGATAACAAATTGCAGGAAATTTTTGGAACACATTGTACATCACTGAAATGACCATTTTCTACTGAAACTGTTCTAGATCCTACAACACGTAGAGATCTATCTTCACCAACAAATATTTGTTTGGTGTTACATTCATGCATAGTAGAAAAGATGGCTTGATCCTTAGCCATATGATAAGATGCTCCAAAATCAATGAGCCGCTCAATTGAAGTAGAAGAAGAAGATGTAGTATAAGAGTAACCAAAAGCATAAAGTGCATGTCTATGAGAGGTAGATTCTGAAGATGAATCTAGGATGATGTGGTGCTTCTTAATTGCTGCTTCCAAGGATATCATATTCTTGAAACACTTAGATTCATCATGATTATCTTTCCCACAAAATTTGCAATGACACTCAGTCTTCTTTTCTTTTGGCTTGGATCCTTTGCCATTTTTTAAAGAAGGAGCTGACTGAGAGGGTTTCAGACCCTTGTTGTTTGGTTTATTATTGCGAAAATTTTGTTTCTTGGGAGGATTGGACTTTTCTTTCTGTTGGGACAAGAAGGCTTTCCCAGATGTATATGCATTGTTAATTATTCCAAGATGAATGAGCTTATCTTTCTCTCTAATTAAGGAATCACAAAAGGATTCAAGACTAGGCTCTTGATAGCTAGATGCAGTCAAGGATTCTTTCATGCAGTAGAATGTAGATACAAAAACAGAATATGCAGGTCCAAGTTTGGAAATAATATGATAAATACATTATTTGTCTTCTTTCTTAATCTACCATTCTGCACATAAGAGTCTAAGAGTTTTATACTTAGATAAATAGTCTTGAATGCATGAAAAATCATTTGGATTCAAGGAAATCAACTCATTCTCAAGTTAATGACCCCGAATTTCATTGTGTTTACCAAACACAGATTCCAACTTTTCCCAAGCTTTATCAANATTTGGATTCAAGGAAATCAACTCATTCTCAAGTTGATGACCCCGAATTTCATTGTGTTTACCAAACACAGATTCCAACTTTTCCCAAGATTTATCAGGCTTATCAA
>LPNX010354982.1:18183-62712 GCA_001517045.1 Pseudotsuga menziesii | reverse complement strand
CCGTCCCTACATATGCTTTGAACCCCCCAAACCACTTATTACATCCCCTCTACAACACCTAAAGACCCCCACATTAATAAATCTCCCCCACAAACCCCTGACACCTCCCATGTTAGTAACCTCTTATAACATCACTATGTTTCCCCCTACCACTAACACCCCCCATGCTATCTCTCTCTCCTCTCTTTGTCTTCCCCCTCTTCTAATCCAACCACACCTAAGCCCAACATCCCCTCATCTCCCTCTCTCTCTCTCTCACGCACACACATCCCTTAGAGTTTTAAAACAATAGTTAGGGGGGAGAGAGGGGGGGTGTTAGGGGGTTAAGACTTAGGGAATGCTTGCTAAGACCCCCTAAATGTTGAATGATCCCTTAGCCATGGAACCACCTTCTTAAATGCTAATGAACGTTATTTAAACATAACGAGGATGCATTATAGATGATAAAAACATGCACATGTTTTCATTGATAATACCGCATGCACATTATTTCTCGGTATAAATAGCAGTAGTACCTATCTGAGAAACACTCTAACATATTTCAATCAATTTACATAGTTTGCACACATTTTCAGGTTGCAGACAGTGTGTTCATTCTCTTCATCACCATAGCAACACACAAAATGTTGATTGCATTAACCATCTCCATCACAAGTGTCCAAGGATTGCTTGGAGCACCAAATAAATAAATCTCCTCACTTTCATTTTAGGACATGAGATAAGTGGGATTATTACTATGTTACTATTTTACTCTTGGAATCAAGAGGAACATCTCCTTGTGAGATTTTCTGTAGGGTTTATCCATAACTTCTAGGATAGTTGCATAGCTAGGTCTTTTTCTCCTCATTTGGAGTCCTTTTTCCACTTAGATTCCCTAGGGTTAGGGTACATTGGATTATCCCTCATTCATATCTCCAGACCTAGAAACAGTCCATTGAACCTTTCCTTCTACCTTCATTCCCTCCCTCTTTCTCCTCGTCAGTCTCATTGTTCCATTATTCCACCCTCGGCTACCCTCTTCATCCCATTTATGCCCTCTATTAACCCTAACCTCTACCTTTGTTTCCATTCTTTAAACCTTCTGTCATCCTCCTCCTACCTCGGGTGTGGTTTTGGGTGCCCCTAAGGATATTCCGTTACCTTGATTTCCCTCCAAAACCCTTCTTCCTAATTCTTTGTTGATCCTTTAATCCTCAAGTTTGTTGCTGCTATAGAAGCAACCCTCCTTACTTCACCCAAACTGTTGTAGCTGCCCTTGTTATCCCTCGGTCGCCTCATTACAAGGTGCTAGCTAGGATCTCCCTACATTTAGGGTAGGTTTTGGGATGAATCATTTCACGGGCCTTCTATTGCAACATCCCTATCCCACGACCTATGGACAAGGTTGGTTCCCAGCCTCTAGTCCAACCCAAAGGGATGCCCTTTATATTGGCAACCCTCTTTGCTTCTTCCCTTTAAAACATGCATACAAGTGATATTGGTTAGTAAATGCCACTGTATAGTTGGTAAATTGCATCATTTAATATATTTTATGTTCATTTGATTTGGGAACTTATAATATGAACTTTCTTAGGTAATACTACTACTGCTACACACCATTTCATACCTTATTTCTAGTTACGTGTGTTTCCTATATAGAGTCTATAACTTATGCACATTGCTTGTCACTTATGTTGAATAGTTACACACTGTTGTGGATTGTTGTTTCTATGTTCTTCACTCCGAGTGTTGTTATACTCCTATGCTTTGGATACTCATTCGGTAGTGACTAATTTTCACTCTTATTAGAACCTATTAGTTGTACATTGGTACTGATTGGAACTATTACTGGATCTCTACTTTGTACCATTATAATTACACTTATATGATCAATTTTTATACCAACTATACACCATATTGCTTCCTTTTTGGAACTAGCCTCTAACTTCACTTGGTTGTAAGGTGTGTTTGCATGTATAAGTATCCTTTTGACAAGAGTAATAGGGCTCTCCCCTAGGAGGATTAGGATTCCCAAATAAGTTGGGAGAAGTGACTAAGGTGATAGTGGTCACTTCCTTCTTACATTATTATCTATGGATAGACTTACATTTCAACTGGTAACATGTTCAAAATCCTAGAAACCATAGTTTGTAGCCACTAACTATCATCTATTGATCACTAGTACCAATTATTTGATGCCACCATTGACCAATATCTAGTATCAAACATTGAAACCTTTACACCTTTTCCATAGGTTCAATTTGGAATGTGTCCCTAAATGGATATTGGGACCTACTTACAAACATACATAAAACATAATTTGTGGCTTGGATAGACGAACCATTGACTCTATTTCATTCAAGACATAGGGATAGTGCTAGGAGTGACCCTCTCCTCTGGCTCCATGGACAAGCGATCATCTTTTAGGTAAATTTTGGAAACTAGGGTTTTTCTTAGTAAGGGAATGTGAATTTTTTCACATAGGGTTCAAATTTGCAAATTCCTCGACCAAGAACTTGTGGCAAGAGTTCCTACATGGAACCTACCTAAACACACTTGTAGGACCCCCCATAACCTAATTTGGTTGCACGATTGTCATTATATGCCCCAGGTAGGGATTCAATAGGTGTCCCTGAAATCATTTAGGAGGTGAGCTTCAACATTACATAGAATGATGGTTGTAACTAGGATCGGTGATTCATTGACTCGGTTGGATTCAGGATATCTTGATAGTGCTAGGGGTGGCCCTCTCCTATGGATCCATGGAAAAGGGGTCCTCTTTTAGATCAATTTTGGAAACTAGGATTTTGCTCAGTAAAAGAATGTGAAATTTTTGCACATAGGGGTCAAATTTGAAAATTCCTCAAAAGATAACTTGTGGCTAGCTTTCCTACATGGAACCCACCTAAACACACTTGCAAGACCTCCTGGAACCCATTTTTTCGGCACGGTTGGAATTCTATGCCCCAGGTAGGGATTTAACATGTGTCCCTGAAATTCTATAGGAGGTGAGATTCAACGTGCCATCTAATGATCACCATGGATCAGATTGATGAATTGTTAACTCCATTTGATTTAGGACATCATAGTAGTGCTAGGGGTGGCCTTCTCCTCAGGTTCCATGGACAAGGGATCCTCTTTTAGGTCAATATGGAAACTAGGGTTTTGCTTAGTAAGGGGATGTGAAAATTTTGCACATAGGGATAAACTTTGAAAATTCATCCATCGATAACTTGTGGCTAGCATTCATGTATGGAACCTACCTAAACACACTTTCATGCCACCCTGGAACCCAGTTTTGTTGTAAAGTTGGAATTCTATGCCCTGGGTAAGGATTCAATAGGTGTCCCTAAAATACTATAGGGGGTGAGCTTAAACATGCCATAAAATGATTCCCATGGCTCGGATCAATGAACCACTGAATCTGTTGGATTCAAGACATTTAGATAATGCTAGGGGTGGCCACCTTGTCTAGATCCATGGACAAGGTATCCCCTTTTAGGTCAATTTTGGAAACTAGGGTTTTTCTTAGTAAGGGAATGCAATTTTTTTGCACATAGGGGTCAACTTTGCAAATTCCTAGATTGATAACTTGTGGATACCATTCCTACATGGAAACTTCCTAAACACACTTGCATGACCCCTCGGAACCCATTTTTGTTGCAAGGTTGTAATTCTATGTCTTGGGTAGGGATTCAATAGGTGTTCCTGAAAGCCTATAGGAGGTGAGCTTCAACATTCCATAGAATGATGACTATGGATCAGATTGACGAACCATCAACTCCATTGAATTATTGACATAAGGATAGTGCTAGGGGTGGCCCTATCCTCTATATCCATGGACAACTAATCCTATTTTAGGTCAATTTTGGAAACTTTGGTTTTTATTAGTAAGGGGATGTGAAATTTTTGCACATACGGGTCAACTTTGCAAATTCCTCGACCGATAAATTGTGTATAGCATCCATGCATGAAACCTTCCTAAAACACTTGCATGACACCTAGGAAACCAAATTTGTTGCATGGTTGGAATTCTATGCCCCAAGTAGGGGTTCAATAGGTGTCCCTGAAAGCCTATAGGATGTGAGCTTCAACGTGACATATAAGTATGACTATGGCTTGGATCAATGGACTGTCTAATCCATTGGATTCAGTACATCTAGATAGTGCTAGGGTTTTCCCTCTCCTCTGGCTCCATGGAGAAGGGATACTCTTTGAGGTCAATTTTTGAAACTAGGGTTTTGCTCAGTAAGGAAATGTGAATTTTTTTCACATAGGAGTCATATTTGCAAATTCCTCAAATGATAACTCGTGGCTAGTGTTCCCACATGGAACCTACCTAAGCATTTGCATGACCCCTCGAAACCCAATTCCATTGCATGGTTAGAATTCTATCCCTTGGGTAGTGATTCAACAAGTGTTCCTAAAAGCCTATAGGATGTGAGCTTCAATGTGGCATATAATGATGATCATGGTTCGAATCAATGATTCATTGACTCTATTGTATTCAGGACATCCAGATAATGCTAGGGGTGGATATTTCCTCTGGAAGAATGGACAAGGGATCCTCTTTTAGGTCAATTTTGGAAACTATAATTTTTCTCAGTAGGGGAATGTCAAAAATTTGCACATAGGGGTCAAATTTGCAAACTCATCGAATGATAACTTATGGATAGTGTTCCCACATGGAACCTGCATAAACACACTTGCATTAACCACTAGAACCTATTTTTGTTGCATGGTTGGAATTCTATGCCCCGAGTAGGGATTCAACAGGTGTCCCTATAAGCCTATAGGAGGTGACCTTCAACGTGCCATAGAATGATGGCCGTGGCTTATATATCTATGTTTTAATAAGAGTTATACATTACAAACAAACAAAATAAGGATACCTTATTATTACATTGTGTTCCTATTATTCCTCTTATAATCGAATGTTTTACCCTACTACTGGGTAAATTTTTACACTAGAGCATACAATAAATACAATAGAGAAATTTATAAAATAATGCTATGGAAATAATAGGGGAAATAAAGTACACTAGAGTTTTATTATATTTATTATTAGTCAAATTCAACACAAAATTTATTTGTCATGAAAAGGGTCGAGCTAGAGCACCAAGGTGTTGCTCATACTCATTTTCCATACAATACCTGGATATAAGAACTCAATGTTCAAGTCCAAGTTAATCAAATACAAACTTGTGGCCTCAAGTTCATCTCTTTGAATTTAGAAATAGGTAGAACAATAAAAAATAGTAATACTGTAACTAACTAACAACTTAGGAATGGTCATTTAAAGTATTCAAGTCATTTTTAATATTTTGGGGGGTATACAACTATCCTACACATGGTTTATTATGTGTTACATTTCATGCATGACCTCTGTGTGTTTTTTGTAGATTATATATGTGCATCCTATATATTCATTAGATGAAATTCATCATTCCAAACACCCATTTCATTTAGGTGGGCCACACAGGTGCATCACTTAAGTGTTTCAACATTGTGCATCCTTTAAATGTTTGTTAGGTTGTTATGTGGGTAAGGTGCAAGTTTATATTCCACTTAGTTGGGTCAATTTCTTAGGTATGTTGGGTGCTTATATGTGTTAGGTATGTTGCTTTGTTGTGAATACAATTTAGCATTGTATATGAAATTGGATCGTGGTTAAGAACAATTTAAATGTACATTGTTGTCATTACGCAATGTTGTAATTTTGCATTGTTCTCAAATTTATAATTGATATCTCCATGAAATCGTAAAATATATCAAAAAGTGGGAAAATTACACATAGAAACATTCTTGCCCACACATGTATGATCACACATAATACTTAACTATGGAGATATCAAGAGCCAATATGAAATATTTTTTATATCAAGAAAGTTTTAATACAAAAATAGAAGGCCCTCATATGGCATGTCAATGTACATGTATAAAAAACATCATTGATGTAAATGCAAACAAAAGTACATATGTCTCAGACCACACTCCTAAACTCTAACTTACTCTTGTACACAACAATACATATTTGTCCTATACTAACACATCAAAACTTTAAGTTCCTCTTGTTTTTCATGATTGTGATGCTTGTTTCCTCTATCCATGCCCATTGTACATCTTTGGTGACTGCAAATCAAGGATTGTATTTCTTGATTAGGTAACTAAAGTAATATTGTCCAACACTAACAATGTTTGAAAATTTAAAGTATGACTCAATTGTACATAAAACAATAACTCATTGAATCCATCTGAGGTATAGATGCCTCTAGTGTCCTCCTCCTTGCTGAGAACCTCTCTGCAAATAAAATAAACTATGCCACTTGTCTCAACAATTACGAACATGTACATCCATGAGAAAGTACTAACCAATTATGTAATTAATTAACATATCATTGAAAAATATGTTCCAGGGCATGAAACTGGGTTTCTTTAGTAGCAAGTGGAGTTGTAGGTTGAACATTAATCTCGGTCACATGCAATAATGGATGAGGGTGTGGCTACATTCACCAAATGCTAAAATAGTTATACATCGTGCATGTCCATTGGAGCAACCGCATCTGGTTGGACTCTCAATAATCATATCCAACTATCATGTTTAATAGTAAAATAGGAATAATATATTAGATGATGATTATAATGTACAATAAGCTCACGTTTTATACAGCTTGAGCCAAGATAGTGAAGGGTTACACCCTTTCTCTAGTACCCTAAATAATCTAATTAGTTATAATTAATAATATTTAATTAAATATTCACAACATTTCCTTTCCCTTGGGAAAAGCTTTGTCCTCAAAGCTTGAGTATTTTCCTAATGTCGTCCTTCACCCTGATTCAGTGCCGGTATTAGAATGGGACAAGATTTCTGGTGTAGATACTTGCACTTCCTTTCTATTGATGATTCTGCAATGTATTGTTTTATTGTTCCTACATTTATGGCCAGGGGTCCAGTCATCACCGCATCGACGACATATGTTTTTCTTCTTTCTTCTATTACCAGAGTAACTGTTATATGGCTTCGACCTATTTTCCATTTCCATATGCATGTGATTGATCTTTGTGACATCGATGGTCGGGTGACAAAGTATCTTCACAGTACCTACATTGTGTCTCTTTTTCTTGTCGATAATGGTTATCCCCTCTTGTTCTTATTCCTTCCAATTTGCGTTCTACGTCTTTGGCTTTATATCTTTCTACTTCTATATTATGTATGCCATGTAAATTTAACTCTTTTTGGAGGTATGGTTTAAGACCTCCTAAATAGGTTTCGAGTCTTTGCTTGTCAGACAACCCAAATACTCGTGTCGATAAGGATTCCCACTAATGTGTGAATTCCTCAACGCTTCCAACCTGTTGTAATATGGTAAGTTTACTGAAAAATTCATCTTCTTTGATTCCTTGAAACCTATTAAAAAAATAATTTTTGAACAAGTTCCAGGTGTAGGAAAAATTATCTCTCCTCCACCATAAGTACCAATTATAGGCATACCCTTCCATATGCATTGACACATTTCACGTCCTCCTCTTCAAATTGAATATTGTAAATGTTGAAGTATTCTTCTGCTTTTCTTAGCCAAGAAACGCATTGGTATTCACTCCCATTGTATTTCGACAACTCTATTTTTTCCTTATATGGGTACATTTTGTAAGGACAATATTGATTTCCTTTCGCTTTACGGTTTGATGGTGGCTCGGAACTACTAGATGATGCAAGTGAGATATTTGAATGGCCTTGTTGTTGTTGGCAGTTTTTAACCTTTCTATTCCCTACTGTCTTACTAATATATTCTATTTTGTTGTTTAATCATGCCTCCATATCTAGGAGTATTTTTGTTTCTATCTCTTTTTTAAGCGTCGCATTGTTTTTTTTTGTAACTAGGGGAATCGACAATTGGGGATAATTTAGTACTCGCATGACACAGGGTCCAGGGATCCAATCCCGCTACCACTATACCCCTAGGTGCATCCAAAGGGCCCGAACCATGGCGCACGGGTAAATTTGGGGGGATTTGAACACAAGAACTTCCAATTACAACCAATTTCAACAATTCCACTTTACCACTTGCTCTACCCCCCCACGGGCTTTAAGCGTCGCATTGTCAATCTTTATTTAATTTTGCAATTCTTCCAGGTTGTTTGCGAGTGTTTCCTGGGTGGCAACATGAAAGGATGCATCTAGCATATTTGGACGACTGACTTCGCTCGGACTGGGTATGAGCCTTTGTAACATCTCGATTAATGTATTTTGGTTCTGTTTCATGGTGCTCATGTTCTGTGTTAAGGTGTTTATGTTTTGAGTCATGGTACTCATTTTGTCATCCAGGTATTTTTTTTCCCTCCAGGATGTCAAATTTTTCATCTAGCATTCTTTCTAGTACCATAACAAGCTCATCTTTAAGTACTGTATTGTTATTTAACATTTCTTCCTTCAATCCTTTTTGGTTAGCGACAAGGGACTTGATGTCCCTCTCCATTTTTTCGATTTTCTCTTTCAGCTCCGCCATGGATTTCGACCTTGTATGCCGCGGTGTGTATTTCAACGTTATTTTGGATTTTGAAGTGAAATTTGAATAATAATATATTTATTATTATTATTATTATTGTTATTGTTATTGTTATTGTTATTGTTATTATTCACAAACTATATAATATTTTGTATATAGTTAAAAAAAAAACAAATATTATGATATTTTTTTATAAATATAGTATTTGCTTTTTCTTATAAATATATTATTATAATATAATAATAATATATTATTATTATATATAAAATGTGATTTTTTATTAATATTGTTTGTTTTTTTTGCACGTTCTAGGGTTAGCATGGAGGAGATTAAGCACAGGTGGAGATGGAGTTGAGGGGCTACGTAGGTGGTGGTGAAGAGATGGACTTATGGGATGGCACGGTGGAGTTGAAGAGTGGATCAGCAATGGCATTGAAGAGATGCGGGGTGGGAAGAGATGCCTAGGCAGGAGTGGAGCATTGCACACGGTGAGCAGGGAGGACAGACATGTGGGCATGGAGAAAATGAAGAGAAGGTGGAGCAGCGAAGGAGCGCAGAGCATAAGGATGGAAGGAGACAACATGGAAATTGGTGGAGGCTGGAGGGGAGAGCAGATATGTAGGCATAGAGATAGGGGAATGGAAACAAAGCGTGGGGGGTGAGAATTGAGTTATGGAGCAATGAAACACACAATGGGGTGAATGGAGGGTGGCGTAGGTGCGTGATGCACAGAGGAGGAGAGTGTTGAGGAACTAGAAAGTGTGGGTAGATGTTGGAGGTGGCATGGACCAGGGACATGGGAGAGAAGATGGGAGTGCCGAAGGTAATATGCCAAAGGTATAGGGGAGGAGGAAAATTGATGGGAAACGTCAATTAGAGGAGTGGATGTGGAAAGCAAATGGTCGAGCGGGAGTTTGTGTGGTGGGGAGAAAAGAGAGATATGGGTGTAAGGGAGCATCTAAAGAAATCAATAATTGATGAGCCAAGTCCGAGCTCAGAGTGCAGGAGCGAATCCGCTTTGATACTAAATGGAGAAACCGTATCCAGTTGGACTCTCAATAATCGTAGCCGACTCTCATGTTCAATAGTAAAATAGGAATAATATATTAGATGATGATTACAATGTACAATAATCTCACCTTTTATATGGCTTGATCTAACATATTGAAGGGTTACACCCTTTCACTAGTACCCTAAATACGTTAATTAATTATAATTAATAATATTTAATTAAATATTCACAACATCCATACATAATACAAATGAACAATACACATACACATATTCAAGTAAATACCTCCATGTGACTTATCTCCATTGTAGATGCACCATTGATTGTAACATCAACAACCCCACTAAGGTATGGCATGGAGGACTCTCCATCCTGATGTTGTAAACATGCGAAAATAACATTAAGAAAAACTAGTTGTGAAGTGAATTGAAAGATAACCAACAACTATCATTGGAGGCTATTTTTACATTACCACAGAATCAGTAGGTTCATCGTCATGGACACCCACTCTTTTTATGGAAGAGGTTCATCTAGTGTAGACAACACGATTATCTATGTTTATACTATGGGGAGAGCGAAACCAAATCGGTGGTGCAAGGATTTGCGTTGATGTCTACAGTCATAAAGTGTTACCATAGTTAGACATAGACATGAATGGATGGAATAACATGTACTAAAAAACTAACTTGTTGTAATATACTTACCTCTTCCTAGGACATATATTCCCCATGGGAGGGATCACTACTAGCAATTTCTTTCCCCTCTACAGAGACAGATAACACCTACAAGTTAAAAAATTATAAAAATTAGAAGTCTATAAAGGAGTGTATAGTAATAAATAAATAATTTGAACAATATTTAGTCATTGACCATGTACTTACATTCTTGAGTAAATATTAGAAGACTCCTAGGGGGAATTCACTGAGATCAATGTCTCCTACATTCTGTTCAAAATGCGGTTCGTGGAACTTCAAATTTGTAAATATTAGACCATTTAACAAATTAATGAACTAACATCTATTAACAAAATGATACATATTAAAAAAATTACACATGTTGAAATATTACCTCGATGTTGGTTGTTTCCGCCTCAGATATGACAACACTCGGTACACTACTACCCCCTTAGTGGCAACAAGCTCCTACAAGATTAAAAATTGCATATATTAGGAATATTTTAATATGTGTACAATATGGAAAAATTAAATTGAAAAACAATAGATTTTTTACAATGTCCTTACCTGACCAACAATCATCATAGAGATACCATTTGTTGGTCCATGACCATAACAGGATTGACCAAACGTCATGCACACGTGTGGCTCACTCTGGGGCTCATGGGATGTCGATTTATCCTCGCCAATAGACTGTATTATACCACCAGAAGATCATGGTTGTAACCCACAAGAGGAAGAGGGCCCTACTTGGTCAATAATTGTGGTGTCGTAGGAAATCATCTCAGCTAGAGTTAGAAATGCCTCTTGTGTCTATGGAATCATATCATGTGTAGGAGAAATGTTTGCCCTTAGTTTATGGACATGGGGTGGAGGTATCTATTGATTGAAATATCTATGCTTAGCATTGGAATAATTTTGGGGCATCCCGCTACCAGAACCCTGGAACCCCAACATGTCAAAATAGTTGACATGTTTTCCCATCACAAACTCTGCATAAAGTTTATGGAGGAAGTACAACGATATTTCCCTATTGTTGTGCAGGGGAATATCAAAAATCATGTACCATATATCCATCCAATGGTCCCTTATTAGTTGACAGATGCACCACTCAATGGAAATATGTGGTCTGCTACTCTCTAGAATGCCATCTGTCTTGGGCACTCAATATTGTGAATATATCTTCTCTTTGGTTATTTTGATCTTCTTAATCTCATTGTAGCTCAATCCATAATCATATTCTTGTCATTTTGTCTCTATGTACAATGCTATGCTATACAAAGCATTGTTGGATCTGCCAATAGTATCTGTCAAAATACCAAGAACTCTCAAAATCTCTACATTATGGTCCATAGTAGCCATTGCAATCATATATACAAAAAAATGTCATTAGAAAAATACACACACAGTATAATTCCATCTCTAAGAAATGAAAAATGTAAAACTAATGTATGAAAAATAACAATATATACTATTCATAATTTAAATTTTTAAAATGACCTTGAATTTTACACTAAATATTAAACATTTAACATTTTCTCATCTTAAATTTATGTCATAAATTTGTAATAATTCCAATTTCTAGATGCATACATTAAATGTCCTATGTGCATATGTTGATTGGGAAGCTCCTCTAACTTATTTTAAGGCTTGGATTATGAATTTTCATTGAAATTATGAGGTGTTGACTAATGCCCTTGGAGGACCAACTCCTGGATTGCAAGTAGAGGAAAGGTCCAAATCCTAGAGGAGGTGGTAGAAGGTGTTATTGATTAATAAAATCCCAATATAGGAAATTATTTTGATAGATATGTAATTATTTGTTGTAGCGTGAATTTTTTTAGACTCGATGGGCCATTTAATATATTTGTTTATATGTAATTTGGGGCATGTATGGATTCCACTTGATGGTATTTTAGTTGTATGCACTCTTACTATATACCCATGAGAGACGTTGCATATTTTTCTATAGTGGATTTTAGTGTTGCAAGTTTCTAGTGGATTCTATCATGTATGATAGTATGTGATTGCCATGCAATAAAACACATCAACCTCCCTACATCTCTTTATGTTGGTAGAGACTATTGATGAACTTCATTTTATTGACCATAAACCAAAATGTACCCTTTAGTCAAGAGAAAATATATGTTAACCATAGGAAGCTTATATACCTTATTTTAACACTCGGATTAGGAAGTTTCATCAAACTATAAGGTGTTGATTAATGTTCTTGGATGACCAACTTTGATATTTCTAGTAGAGGAAAGGGATTTAGCGTGTTTTTTCATGTATTTTGGGGAAGATATGAATTCTACCTTAATTTTGTTTAGTTCTATTCAACCTTGCAATATACTTGAGAAACTTTGCATATTTGTGAATTTTGGTTTGGATTCACAAGGATGCTTGTGAATATATATATATATATATATTAAAATAGTGAAATTGATTTGGTTTTTATAAGTAAATTGGGGTATTGGTTTCTATTGGGCATGTAACTTTATTTTAGGGCATATAAATTAAAAAATGTATGGTTTCAATTCATATTAGGGCATACAAATTATTGAAAATAAGGAAACTACCATAACAAGATTTGGTGTAAATACCTCATAATGAAGAGATTGATCCCCAAGTTGGAATTGTTTTTCCTTTATCGCCCAAATCGCATTCACCCTTGTGTGTTTTGGTCAGCCCAAATACGTTTAATTTCATTGTTTCCAGAAAATGAGGGGCACGACTTGTTTTGAGCATAAATCATATTTTAAAAAAGACGTGCATGTTTTTGGAGACTATAACGTGTGCATGTTTTAAAGAAACATAACACCCATGTGTTTTCCTTAACTATCCTAATTGGAAATAATTTTGGCAGGATTGGGAGTAGGATTCGAAAGGTCGGCATTTCTTGGGATGATTTATGTTTTATGGATATTGAATAATTGGCTTCAATCTACCATTGCATATAAAAGGTCCCTCAATTTTGTACACTCACCTTGTTAATAGTGTTGTAACCAAACTTAAAGGAAACAAATTTTCAAAACTAGGAAAATCTACAAGTATAAGCCATCTAAGTCGATTCATCATAAGTGATAAAAGAAATGGGTGGACGGAACCCGAGGTTTCTCGCCTGATTTCCATGGGAGCCATATAATCCTTGCATGCTGAGTTCCAAATAGGAATATGACCCGGTGAGTTGTCCTGATTATGAGTCGAGTTGGCCACCTTAAACTCGCTTCCCATAAGCACCTTCGCCATCTCATCCAACTTTCAATTAGTGCTCTTGTCCATAGTGATTTGATTCTGGGCTAAGTTCCTCATTCCCTCCTCCATCCATGCTAGTATATCCTCCATTGTGGTTCCATGGTTGTCCTTCTGCAGTTCTCCCTCCAAACACTCCTCAAAATCCATGCAGAGGAAATACTTCATCGACTAGAATAGCTGAAGCATTCTGGTGTGGCGGGTTTCCCTGGTTTGGGTAGAGCCCATGTCTTCCACCATGTCCCTAAATTACTCAACAAGTTTCTAGGTTGTAGGCACTAGATTCTTTTTTTTTGTAAGTTAGAGAGGAACCTTCTATTTCCTTAAAAGAAAAATAATGTTAGAATCAATTTTCCGCTACCTGCCAGAAGGCCAAGTGAGGCGGAAAGGAGTGGATAACTACTAGAAGAAGATCTTGGAACATTCAACCAAAATGGCACAGCTAAACACTAAAGCCAGATCCATTATAGGATCATAGCAGAGGGTAGCTGAGAGAGAGGAAATGCATTAGAGGAAATTTGGGGTCTAAAATGGGCCTTATAAGAAAACGTGCCAAAATAAGTTTTTGTGAGTTGGAATTCAAGAACCAATAGAATTTCAATAAAATAAGTCAACCATAATGGTTGAATTGGCATATTTGTCATTAAAAAAAACTACTTTTTTTGTTCGTATTTTCGACATATCTCATTGTGTTTTTACTCAAATTTCGATTAGGAGAGCTCGTTGGATGCAGAATTTGATTCCGCATCCAACGAGTTCCCACACTACATAATTTTGATGGACCCAACTACCCCAAAAACAAGAAATACCTGAAAAAATGTGATGATGACATCATCATCACATTTTTTCAGGTATTTCTTGTTTTTGGGGTAGCGGGGTCCGTCAAAAGTATGCAGTGTGGGTACTTGTTGGATGTGGAATCAAATTCCGCATCCAACAAGCTCTCCCAATCGAAATTTGAGTAAAAACATAGGGAGATATGTCGAAAATACGAACACAAAAAGTAGTTTTTTTCTTTCTTCCTCCAAAATTAATTAATATTATTTTATTATTTTAACCATTATTTTATTATTTTAACTATTATTTTATTATTTTCCTTAGGAGGCCCATTTTAGACCCCAAAATTCCTCTAATGGACTCAAAAATTACAAAAATATAATCCAAGCCCTAAATGGGTTAAATCTCAGGTCTTTCCTTTTCTTCCTTGTTTTTTCTTGACTTGTATCCATCCCCTAGAAGTTGGGGACACTAAGTTGCAACACATCTGTGGAATTAGGAAGGAGTTCCTTATCAGAGTCTAAAGAGGAGGATTCATGGTGTCTTTTATGCCCTCATGGAGGGCCTCTTTTGTGCATTCATCTTCTTAAAGAGGCCTGTTCACCTTGGGCGGAGTTGGAGTTGATCTCTGTTCCTGTTCCTGTTCTATTGGGGGCATGTCTTCATCAATCTAGTCGTCTTGAGTGTTTTCTTCATGTGGTTGCCAGCTTTGTCTCTCTGTATCTTCATTGTTCGTTTTTGTTGGGATTTCCTTTGTGGACATGCATTAAGAAGGTGGCCTATTTGTCAACAGATCTTACACCTGAAGGTTGTATTTTCATAGTCCAAGGATTGACTCCAGATGGAGTTTCCTAGTTTTAGGTTGATCATGTCGGGGAGCCCTGAATTGATATAAATGGTGGCACATATGCAAGCAAAGGTGAATAGACCCTGTGTAAAGTGAGTGTCATCGGAGGATAAGTAGAAACCTAAAGCATTTCTTATCCCTTCGAAGATCGAATGAGTCCAGAAGTGGATTGGTAAGTTTGGAAGACGTACCCAAATAGTCACCTTCATCACTCCCATAGTTAAAGGGTCAAATTTAGAGAACCAGGGGGTTATTAAAAGCCCAGCACATCCCCAAAACCAAGGCCCTTTTCTCATAATTGAAAGAAGATCGTCTCGAGAAGGAAAAGTCACTAAGAAAAAAACTTTAGAGAAGAGTAATACTTGAGAGTCCTCAGCCAAGTTTGAGCTGATCCACTCGAGGAGATTTTTTTTTTTGGCAATAGTCCATTGAATATGCAGATTAGGGTCTTATCCTTGTGCAGGAGAACATTCTAGATGACTTCCAGTTGCTTAATCTCCAAATTGGGGACCTCCTCGGATTTATCTACAATGTAGACAGAGAGAGGTGTCTGGACCAGATTTTGAGCAATAGAGAGACCTTCTGGCATTTCATCCTTGAAGAACTTAGGCTAAGAAGTAGAGGATCTATTTTTTCCTCTCAGTAGACTGGACACCATGGAGATGCATGCATCTTTTGATATCCCAAGGCTTTGGAGTTGCTGGTGGTCTGAGAGTTGTTGTCCTTGTTGTCCTAAAGGGGTTCCATCTACCTGTTGAATCAGGGATTTCAGCTGCAAAATGGATATTTTTGGGTTCACACACAAGCATAGAGAGACCCCCTTCATAGATCTTATGAAAATAGAAAAGGATTTGCTTGCAAAATTCTCATCCACAAGCTTCTCACCATGGGTAGGCTCTCCATTGACACCGTTTCCTTGTGAGAAATCACTGCCCTAGCACATGAAGCCCGGTATCCCACTGTGGAAAGAGAGGCCCTTGAAGTGAAGGGGCATGCTAGTGCAACTCGTGCCTCTCTCCCCATTGCATAGTGGGCAAGGGTTATCGGCCGTCTTCGACCCCACTTCGGCAGTGAAAACCGTCATGATCTGGCTGGCTAAGACACAACCGATATGAGCTGAAAGTGAAACTTGCTCTTTTTTTAGTTTCTTCGCATCGCCAAGAGAGACAACCTCTCCCCCTTCAGTTTTTTTTTGAGCTTTGGAAGGCTGCATTATCCCACCTTGGGTTTTCTCTTCCGCATTCCTAAGTTTAAGCAAAGCTCAGTCGTCCAGGGGCTTCAATGGAAAGATCTTGGGAGCCACAGAAGGTGCAGCCCTGACTGAGAACATTGTGCAAGGAAATCACCTGAGAGTCATAGAAGATGGCCCCATAGATGGCTTGCTTGGAAAATTCAGCTGCAGGCTCTTGTAGTACCTTGGAGTAAGGTGCCTTCCCATTTTGAGAAATCTCTGCAAATTCGCATTCATGGAGGAAGAAGTTGTCTCCTGTGCACCGCCATTTCTAAGGTTTTCAGCTCCATCTCTTATAACCAAGAATATTTCATATTCTGTGGATAGAATTTGTTCCTCTAGTCTAAATGGTTTATATCCAGAACAAATGAGTGAATGACAAAGGATGAAGACCTTCCGTGGATGTCGTAGACACCTGGAATGTTGCTTCGATAGTGAACATGTGTACCTGCAAACAGATCAAACAAGAAAATACATCAAAGCTACCAGAAAATCATCTACTTATCCATGTTAGTGACTAAGGAATCTAACAGCATGTACATGTGAAATTAAAACAACAGTAATGTGGGATGGAAATTAGCTTTGCATTAAAGATGTATGGAGAAGTTTACAACCAATAAAGCCTTAGTGTCGACAAGCATCTCCACGAGACAAACACTTCATCCCCATAAGCTCCAACTTTTCTCTCTATGCTCTCCAATGGCTTGGGCCAAGTGGTCAATCAAACAGCATAGCAATACCTCTATATAGGCTCCCCCTCAACCATGAACATGATCTTGTATTTATAAGGCTCAATGGATAGGAATAGTTGAGAGATTTGTGGATGAGGTGGCCTCTAAGATCCTATGATGGGGGATCTTGAGCTCAACTGACCCATAATGATAGGGATAAGGGAGGACATGAGGCTCATGATCTAGAAGCCTTGAGAAACTTCTATTTTTTCCATTTTACCCAGGGTACCACTTTTCTTCTCTTATGACAGAGCGGTTTAGATGAGAAATGATTATGGACCAAAGGCCACAGGCAGTGGCACCACTTATGGCAAATAGGATGCAGGCAGTGCGAGTAAGGTACCACTCATGGTTCATAGGGAAAGCGCAGTGCTGAGTTTTTTTCATGTAGAATTGACAAACATAGTAGGTTTCCACTCTAAGTGTTGGGATTAAGGTTAAACATGTAGGTCAAAGGCCTTATCACATGGTGGTGACAGGATTTGGGTATAACATAATTCCCCCCAAAGAGTGAGTCTTAGACGGATACGATAAATGAGAGCTTTGAAAGAACAAGTTGTCACTTCGAGGTGAAAATGTGAGCTCGATCGAAGCATGTCATCAAGTAGGAATTTGTAGTACATCAATATTTTTGACTCATAGACACAAGTAACCAACTCATGGCTGTAGACCAATACAAGGCAAATCCATGGGAGGAATAAACAAGCATGGCTACTAGAATACAACATAGATCCATGTGATAGAGGACTCAAAATTGGACATAGCTACCAAACATACAATGTAGATCTATGTCATACAGATGCAAATTTGATCATAGCAATGACCATACAAATGTGGATCCATGCTAAATATACAAAACTCCATCGCAACTTGGGGAAACGAAATGAGCGCTTTAAACAAGTACCCAGGGTCTTCGTCTCGTCTTCCACAAAGTACGATTCTATCCATGTGATTACAATGATCTGAATTCAAACATGGTAGAAACCACTTGATTACTGGCCAGTGATTTCAACCATTAACAAGTGTGAGGGAGATCGCCATTGATGTCAATTATTCCCAAGGTACCCTAGTACAATCTACTGAATGTGAATAGATGTCCTGATGTCAAACACCCAGTCGATTCAATCGATCAAAGGTCAATGATGTGAACCTATGTTGAGAGCGAGAGTATATGTCATTAAGGCATACAGATCTCAAGGTACTAAGTTTTTGTTTCTAAGACTATTTCCTAGATGATGAGCTGATGTCGATAGGAAAGGTCTCGTCGAAGGAGGTCCATGATGAGTCCCACGTCGATGACACAAAACTCGAAGCATAGTTCTAGAATGATGTGAATGTAGTAACCATAGGATGGAATCAAAAGCACTGACACAGAGACTATTTTCACTGCAGAGGTAAACTTCTTCAACTTCCCTTTGAGCATTGGGCGGCACGACCAAAGACTTGGAAGCATGACTAAATGGGACAAACACACAGTGCGACAGTGGAAAATGCATTCTTTTGAAAGACTCAAAGGAGTGGCATGACTCATGAAAGTGAATTGTCATGGAGATCAGCTGAATACCCAATTGACTAAAATGATATGCATACAAGTGCCATGTTCAAAGGTAACGACAAACTACTTCCATTTATTTTCAAAATGGTTCCCTTCCCATTTACCCCATCATGATTGACGAGTGCCTCTTTTCAATTTTATGAGTTCAAAGAGGGTAAAAAACACTCGATATAGCTCGTTCGAAGACAAGTCCAAACTCATATGTTTTACAAACATGAGAGAGGAGGGGTTCGTTCCCAAAAACGGGTCTCTCAATGTTTAATTTAACAAGTCCAATGAAAGAAAACCCCGTATCATTCATGTTTAGAGAGTCTGAATGACCACGGAAGAAGACACCAAAGGGTCATTTTTCGTATGATTTAGTCCCTAAGGCCCAAAATAGTATAAAATCATACCTTAGAGAACTCTTCTAGTCATGATTGGCTGGAGTGTTCCTTTTTTGTAAATAGTCTATCCAAACCGAAAAAGAGATAATCTATCATCGGAGAGACGACTCTTAAAATACTTTTATGAGTATGAAGAAGACAAGTACTCGACAATATTTTCATATTTAGGGAGTCTGAGAAGAGCTTAAAGGAGACTCCATTAGACTTTTTCATGTTTGAATCCATAGCACGAAAAAGTAATAAACTAAGCTCAAACCACTTTTCATGTTTTAACCAGAGCATGAGAAATGAAAAGTAAGCTCAACACCATCTTACTATTTTTAACGAGATCGAAGATCATTTGAAAGAATGCTCGAATATTGGTTTCATTTTTACGCAAGCTCAAAACCAATGGGTAAACTATGCTTGAAAAATACCATTAACATGATATACAAAGGTTGAAATCTTTCCCCCGGCATGATTGCTAGCGAAGCTTACCCATAACATGATTGCTAGGGGCTCGACATGCCCCCCAAGATTCATTTTTTTCTGATGATTCTTCTTCCATACCCAACCTAAAAACCTGGTTACTAATGTGAAAATGTTCTCCAGGGGGTAGGAAGAACGAGAATTAGGCAGGTGAAAAAAAGGTTCAAGTTCTAACACTAAAGTGAAGACTCGACTCAAGGGAAGGGGATCTGTTTCATTTTTACACAAGCTTGAAACATAAGGTAACTATGCTTGGAACATGGTTTCATTTTTATGCAAGCTTGAAACCAAAAGGTAAACTATGCTTAAGGAAAACTACTTCATTTTTTAACGAGTTTCAAATAGAAAATGAATTATGGTCAGGAATTATTTCATTTTTATGCAAGCTTGAAACCAAAAGGTAAACTATGCTTGACGAGATCTATTTTATTTTTTAATGAGCTTGACATAGAATGGGAACTTTTCTCATAAGGATCTGTTTCATTTTTTAACGAGCTTGACACAGAATGGGAACTTTGCTCATAAACTTGCTCCTACTGAACATGATATCCAGAGGTTGGTATTTTTCCCCCATTACATAAAAGCTAGTGACTTAGCTCCATTATGATGTCCATAGGCTAGAGCCATGCCCCCCATTTTACCTATGATGGGAAGAAGCTAACTAGAAGAAGGGGAATGAATCACAAGAACATGAGACACATTCAGGGCAGTCTGATTACTAGGAGTCACATGATGGTTAGGCGTAACAAAATAAAGCTGATCAATGGTCACAATCTTCCCATCATGGGGAAAATGCATAACTCTAAAGAGTGTAGACACTACAACTTTCATGGAATAAACATAATCACGTCCAAGGAGCAGATTGAAATCTAAAGGAAGTTGGACCACCATAACATCAATACAGATAGTTTTCCCTCCTAATGTAATAGGAAAATAAGGAAGGGTCCCTAAAGGTGCAGTAGGCCTGCGATTAAAATCCAGTATCTGATCGGTGGATGGAACAAGCTGAGGTGAACCTAAATCTTTCCAAGCAGTTGAGGATAAAATATTAACAGAAGCCTCTTTGTCAACAATAGTGCGAAGTATCTTCCTAGCAGTAACATTCACAACTATCTGGAAAGGAACACTCAAATGAAGACAAGACTATGTTAGGTTACTCCATTCAAAGGAAATAACCTCACTACTCGGAGAGAGTTCTATTGAAACAGAAAAAATTTCCTCTTGTCGAGAACAATCATAATGAAGCATAAAAAATTCAGCAGGTTTCAGTTCATTCTCTACTGGAAGAGAAGAACAAGATGAAGATTCGTTCAAAGACACTACTTCAATATTAACACTCTCTAATGAAAGAGCGGGATCGGGTGGAAATGACATCGAATTGACCACTTCACTCTCTGAAGGAAGAGTGGGATCAATTATAGATGAAACTAAATTGATCACTTGGTCAAATAGTGAGGAATCGAGGGATAACTTACTATCACTTGTTGGAATCACCTGTTGATGATCAGTAATATTTTTCAACCAACACAAAGCTTCATCCATGCTTGGACAAAGAAAAGTATGATGCATAGCCTTGCATATCAAACAAGGATACAAGACTTTACCCTTATGACCTTTTACCAATGGGTCACTAGTTGAAAGAGTATCATCAACATGATGAGCATAGGTTGGGATGCCATCTCAAAACTCTCTAATAACCCCCTTGGAAAGGGACCTCTAATAACACCTTGGAAAGGGACCTCTTGAGTAGTAGTACCAAATTGGGATGCCATCTCAAAACTCTCTAATAACCCCCTAACTACCACACATAATCGAGTACTACTAAAGCTAAAAGCAACAAGCAAACATGTGAAAGGAGTGGATAAGAGTCGGGAACCTCACAAGACAAGCCAAAATGATAACTCAGATGGTTTGAGGATTCCTAAAAGGGTCTCCCGATATACACTAGATATGTGGGAGCTCAAATCGATAGTAGTGTTGTTTAATGCACAACCATCACAAGGGTCCTTTCGATATACAATCAAGTACATGAAGTACCTTTCTATATACCTCAAGGGTACGTGAAAGGCTGTTCTATATACCGATGGTACGTGGAAGAACTACGTGAGTCCCAAGTTGTAGTGCAGACAAATTAATGACAGCTCCTACGTTTAAGGATGCCCGAACACATCTCTGACTTATCACTCAAATTGCTAAAAGTTTTAATTTAGTACTACCATTAATTTTATCTTGTGCATTTAAGTGGAACCATGGAGTAAAAACTTGAAATTAAAGAAGATACACACTGATCTATATGATAATGCAAGTTTTCCTCTTCAATGAAATTCTACCTAAGAGAGGGAGAGAGATTTACTTTTCATCCAAAAAATGCACACCCAAATGCAAATGCAATTCTATCTTTCCAAACGAAAAGTGAAATATCAATGCACCCCAAACAATCTTCAAAGAAAATAAAAAAGAGATCTAGAGAACATCAAACATAAATAACCCAAAATTGTTTCCTATCTTTTCATGCTTGTAAAAGATGCATAAAAATTTAATGGAAAGATGATTTCACTAATGTTTCCAAACAAAACTAACTCTAATGCACGCAAAGCTGAAAATATATATTTCTTCTTAATGAAAGTAAGATGTAGAATTTCAAACGATCATGCACAAAACAAGAAGAAAATCGTTCAACAAAGCTTGCGAATAAAGAAAAAGAGAGAGAAAACTAAAAATTCTCTTTGAAACAGACAAGGAAACGAAGAACCAATCTTTCCTACTAAGCACTGAAAAAATCAGCATGCAAAAGGAAACAAGAATCGCCCCAAGTAAAGAAATACTCAAAACAACATGGATCACTCATGCATTCCAAGTCCAAAACAAACCAAAGCATACACATGAAAATGAAATGTATATTTCCAATTCCAATGAATAATATCTACAAAAAAGAGCAAGAGGTGTCCACCAAAGAAAATAATGTAAAATCCAATGCAAGAAACATAAACTCTCTTTGAATGCAGAAAGAATACAACAATCAAAGCGACTGCAGAATATACACTTCATTTTCATCAAAAAGTAAGCCAAAAACACACAAAAATCAAAATACAAAGTCTGGAACAGGGCCTACCTAGCACCGCGCTGGAGGGGTCTTTGACAGAGTGGTTCTGGACCAGCACCGCTTCTGGATAACAGGAGTTAGGCGGTGGCACCACGTGCTGCTAACAAGGTTCAGGTGGTGGCACCGCTTTTCGCCAATAGCATAAGAGTGGTTCCCTGAATAGATCCAAAACACAAAGGAGAACGCAAGATCAAGTTAGAAATTGATGAGATCAAGGTAAAAATTGATGGATTGACAGTAACAAAGAGCATAAAAAGTCAAAATAATTAATATTTGAATAGATCTGAAAGTTTTCGAACCAAAATTCACTGAGTCAGATAGCAGATCTGACTGAAGAGAGTTGGAGATGGAGCCTAGATTTGGACAAGAGTTCAAGAATTGAGGAAGATCAGATCAAATGATATATGATTCTATTCCCCAGTGGAGTCGCCTTATTTGTAACTAGGAATATTTCACCTTCTGTGGATAGAAGCTATTCCTCTGGTCTAAATGGTTCAGATCCAGAACAAATGAGTGAACGACAAAGGATGAAGACCTTCCCTAGATGTCGTAGACACCTAGAATGTTTCTTCAATAGTGAACATGTGTACCTGCAAATAGATCAAACATGCAAACACATCAAAGCTACCAGAAAATCATCTACTTATCCATGTTAGTGACTAAGGAATCTAACAACATGTCCATGCAAAATCAAAACAATAGTAATGTGGGACGGAAATCAGCTTTGCATTAAAGATGTATGGAGAAGTTTACAACCAATCAAGCCTTAGTGTCAACAAGCATATCCACAAGACAAACACTTCATCCCCATAAGCTCCAACTTTGCTCTTTATGCTCTCCAATGGCTTGGGCCAAGTGGTTAATCCAATAGCATAACAATACCTCTATAGTTCTCCCCCTCAACCATGAACATGAGCTTGTATTTATAAGGCTCAATCGATAGGAATAGTTGAGATATTTGTGGATGAGTTGGCCTCTAAGATCCTATGATGGGGGATCTCGAGCTCAAATGACCCACAATGATAGGGATAAGGGAGGACATGAGGCTCATGATCTAGAAGACTCTAGAAACTTCTTTTTTTCCCATTTTACCCAAGGTACCGCTTTTCTTCTCTTATGACAGAGCGGTTTAGACGAGAAACACTTATGGACCAAAGGTCACAGGCGGTGGCACTGCTTATGGCAAACAGGATGTAGGCAGTGCAAGCAAGGTACTACTCATGGTTCATAAGGAAAGCACGGTGCTAAGTTTTTTTCATGTAGAATTGACAAATAGAGTAGTTGAGCAAACATGTAGGTCAAAGGTCTTATCACATGGTGGTGATAGGATTTGGGTATAACAGAATGCCCCCCAAAGCGTGAGTCTTAGAGGGATATGATAAATAAGAGCTTTGAGAGAACAAGTTGTCACTTTGAGGTGAAAATGTTAGCTCGATCAGAGCATGTCTTCAAGTAGGCATCTGTAGGACATCAATATTTTAGACTCATACACACAAGTAACCAACTCATAGCTGCAAACCAATACAAGGTAGATCCATGAGAGGAATAAACAAGCATGGATACTAGAATACAACATAGATCCATGTGATAGAGGACTCAAACTTGGACATAGCTACCAAACATACAACGTAGATCTATGTCATACAGATGCAAATTTGAGCATAGCCATAACCATACAAATGTGGATCCATGCTAGATATACAAAACTCCATTGCAACCTGGGGAAAAGCAATGAGCGCTTTAAACAAGTACCCAGGGTCTTCGTCTCATCTTCCACAAAGTACAATTCTATCCATGTGATTACAATGATTTGAAGTCGAACATGGTAGAAACCACTTGATTACCAACCAATGATGTGAATCGTTAACAAGTACGAGGGAGATCACCATTAATGTCAATGATTCCCAAGGTACCCTAGTACAATCTACTGAGTGTGAATAGATGTCCTAATGTCGAACACCTAGTTGATTCAATCAATCAAAGGTAAATGATGTGAACCTATGTCGAGAGCGAGAGTATCTGTCATTAAGGCATACAGATCTCAAGGTAGTATGTTTTGGTTTCTAAGACTATTTCCCGGATGATGAGCTGATGTCAACGGGAAAGGTCTCGTCGAAGGAGGGTCATGATGAGTCCCACATCGACGACACGAAACTCGGAACATAGTTCTAGAATGATGTGAATGTAGTAACCATAGGACTGACTCAAAAGTACTGACACAAAGACTATTTTGACTACATAGGTAAACTTCTTCAACTTCCCTTTGAACATCGGGCGACACGACCAAAGACTTGGAAGCATGACTAAATGGGACAAACACATAGTGTGACAATGGAAAATGCATTCTATTGAAATACTCAAAGGAGTGGCATGACTCATGAAAGTGGATTGTCATAGAGATCAGCTGAATACCCAATTGACTAAAATGATATGCAGACAAGTGCCGTGTTCAAAGGTAACGACAAACTACTGCCATTTATTTGCAAAAAATGATTCCCTTCCCATTTCCCCCATCATGATTGATGAGTTCCTCTTTTCAGTTTTACGAGTTCAAAGAGGGTAACAAACACTCGGTATAGCTCATCCGAAGACAAGTCCAAACTCATATGTTTTACGAACCTAAGAGAGGAGGGGTTCGTTCCCAAAAATGGGTATCTCAATGTTTAATTTAACGAGTCCAATGAAATAAAACTCAGTATCGTTCATGTTTAGAGATTTTGAACGACCACGGAAGAAGACTCCAAAGTGTCATTTTTCATATGATTTAGTCCCTAAGGCCCGAAAAATTATAAAATCATACCTTAAAGAACTCTTCTAGTCATGATTGGCTAGAGTGTTCCTTTTTCGTAAATAGTCTATCCGAACCGAAAAAAGAGATAACCTACCGTCGGAGAGACGACTCTTCAAATACTTTTGCGAGTATGAAAAATACAAGTACTTGACAAGAACCAAGCACTATCAAATAATATCCTTTCACACTCCAAATTCTACCCCCCCCCCCCCCCCCCCCCCCAAAAAAAAAACTCTTAAGTTTCATGATTAGTCATACATAATATAGTTCGAGGCTAAGTAACCAAAGTGTTCTCATCTATCCCTCCATAATAGTCTAGTTCGTAAAAGTTCTACTATGTACAAACTAGTTTTGTATAGTTCATGATCTAGTCTTACTCACTCCTACGAGGGTCGTGGTATTATTTGTCACATTGAACATAATATTTTTCATCAATGATATGTTGATTCTTCACATTGACTATTGAGATTGTTCATCAATAATATATTTCTTAGATTTTTATGACTTCCATTACATATTCTATAATTTTTTAATTCTAATATATATTATTAGACTTTTAATGATTTCCATTACATGTTCTATATGGTTTTATTCTAACCTTACTCATGTTTGATGAATGGTATGTTGATTCTTCTTATTTATCATTGAGATTGTTCATCACTAATATATTTCTTTATTTACCTTTTAGTTTTTTTTATGTACTTACACCTATTTTATAAAAAATAAAATAAAAACTAACATTTAAAATAAGTTACAATAATTTGATTTGATTTATATATTCATCATGTAAATGTGAGTGGTAAAGTAAATGTTTATAATTAAGTAAAAATATGAATGTTTCCATTGTATTTTTTTTTTGGTTTTTTTAAAGTTGATTCTATATTGTTATTTTGTGAAGTTAAATGAATGAAAGTTATTAATTTTTATTTTATATGGTAGGATATACATATCTAAATATCAATTAATTAGTATATAAATAAATCAACACTCAATATAAACAAATTTTCTATGTGTTTTTATATCTATTTATGATGAGTTAGTTGCAATGGACTTCTTAAAAAATAGAAATTTGATAAATAAAATGAATGTTTAAAGGTACCTACACATCTTTATAGAATATGGTGTAAAAACATGAAACATATACAATCGGATCACCTTCCAAAATATATAAATTTTAGTTATGGAAAATAGGTATAACTCCAAAAAAATTGTGTTCTTCTAATATTGGTGTTAGCACTCAGAATGTACCCAGGTTGTAAAAGGTAAACTCCAAGGTAACAGCAAAACCACTTTAGGAAGAAACTGGTATTTTCTTCCAGAGGGGGATCTCTCAATAAAGATTTAACAGGACCAGATTTAACAAGACCAGATATAAAATAACATTTAAAGATTTATGTATTCGGCTGAAACAATCACATAACCATTGGGCATGGAGTCATATACAATATAAATATACCACAAAGACGTGTACATGAGATTCATCAAAGGAAAGATAATCACATCATCACATTCATTCAAATTGATCCAGGTGGAACAGAAGAGATGAAGAAACAACCCATTAATACAGAGCATCAACAAGGATGAATTCTATATCAACTTTCGCAGAAAAAATCATATAATATCTGAAATGATGACCAAAGCATAAACATATGAATTCTAATCATCTAATGCTATATTCCAGATATGAGGAAGAAACAAAATGGAGTGTTACACAAGGGAAATACAATCACATAAAGAAAGGAGCACAGACTGTAATATCAACGACACATGAATCTCTGACAAAAACTCTTATGCATTCACTTTGTTATTCCAAAAACAGATATGTCCTCCAAAAATTATTCGCCCCCCGATGGGTTCCAACCCCCATCTCTTAAAAAAGATGCAAATTTATACATAAAATAATAGGTCTTCCAAGAAGATCAATAACTGAATTATCGGCTTAATTTAGAGTTTGTAACTGAATTCCTAACCCCTAGGAAGTTTGTTACAACTCCAATCCTAACAGATCATAAAGTAACAATCAACTTGATAACAAACTTTCGCTCAACCAGCTCCACGTCTTTGCCCCATCAGCTCCTCAGTGCATGACACCTATTCCTAGGGATGAAGAATATACTTTGTCTTTCCAAACCGATCCACAACTTTACACTGCCCCGAACTTGGGGTGTCACATTCTTTCATTTCCTGAATTGATAATTCGAGCTCCATATATGCTTCATAGGACTTCTTGGGAAACCTGCTTCTGATGATGGAAAACTTCTGCAGAATTTTGAAATCTTCTGTTAACATATCCACAATGGTTTTCCCTGTTAGGATTTTCTCCAAATCATTAAATTTGGAGTGGTCCATGCGGCACTGGACAAGCAGGTTATGATAATGTTCCTGTGAGAACATCCGTCCCTCCTCGTCCCAGAAGGAAGGCAATCCATCTTCGAACAGCTCTTTAAAATCCTGTTTGAAATTATTAACCTGCAAAAGCAACCCTTCTGATTTATCTTGGACCGTCTTGATTAAGTGGTGCTTGTGGATGAATTTCTTTGCCCACAGCACTATTGATACTCTGTATTTTATGCCCATATCGTGCAACTTCTGATATGTCAGTGAATTCAGAAAATTCAGTGTGTTCTGAGCTGTAGTAAGAGGTCTCTTCTCCATATGTTCATTTACCAGTTTTAATCTCTGGTGAGCCAAATTTATCAGTGTATTCAAATCATCAATAAAATTTAGGTAGTGCCAGAACTTGGTGATCTCTATCAACAAGGTATCCCAAATGATATGTTTTTCCCCCTGAAGAGGGCCTTTCCCGATGCTTTTCTCCTTTAGCTCGTTGAATTTTTTCTGCAACAGATTTTTGTCCTGTAGTATTTTCTTTTTACTTTCGCTTACTTTGGCCAATTCAGCTTTTATCCTTTCATTCTCTGCCTTCAATTTTTTAATTTCTTCATCTTTCAAGCTCACCTAGGACATAGACACCAACAAATCATCTGCAGAGAAATCGTCCAATGGCTTGTGGATATTCACAACGGACAGGTCTTCATCAGCGGGGGTTTGACTCATTAACTCTTCCATAATTTCCTTCTCGTCACTTTGGTATTTTTTCATTAAGGAAATCTGGGATAATAGTTCATTCCGCTCGGCCTCCCACCTGTCCTTCTTTTCCTGTAGTTCGACAACTTTTCCCTTATATTCCATCATCTCCTTATGGACTTTATCCTTTTCCTCTTGCAAAGCCATTAATTCAGCTGATTGGACGTGCTCTGAACCTGGAATCTTCATCTTTTTCTTTAATACCTAGAGTGCATTTTCTTTTTCCTCTAGCATCCTCTTAACCGCCTGGGTGTTATCTGAACTAACAATGTCTGTCTGCAGCTTTCTAATCTAAATGACATTTGCTTTATTCTCAACTTTCTCATGCTTCAATTGGATTTCTAGTTTGTCTATCAAAACTTGCAATTTATTAATCCTTACCATGGCTTGCAATAAGTATGAGTAAATGATGTCACTGGTTTGTTTGTGCAGTTGAATCTTATCCGGAGTACTGATTTTGTCCAGCCGGATCTCCATTTCAAACATCTTCTTGTCGTTTACTATAGCCATCTTAAATGTATTTCTCTCAGCATCTCTAGCAGAAACTAGAGAGGTTTTTGAACTGTATAAACTTCTCACTCTCGGGAGCAAATTTCTTGTCTCCTCTAGAGACTGCTTCCTCTAGAGACTGCTTCCTCTTCTCTGTATAGCTAGCTTTAAGCTCTTCCTTCAACTTAAATACCGGGCTCGATTCTGAACTGTCTACATCACCCTCTACCTTTTTAAAAGATAATTGATTTACTTGTACGGTTTTCATGGGAATCAGGGCAACCTTTTTAAAACCATCAGAAACTTCCTCATTTACCATTTCACCACCTTCAAGCAGCTTTACCCTTTTATGGGACCCATCTTCGTCCACTTCTATACTCTCAGTCTCAGAGAGACTTCGCTTAACTAAAATGTTAGTATTTTCTGATATTGTAATGGGTGCAATATGTGGATTTTCCTTGAACTGTAACAGATTGGTTGTTTCAGCCAAATTTTCAACAGACTGGTGCTCAAATGGCTTATTCTTGTTGGCTTGTTTCCTTAGGGATATAACATGATGTGGATCATAATTCACTTTTGATTCCCTTTGGAAATCCATATTCTCTAATAACTTCTCTATGAATATTAAGGCGCCTTTGCTTTTAAAAACGAAAGAGACAAATTTAAGTAGAAACTTAATGTTTGAAGACTTCTTGAAAGCCCCAAAATGCTCCTCTTCATATAGAAACCTCTGCCTCATAAAATCAAGTGCGAAAATCCTTAGGGTTAAAAAGGCAGGTAACCTGTAGGGCTGACCAATAAACCCATATATTCTTAACACAGTGTAATCCCTATACAGAAACCAGTCTCCAACCTGATCTTCGGGTGAAGACTGCATTAAATACTTCATTTCATCCAGAACACGGGGCAAATCCTCGTCAAATAACATTTTGTACATTTCCGACATAATCGAATTAGCAAATTCGAACATGTTGATTTGTTTGGGAAAATCAGAAGAGCACAGAGTACTTAAAAATTTCAACTCGGTGACATTAGAGCACAACAGAATGTTGAGCAAGTAGGTTTGAAACCTAAAGAAATGAACTTTTGGGAACTCAGTTAACTGCAGATGGATTATTTCAGCGAGATACTCATCAAAATTAAACACAGGAATTGACTGGGACTCGGGGCTTAAGGAACTTATTCTTAATAAAAAACCAAGGATGACATCACCAACATGACAATCATCACTCAGGCCTAATACTTGACAGACCAAGGACACGACCATTTGGACTTCATTTTTGAAAATGTGCACGGGGTAGGGCAGGAAAAAGCCATCAAGGGATTGACCTTCTTTTAAAATATTAGACAGGAAATGACAACGATTCTCAGTTTCACAATTCTTATAAAAATCAGCAAGGACCGACTCATTTATCGACTCAGGATTAACAAGGTAACTTTCAGGCAAACTGATATTTTCTCTGATGACTGTGGCATCAATTTTACAAAGAATTCTTGACGCAGACCGACTCACAATTATTCTCTGGGAGGGAGAATAGTTTACGACACACCACTCTGAAAACTCTGGGAAAGGTAGGGTTTGCTCAAGAGAAAAGTAATAAAGGAAAGACTTACAGACATTTAATACATCGTTCCCCTGTGAGTTATAATACCACAATTTCTCCTTGCTGACCGACACACTCCCTATGGATAGGAAGGGGTCGCACACGCTCCTATCTCTGTCCACTAAAAAATCTTCTCTATCGTCTACAACCTGACCAGACACTTGAATTTCTTTCCCTTGGTCCATTTCTTAATTTACAAAGGTAATTTGGACGGAGGTGCTGCAGAGTTTAAGTCTTACCTGGTCGACTATAGAGGCGTGTGCTTGGAGCATGCCCGAACTGAAAAATGGAAGCTGCTGAATCGGTCGGTCATTTTCACCCTTCCCGAACGAATAAAATAATAATGATAGAAGTCAACCTTGCTTTTATAGGCCCCCACCGGCTTTCCGTAAACCACTTCTGTCTCTGGAGCCTACCACAATTTGCCACGTGGACAACAATTTATTTCCCGCAACCACCATCTGTTCCTATCTGCCATGCACTTCCATTCTCCGGGTTCATTCAAGACCATCGATCTGAATCTTCTTTAATTTCTAGCCCTTGGATCACGTGCCACGTACATCTTTCCGTCGGTCTTCTTGGAAATAAACAACGTGCAAGTCTCCACCCCGGAAACATCTCCAACCGTTGATGAAATAGCCTTTCATTACTCCGTCGTTAGATCGGGAAGGAGATATTCAATTTCGTTGGGCTTCCTGACCTTATCCTTCGTGCAACTTCCTGTTCTGGAATCACCCATAGCCATAGATGCGATCAACCTTTATTTGTGAGCCGTTGGATTAGGTGGCACCTATCACATTCCGCTGGGCTCCGTCATTCTAACCACCGTGCAACTTTATGATCCGAAATCGTCAACCGCCGTTGATCCACTTTACCTTTAATCCTCAACCTTCAGATCAACGGCCACCTACTCATTCTGCTGGGCGCTTTGGGTTTATCTGCCGTGTAGATTCTAGCTCCAGAATCAATCCCGACCGTGGATGTGATCTGACTTTACCTCTCCACCGTTGGATTGAGTATTATGTACTCAATTCCGCCGGCCTCTATCCCTTTAACCAACATGCGATTTCATAGGCGAATCAAGTATGGACCGTGGATCTACCCGAGCCAGATTAATAGCCGTTGATTTGTGCACCCGATAAACGCCCGGGCATTCTTTATCTTCCTCGCATTTCTATGAGTGCAGAGATAATCCTGGCCATTTATTTCTATCCGTTCAACTCGTACCATCAGATCCTTGATAACGGGATCACTTCTTTGGGGCAGCATCGTACTCTTATAATATATCTTTTAACCAAGGTTCGACAAGCAACTTATCATTTCTTCTTTATGATGATTTTTTTATCCCCTTGATAAATAATGGTGTTAATAGCTGGCTCCATCTGGGGATGATATCCTCCCTGCGAGGTATCAAAGGACTCGTAGACCAGGTGCCTGTTTTTTTATTTTGCATAATAACTCCCAAAAACCCATCTTTTGTTTTTGTAAATATATCATTTTTGTATATTTTTAGAAAAGGAATGGTAGGCCTCCTGAATCTTAGGGCTTTCACTGCGAGCTTCAAATGCACTCGGCTTACCATTCGTATTTACTTGTAAAGAAAAATAAGTATGTACAATCTATGATACAAATTTCACCTTCCTCCTCAAGATAGGTAATGCTTTAGATACCTTCCATTTACAGGGTTACTCTCCAAAAGAACCCCATTTGTATATTCCAGCAAAAATGCATTTTGTCCTCTGTACCCAGCAACAACATAAGGTCCGACCCACATAGGGTCAAAATTTCCATGCTTGTCTTCATTAGGAGCATCACACTTCAAAACTAGGTCACCAATCTGAAACTGCTCTTCCTTGATCCTTCTGTCAAAAGTATTCTTCATTTTCTCCTGATGTGACTGCACTTTGTCGTAAGCCTTACTTATTCGTTCTTCTAGCTCAATGATCTGATTTATCCTTCGTTGTATGTGATTTGGTTCTTCTTGCTGATCCTGGAAATATCTCATAACTGGTACCCCTAATGACGTTGGAAAAATCACTTCAGCCCCGTATACCAGTTGGAATGGAGACATGCCAATTTCCCTTTTAGTACTAATCCTGTCAGCCCACAGAGCATATTTTATTTTGGTGTGCCAGGACCTCTTATTATCTTCCAACATCTTTTTGATGATCCTCACCAGGCTTTTATTTGAAGATTCAGCTAATCCATTTCCTTGAGGATAATATGCAGTCGAGTGATTGAGGCTTATATGATACTTATGAAAAAAATTAATCATCTTCCTAGATTTGAAAGCAGCTGCATTGTCTGTTACTATCCTTCTTGGACACCCAAATCGAGCCAATATATTTTCTTCAAGAAAATCCATGATCACATTTTCAGTGGCCCTCCTGGTAGGAATTGCTTCTATCCATTTAGTAAAATAGTCTGTAGCTGTCAAGATCCACCTGTGCTGACCTGATGAATTGGGTTTTATTTCACCAATAAAATCCAAACCCCATTTCCGGAAAGGAGCCTCAACTGTTATTGGATTCAAAGGGAGAGGCAGTACCTTCCTCTTACCGTCGAAAATTTGGCATTGATGACATTTGCTGATTTCTTTATATACATCTGAGAATAACGTAGGCCAATAATAACTAGCTCTCAGGATTTTGTTTGCAGTCACCTTCCAAGAATGATGTCCCCCACAGTCTCCCTGGTGAAATTCTTTGGTAACTTGCTGAGCTTCATCTTCCAAAAGACAATTTAGTAGAACTCCTCCAGAATCTTTCCAATAAAGATATTTATTTATGATACAAAATTTAGCAGATTTCAACTTTACGGATCTTGCTCTCGATTTACTTAATCCTTCTGGTGCTTGCAAATTTTGGAGGACATATACAATACCATAATACCACGGAGAAGCCACAAATGAAGCCATCACTTCTATCTCTATATCCAAATGATCGGATTGGTGAGTCAAAAATTTGATCTGTAAAGATTCACAATTTGAGTTTGTCATCATCTTTGCTAACCCTTGTCCTTTAACCAGCGTCGTGGGTTTTATTTCTATATCATATTCCAATAATGTATCTATCCATCTTGCCCTCCTGCCTTCGGGATCTGGTTGAGTCAAAATCGCTTTTACTGCAGCCGTGGGAACATGTGCAATTATATGGGAATGCAAAACATATACTCTGAAATCCTTTAATGCTTTAACTAAAGCATAGGCCTGCTTTTCCATGATGTCATATTTCAATTCCCCATCCCGTATCATTTTACTGAAAAAGGCTATGGGTTGTTCCAAATTTTCATCATTTTTCTGCAATAATACTGCTGCTATAGTATGTTCTGAAGCATATGAGAATACTGAAAAATATTTGGCAAAATATGGACTTACCAAAACAGGAGCTTCTGAAATTGCTTTCTTGATTTCCCGAAATGACTCCTTAGCTTCTGTATTCCACTTTATTTCATGACCCCTCTTCAACATATTTGTAATATTCATCAAAATCTCAGCAAAGCTTGGTACAAATCTCCTCAAGAAATTTACCTGTCCCAGAAATGATTGTATCTCCTTTTTGCTTATGGGTTCTCCTACCTTCAGAATTGCACTCACTCTTTCAGGATCGATCTTTATTCCATATTTGGATATTATATGGCCTAGAAGCTTTCCTTCTTCTAATGCAAAATTAGACTTTTTAGGGTTCAAAGATATGCCATATTTCCTCCACTTGGTGAAAACCCTCTCCAGATGACGCAGATGTTCTCTGTCAGACTTTGAGTAGACTGTGATATCATCCATATAAATTACCACGAAATTTCCAATTTATCCTGCAAAGGTAATGTCCATAGCTCGCTGGAAAGTGGCGCCTGCATTCATCAAAACAAAAGGAATCTTCACATACATGAGCGTGCCCCAGGGTGTAGTAAAGGCAGTTTTCTCCTGATCTTCTGGTAACACTTTGATCTGATTATACCCGAAAAAGCCATCTAGCATTGAAATCCTTTCAGCTCCCACCACTTGCTGCAGTATACGATCCATCTTGGGTAGAGGATAGTTGTCTTTCATGGAGACCTTATTCAAATTGCGGAAGTCTATGCACAGTCTTATCTCTCCATTCTTCTTCCTGAAAGGGACCAAATTCGCAACCCATTCAGAAAATCTGAGTGTTACAATGATCTTGGCATCAAATAACTTCTTTATTTCCTTCTCAATGATAAGGAGCAATTTAGGGTTGATCCTCCTGAGTTTCTGTTTAAAAGGCTTCTCCCCAGGCTTTATAGGAATAGTGTGTTGTATGATAGACGTATCATATTCTTTGAGTTCTTCATAACTCCAAGCAAACACATCTGTATACTTTTTCATCAACTTTACATACTCCTCCTTCTCCCTCTCAGGCAGCTTCTTGGCTAATTTTATGATTTTAGGATTTTCTTCAGTGCCAATGTTTTTATCTTCAACCGCGTCTCCAACAGGTTTCACTTTGGGGTTCTTGGCAACATCATTTTGATCAAATAGCTTTTCTAAAGGTATCAGGCCTCTTGGTATGAAATTATTTTTCAGCTGGATAATATCCTTACCTCCTAAGGTATTCCTTAACATCTTAGCATCTTCTTCTTCTTATTCAATTTCTTCATCATCTCCAAGGGTCCCATCATTATCATTTTCATTGTCAAAGTGAGTATTCACAAAATCCCCTGATAATTCTAAAAATATTTGGATCTGCATATCATCTTCAAACACCTGCCAGTATTTGGAATTGTCCAGAATAGAAGGTCTGTTCAAAATCTCCACCTGGTATTCTTTTTGACTAGTCATTGGGGTCTCAAATTTTCCAGCAGATACTGCTAAAGAATCAGCCACCAAATTTTCAACCATGGAAACAACCTGAATTGTATGCTCTGTGAAGAAATTACCAAGCATATCCCATAATTCATTTCTGTAAGCCCTCATCCGAGGATGTCTGGTTTGATAACTCTCATTTACCTGGTTTATCACCAACTCAGAATCTCCCAAGATCCTGACTCTCTGAGCCCCCAAATATTTCAAAGCATGTAACCCTAATAACAAAGCCTCATACTCTGCTACATTATTTGTGCATTCAAATAGCAATTTGTATGATAAAGCTTTGAAATCATGAATAGGAGAAATTATGTAGACACCAGCCCCAGCACCAACCTTTGCAACAGATCCGTCAAAGTACATAATCCATTGGCCTTCTTTTTTCTGTTTTGCTTCTAGAGCATCCTGCTCCAAAACTCCTTTTTCACTATTTTCCTCAGACTTCTCCTGCAATGTCTTTTCTACATCGTGTGGGACAGCATCATTAAAGAAAATAGAAGACCCCAAATCAGTGTCAACAGCATATTTGTGATGAACTTCAGGTTTATCCTGACTGCTTACTACATATGGAGTTCTTTTTTCACTATATAATATTCTGCTCCCATCTGGAACTGGAATAGTAGCATATGACATATCCATCTGTAAACTACCTTTCAGCTTGGAAGTCCAAGATCTTGACAGCAATACCCCAAATTTGGGTGGGATGTCTGCCACTACCACATCCATGACTATAGTTTTAGAAGGCAGTTTGTTTAGGTTTACCACCATGTCTTTGATTAATCCAAGTCATTTTACCCTTTTGGAATCAAAAGACTACAGATCTATAGGGTCTTGTTACCTCTAATCCCAAACTTTCTACCAACCCTTTGGGCATCAGATTGTCTGATGCCCCGGAATCCAACATAGCATTATGGACCACTTTGTCATGCACATTTAGGCTTAAATAGAAAGGAGGAACTTCTTCACCTTCTATATTTTCAACTTTTGATCCAAATGAAATAGCAGGATTATCATCATTCAATTCCAAAATGTTAGACTGCCATTCTCCTTAGTTTTTGACCATTTTTGTGATAGTATCCCTGTATTCAGTGTTTCTCAATAACTCATTAAATGGAACAGAGATCTTTAGCTTTGAAAGCTCATTTTTTAGGTTAAAACCAACACCAATATTTTCCACATCAATCGGAGTCACCTTCTTTATTATTTTATCCCTTTGTACCTCATTTTAGACCTCCTTATTCATAGAAGGCTCCTTTTGTAGTTCCTTTCCCTTTTCTCCATTCAAAGAACTAGAGGAAGGCTGATTTGGGTTTGCCTTCCCTTTATTTATCGGGACATCCCTATTCCTCAGTCTGACTTTCCTTTGCACATCATCCATTGCATGTAAATAACCTCTTTGATATAGCTCATTTCCAAATTCTTCATTTGGATCTTCTTGCGCAAACATATTATGTTCCTCTTCAGTAAGATATATTTCCGAATCCTGTTCTCCAAACAGATGAATCTCATTTTCAGGGGGATCTTCTTCATCAGCAACATAATTTTCAGGGAAAGGTGGGCGGATGGGCTGTTCTTCTTGGTTCCTTGGGTTTCTCTAGTCTCTCTGTCTATTTTGGGGGGGAATAGGGGGATTTGGTCTTCTGAAATTTGGATTCCTGATTTGGGGATCCCCTTGATCTCTATTGAAAGGCCTAGGGTCTATGGTTAACCTATCCATCAACTTCTCCATAGTCTTCAACATCATCTCAAACTTAACCTCAGCAGAAGAAGAAGAAGCAGAAGGTACATTTTCTTCTTTTCTCCTCCTATCCATATCTCTATGTTTCATTTTTCCACTAGCCATCATGTTAGCTTCCACTTCTAGGGCATCAGTAAACATGGCAGCAAGAGTTGCCGATTTCCTTTCCCGCAATGAGAATGAAAAATCATTATCAAAAGCTCCAGCATAATGTAGTTCAGCAGCTACATGAGAAGTTTTTATATCTTCCGGAATAGAGTTGTAAGCCCTCATGAATCTGCTTGAGAATTCATGAACAAACTCAAAACCCCCATTCTTAAGGCCATTATATTGAGATAAAAGTTGCATAGGATTCTTCTTATCATCCCACCTATCTAAAATGCATTCTGAAAGGCCTGAAAATTCACTATAGACCCATTCGGAAGATCCTTGAACCATTTCTTTGCCTCTCCTGACAAACTCTGGGCAAACAACCGCATTTTAACATCAGGATAGTCAACTTCTTCCAAGTCAATAAAATCTTCAAACTTGACAACATGTTGTTTCGCGGTTATATCCCCCTCCCCATCAAATAAAGAAATTCTCTGAGAATAATTTTGAGGGAGATCATGTAATATAGTAGGCAGATGCAAGGGGGCAAATCTGGCGGCCATTGGTCTGGGTGGATTTATAGGAAGTGAAGAACTTTGAGTACTTCGAGAGGTGGATGTTTCAACTTTGGTGGTATGTTGCAAATCTCTCCAGAGGGAATCTAACAGATAAGATTCTAACCCACGGGGATTGAACTTGGTATTTTAAGGTCAGATTCAGACTTGATTCTCAACAAGTTCTTTCCAGTATTAACTCCCCATTCTGGATTAATACAAGAATCTTGTGATGATGATGGACCGAACAAAGAGAAATCTATCCTTTCTTTATTTTTCCTTCTAAACAACCTTTTTGGATCTTCAAAACTTTCTAAGATTTTGGTATTAGAGTTACCTCGTGTGTGTCTTCTCGAAGCCAGAATGTCTTTCTTAAATTCTGAAACAATTTTACAGTGAAGTCGCCAGGGAAAATATACAACCTTCTTTCTTTTTCAAAATTCCTGTTTGCCCACAGAAATCTTTCTTAATCTTTGTCGTTCTCCCAGGGCAGATATGCACTTTCGTCCCCGGCAACGGCGCCAGTTTGTTAGCTCTCAAAATGTACCTAGGTTGTAAAAGGTAAACTCCAAGGTAACAGCAAAACCACTTTAGGAAGAAGCTATTGTTTTCTTCCAGAGAGGGATCTCTCAATAAAGATTTAACAGGACCAGATTTAAGAAGACCAGATATAAAATAACATTTAAAGATTTATGTATTCGGCTGAAACAATCACATAACCATTGGGCATGGAGTCATATACAATATAAAGATACCACAAAGACATGTACATGAGATTCATCAAAGGCAAGATAATCACATCATCACAGTCATTCAAATTGATCCAGGTGGAACATCAGAGATGAAGGAACAACCCATTAATACAAAGCATCAACAAGGATGAATTCTATATCAACTTTAGCAGAAAAAATCATATAATATCTGAAATGATGACCAGAGCATAAACATATGAACTCTAATCATCTAATGCTATATTCCAGATACGAGGAAGAAACAAAATGGAGTGTTACACAAGGGAAATACAATCACATAAAGAAAGGAGCACAGACTGTAATATCAACGACACATGAATCTCTGACAAAAACTCTCATGCATTCACTTTGTTATTCCAAAAACAGATATGTCCTCCAAAAATTATTTGCCCCCTGATGGGTTCCAACCCCCATCTCTTAAAAAAGATGCAAATTTATACATAAAATAACAGGTCTTCCAAGAAGATCAATAACTAAATGATCGGCTTAATTTAGAGTTTGTAACTGAATTCCTAACCCCTAGGAAGTTTGTTACAACTCCAATCCTAACAGATCATAAAGTAACAATCAACTTGATAACAAACTTTCGTTCAGCCAGCTCCACGTCTTTGCCCCATCAGCTCCACGTCTTTGCCCCATCAGCTCCTCAGTGCATGACACCTGTTCCTAGGGATGAAGAATATACTTTGTCTTTCCAAACCGCTCCACATCTTTCCACTACTCCGAACTTGGGGTGTCACATTCTGTCATTTCCCGAATTGATACTTCGAGCTCCATATATGCTTCATAGGATTTCTTGGGCAACCTGCTTCTGATGATGGCGAACTTCTGCAGAATTTTGAAATCTTCTGTTAACATATCCACAATGGTTTTCCCTGTTAGGCTTTTCTCCAAATCGTTAAATTTGGAGTGGTCCATGCGGCACTGGACAAGCAGGTTATGATAATGTTCCTGTGAGAACATCCGTCCCTCCTCGTCCCAGAAGAAAGGCAATCCGTCTTCGAACAGCTCTTTAAAATCCTGTTTGAAATTATTAACCTGCAAAAGCAACCCTTCTGATTTATCTTGGAACGTCTTGATTAAGTGATGCTTGGGGATGAATTTCTTTTCCCACAGCACTATTGATACTCTGTCGTTTATGCCCATATCGTGCAACTTCTGATATGTCAGTGAATTCAGAAAATTCAGTGTGTTCTGAGCTGTAGTAAGAGGTCTCTTCTCCATATGTTCATTTACCAGTTTTAATCTCTAATGAGCCAAATTTATTAGTATATTCAAATCATCAATAAAATTTAGGTAGTGCCGGAACTTGGTGATCTCTATCGACAAGGTATCCCAAATGATATGTTTTGCCCCCTGAAGAGGGCCTTTCCCGATGCTTTTATCCTTTAGCTCGTTGAATTTTTTCTGCAACAGATTTCTGTCCTGTAATATTTGCTTTTTACTTTCGCTTACTTTGGCCAATTCAGCTTTTATCCTTTCATTCTCTGCCTTCAATTATTTAATTGCTTCATCTTTCAAGCTCACCTGGGACATAGACACCAAAAAATCATCTGCAGAGAAATATTCCAATGGCTTGTGGATATTCACAACGGATAGGTCTTCATCAACGGGGGTTTGACTCATTAACTCTTCCATAATTTCCTTCTCGTCACTTTGGTCTTTTTTCATTAAGGAAATATGGGATAATAGTTCATTCCGCTCAGCCTCCCACCTGTCCTTTTCTTCCTTTAGTTCGACAGCATTTCCCTTATATTCCATCATCTCCTGATGGACTTTATCCTTTTCCTCTTGCAAAGCCATTAATTCAGCTGATTGGATGTGCTCTGAACCTAGAATCTTCAGCTTTTTCTTTAAGACCTGGAGTGGATTGTCTTTTTCCTCTAGCATCCTCTTAACCGCCTGGGTGTTATCTGAACTAACAATGTCTGTCTACAACTTTCTAATCTGAATGACATTTGCTTTATTCTCAACTTTCTCATGCTTCAATTGGATTTCTAGTTTGTCTATCAAAACTTGCAATTTATTAATCCTTACCATGGCTTGCAATAAGTCTGAGCAAATGATGTCACTTGTTTGTTTGTGTAGTTGAATCTTATCCGGAGTACTGATTTTGTCCAGCCGGATCTCCATTTCAAACATCTTCTTGTCGTTTACTATAGCCATCTTAAATGTATTTCTCTCAGCATCTCTAGCAGAAACTAGAGAGGTTTTTGAACTGTATAAACTTCTCACTCTCGGGAGCAAATTTCTTGTCTCCTATAGAGATTGCTTCCTCTTCTCTGTATAGCTGGCTTTGAGCTCTTCCTTCGACTTAAATACCGGGCTCGATTTTGAACTGTCTACATCACCCTCTACCTTTTTAAAAGATAATTGATTTACTTGTATGGTTTTCATGGGAATCAGGGCAACATTTTTAAAACCATCAGAAACTTCCTCATTTACCATTTCACCACCTTCAAGCAGCTTTGCCCTTTTATGGGACCCATCTTCGTCCACTTCCATACTCTCAGTCTCAGAGAGACTTCGCTTAACTAAAATGTTAGTATTTTCTGATACTGTAATGGGTGCAATATGTGGATCTTCCTTGAACTGTAACATATTGGTTGTTTCAGCCAAATTTTCAACAGACTGGTGCTCAAATGGCTTATTCTTTTTGGCTTGTTTCCTTAGGGATATAACATGATGTGGATCATAATTCACTTTTGATTCCCTTTGGAATTCCATATTCTCTAATAACTTCTCTATGAATATTAAGGCGCCTTTGCTTTTAAAAATGAAAGAGCCGACTTTAAGTGGAAACTTAATGTTTGAAGACTTCTTGAAAGCCCCAAAATGCTCCTCTTCAGATAGCAACCTCTACCTCATAAACTCAAGTGCAAAAATCCTTGGGGTTAAAAAGCCAGGTAACCTGTAGGGCTGACCAGTAAACCCATATATTCTTAACACAGTGTAATCCCTGTATAGAAACCAGTCTCCAACCCGATCTTGGGGTGAAGACTGCATTAAATACTTCATTTCATCCAGAACACGGGGCAAATCCTCGTCAAATAACATTTTGTACATTTCCAACATGATCGAATTAGCAAATTCGAACATGTTGATTTGTTTGGGCAAATTAGAAGAGCACATAGTACTTAAAAATTTCAACTCGGTGACATTGGAGCACAACAGAATGTTGAGCAAGTAGGTTTGAAACCTAAAGAAACGAACTTTTGGGAACTCAGTTAACTACAGATGGATTATTTCAGCGAGATACTCATCAAAATTAAACACAGGAATTGACTGGGATTCGGGGCTTAAGGAACTTATTCTTAATAAAAAACCAAGGATGACATCACCTACACGACAATCATCACTCAGACCTAATACTTGACAGACCAAAGACACGACCATTTGGACTTCATTTTTTAAAATGTGCACGGGGTAGGGCAGGAAAAAGCCATCAAGGGATTGACCTTCTTTTAAAATATTAGACAGGAAATGACAGTGATTCTCAGTTTCACAATTCTAATAAAAATCAGCAAGGACCAACTCATTTATCGACTCACGATTAACAGGGTAATTTTCAGGAAAACTCAGATTTTCTCTAATGACTGTGGCATCAATTTTACAAAGAATTCTTAACACAGACCGACTCACAATTATTCTCTGGGAGGGAGAATAGTTTACGGCACACCACTCTGCAAACTCCGGGAAAGGTAGGGTTTGCTCAAGAGCAAAGTAATACAGGAAATACTTACAGACATTTAATACATTGTTCCCCTGTGAGTTATAATACCAGAATTTCTCCTTGTTGACCGACATGCTCCCTATGGATAGGAAGGGGTCGCACACGCTCCTATCTCTGTCCACTAAAAACTCTTCTCTGTCGTCTACAACCTGACTAGACACTTGAATTTCTTTCCCCTGGTCCATTTCTTAATTTACAAAGGTAATTTGGACGGAGGTGCTGCAGGGTTTAAGTCTTACCTGGTCGACTGTAGAGGCGCGTGCTTGGAGCGTGCCCGAACTGACAAATGGAAGCTGCTGAATCGGCCGGTCCTTTTCACCCTTCCTGAACGAATAAAATAATAATAATAAAATTCAACCTTGATTTTATAGGCCCCCACTGTCTTTCCATAAACCACTTCTGTCTCCAAAGCCTACCACAATTCTCCACGTGGACAACAATTTATTTCCCGCAACCACCATCTGTTCCTATCCTCCACGCACTTCCATTCTCCGAGTTCATTCAAGACCATTGATCTGAATATTCTTTAATTTCTAGCCCTTGGATCACGTGCCACGTACATCTTTCCGTCGGGCGTCTTGGCAATAAACAACGTGCAAGTCTCCACCCCGGAAACATCTCCAACCGTTGATGAAATAGCCTTTCATTACTCAGCCGTTAGATCGGGAAGGAGATATTCGATTCCGCTGGGCTTCCTGACCTTATCCTTCGTGGAATGTCCTATTCTGGAATCACCCATAGCCGTAGATGCGATCAACCTTTATTTGTGAGCCGTTGGATTAGGTGGCGCCTATCACATTCCATTGGGATCCATCATTTTAACCATCGTGCAACTTTATGATTCGGAATTGTCAACTGCTGTTGATCCACTTTACCTTTAATCCTCAACCGTCAGATCAACGGCCACCTACTCATTTCGCTGGGCACTTTGGGTTTATCTGTCGTGTAGATTCTGGCTCCGGAATCAATCCCGACCGTGGATGTGATCTGATTTTACCTCTCCACCGTTGGATCGAGTATTATGTACCCGATTCTGTCGGCCTCTATCCCTTTAACCAACATGCGATTTCATAGGCGGATCAGGTATGGACCGTGGACCTGCCCGAGCAAGATTTATAGCCGTTGATCTGTGCACCTGATAAACACCTGGGCATTCTTTATCCTCCTCGCATTTCTGTGAGTGCGGAGATAATCCTAGCCATTGATTTCTATCCGTTCAACTCGTACCATCAGATCCTTGATAACGGGGTCACTTCTTTGGGGCAGCATCGTACTCTTACAATATATCTTTTAACCAAGGTTCGACAAGCAACTTATCATTTCTTCTTTATCGTGATTTTTTTATCCCCTTGATAAATAATGGTGTTAACAATTGGTATGTTACTTTTTTCTAAAGCACAATGCATATTTTCACGTTAGGTCCTGTTTTTTAATAAGTTGTTTAAATTTCTAAAAAAAAAAGGTAGAATTGTAGATAACAGGCGTTTCTAGTGCATCGCTATTTGTCCAAAATTTTCCAAGTTATCTGTATATTATTTCAAGATTAATCATGCCAGAAAAGACGTAAAATGACAAGGTCGAGCATTAGGCCCCGCTATCATTTCATTAACATAACCAATCTACTCTCTTTTTTTAGTGTGTAGGTATTCTAATATACTTGTGTGGGTAATTTTTTATTTTTGAAATAGGTGAGCCAATCAAAAGTTATAGCCAAAATACACTACCTATGTTTTACATAAATATGACATGACTGCAAACTTAAAATGCATGAAAAATAGAAAACACTAACAAATTTATTCAAAAAATAGATATTTGGAATCTGCATAGAGAGTTCTATAACTGTGTGTAGTTTCATTATCTATGGACAAGCAGAGCGTATACAAAATCAATCTTGAAAAACTTGAAGTTAAAGAACATGGTATGTTTTGCTATAATGCAATCTGAGCCAAAAGGTTTGTCAATCCAAAACTAGAACCAAACTGGCCAAGTTACTAAACATGGAAATAAAAATAGGAAAGCATGTCTAAAAAATTCAAATTTGAGAGTGTGCATGCATTAAGTGTGTGTGCAAGATACTAGTGTGTGTGTGTTGAATAGTGTGCACACTCTATTGTTATCAATGTACTTTATTTGTTGCTCCACCCTTGTAGCTATCTCTCCCATTTTCTATATATAATCCCCCCCCTCTTTATCACCCCACCCTATATCTCTCTCAACCCCTCATCCCTCCCTATACCATAAATCCTAACGCCCCCATATCCATATATACCATATTTGTTACCCTAAATCCTAACCCGAACCTTTCTCTATTTCTCTAACCCTCCCTCACTCTATCGTATTCCCCTTG
>LPNX010354979.1:55357-77262 GCA_001517045.1 Pseudotsuga menziesii | reverse complement strand
GGAAAACTGTTTCATTTTTGTTTTGTTTTGCGTGTCAACTAATTGAAAACGACGGCAAGGCCGTTCATAGAGTCCCTGCTAGCCGATGGCAGGGACTAACAAGGAAGTTAGGCACTTTGACTTTATGGGTATGTAATATTTACATGACCCAAATTAGAGTTCAATTTTTTCTTTTTAATAATAAATTTCTTAATAAACACTATAAGCATCTCCACAACATTTGTTAAGCATGTATGTCATTCAATTTATTTTGCTTTAGGTAAATTAAAATGGATCTTTGCATATACAGCTATGAATATACTTCTTTACCAATCAACCAATTTATTATCAAATGTTGTGGGCTTCATAATTCACCTATGTCTAAACATATTGTGTGGCCCCATTATCTAGATGGACTTAACCACCAACCAAAGAGTCACTCTTAAAGTGATTAGCCGATTGGATTGGTTATGAACCTTCACTACAATCAACCAACATAAAATCAAATCTCGTGGGATTGATTGTCCAGCTATCAACTTATGATTAAATATCGTGGGCTCTATAGTCCACATGTGTCTTAACATAGTTCTTGGACCTACAACACATATGGATTTAAGTGTCAACCAATGAGTCGATTTTAAAGTGATTCATTGGCCAAATTAGTTATGAACCTTCACTACCAACCAACCAACCCATGATCAAATGTTGTGGGTTCCCTAACCCACCTATGTCTTAACACAATGCTTCGTCCCACGACATAAATGAACTTAATTATCAACTAATGAGTAACTAAAAAGGTTTGTTGGTTGGATTGGTTATGAGTCTTCTTTATCAACCAAACAATGTCCCATGATCAACTATCTCATACTTTGTAGCTTTCCTATGCCTTAACATGGTTCTTGGCCTTAAGTGTTAATGGACTTAACCTCCAACCAATGAGTCACTTTTAAAGTGGTTCATGGGTTAGCTTAGATATAAGCCTTCACTACCAACCAACCAACCTATGATCGAATATTGTGGACTCCATATATTGCCTATATCTTAATATAAATGCTTGGCCCCACAATGTAGATGAGCTTAACCACCAATTAACAAGTAAGTGATTTTATAGTCAAATTGATTAAAACTTTCACTAACAACCAACCAAGCTATAAAATAATGTTAAAAAACGATATGTTTCTAACAATAAGGATAGTAGAAGCCATCAAGTCTTTACCATATTCACCATCTTTTTTGTATTTTTCATTATTGATAGCTATCTAATTAACCCTAACAATAATCATTGGTGGATTTTGAAATATTTACTAGGACACGTGAAATTTTTTGCATATGTATCTTCAACTGTATCCACCCTTTTTTTCATTTCTAAAAACAATGTTTTTACTTGTGAACCCAAATAAAAAAATTCAAAATTTAGAAATTTGTAGCAATTTAGATTACAAAACAAAACTAGAATCAAATATCATCACATATAGTCAAGAATTGCCATATTTCCACCAGCTTCACCATCTTTGTTCCTTATTTAAGTTATGGAGCATGTAGGAAGCACAAGGCCAACCTTTGAAAGCAAGTCTGCATGTTCATTCTACTCTATGAAAATATGGAAAATTTTGAAGGAATTAAAAGTATCTTCCAAATCCTTTAAAACTCCCCCATCCCCTGCATATTATTATTTTGCAACTGCTTTGTGCCTCACATCCAATCAACCACTAAAGAAGAATCTCCAAACACCTTCAAATCTTTCACATTTTCCCCAATAGTTGTCTTAAGTAAGGTTCTTAAATCCAGATACTTAGCCCTATTGTTTGAACCTTTGCCACTATTTCCTTTGAAGGAAATACTTAAAGTATTTGAAAAGTAAAGAATACCTCCCAAACCACAAATTATATCTCGTCCTTCACAATCCCTGTCAAAAAATCCCCAACAACACTTTCTATCAATACTTGTAACATTTTGGGTTCTCACCTTGGGGACTTTTTATCTTTCTTTGAAAATTTTGGAGAATGCGAGAACTTGTGCCATAACCTAGAAAGAAGGGATTTGTTTATCATTGAATATTCTTTCATTTCTAGCAATCCAAATGGCCCAGACTAGTAACAATGGAAAACACTTTAAAGGTTGAAGTTCAACTCTCCTAAACCACTACTCAAGACAATTTGTTATAGAGTCTACTTCCCACAAGTTTGTTATCTGAAAACTAACACTAATATCTATCGAAATCTGTATAAAGAAAGAGCATTATAAAAAATGATGTACCTCAGATTCTTCAACACTTCTGAGCACAAATACTTGGCCCCTAAAAAATTATTTTCAATAAATTATCCTAGATAAATATTTTTCTATTAAAAAATAACAACGTAAATATTTTACTCTTATACAAAACCTTAATTTTCCATAAAGCCAACCACCACCATTAATGTTGTTCTTCCTCTACCATTCCAAAACATATTATAAACCTACTCAACATTAAATATCTTACCCACCATATTATAAGCCTACTCAACATTAAATCTCTTACCCACCATATTCCCTATCCAAATCAATTAATCACTTTCCTTATAAGCCTACTCAACATTAAATCTCTTACCCACCATATTCCCTATCCAAATCAATTAATCACTTTCCTCACTTAATCTAACATGGCACAATGGCATTTCAGCACACCAACGGTTCCATTCTATTTTCCATTTATGAGATAAAGCCAAGCCAATTTATCATTTATTTTAACTTGCCATCATGAAGATATAGTGGGTACGAATTTATCCATTGTCTTATGACACACTTCATAAAATTGAAAGGTTTTAAGAAAATAAATAAAATTCGAGATATATTTGGCTGAACGAGACATAGTTGAAATTCGTTGGACCCTATTCGTGTAGTCAATAAAAATATTATTTTTTATATGATTTTGATTTTTGTGAACCTACTTTATTTAATAAGAAAACAAGGAAGTTGGGCTCTTTGACTGCCCATGTAATATTTACATGGGCCAAATATAGAGTTCATTTTTTTCTTTTAAAATCATTGTAAATTAATGTCCTTTTCTTCATATATTTTTGTATAAAGATTAAGTAACTTTATTATCGAATATAAAATATATAATCTTTTTTTATAGTTTTTATTTTAGAGTGATAATCTATTAGCTTCATGTCTCAAAGCCCTATTTGGGTAGATGTGATATTCGGGTAGATTTGAATAGAGTCTATTAGTGGGATAGGGAACTTAAGGAGATTTATAAAAAAAAATGTCCTTAACATCGACCAAAAAAAAATAAGGGGTGTTTTTATAAAAAAAAACATTGTAAATTAATAAATTTAATGTTTAATTTTTTGGGAGTTTTTTAATTAAGTTAGGGTTGCGACTTCAACATGAATTTTTCTTCATGGAAGTTCTTTTATGAAATTATTGAAACCATAGCCTCCATGAGGATGAAACCCTAAGTGGAAAAAGGAGAAGAGAGGAGAAAAGAAGAGAATAGAAGGGAGAAAGTGAGGAACTAAGAAAATACTAAGAGAGTAGGCTTTGAGGGGATTTTGTGAGGAAAAATTAGGGATTTTAAATAAAATAATAGAAATACCCTTACACTAGGGTTGGCAGGTGCAGGAGGGGTCCTCTTTGACCCTGACAAAAAAGAAGTGGCTTGGTACTCTTGGGAACTAGGAAACACAACCAAAAGCGATTTTTTAGATGAAAAATATTATTTAATATTAACCACCTTGACAATAAGATGCATGTAAAGGCACCTTCATGGATAACTTATTATAGTTTTCTTTTCAATAAATAATTTTAAATAATTTATTATTAAGGCCCAACCCCACAAATTCCCTCACAATTATTCGACCTTGCTCAACCTCTAGCTAGGTTGGTTTACTAAATTCTAGAAAATAATAAATTTCTTAATAAACACCATAAACATCTCCACAACATTTGTTAAGCATGCATGCCAATCAATTTTTTTTTTTCTTTAGGTAAATTAAAATGGATCTTTGTATATACAACTATGAATATACGTCTTTACCAATCAACCAATTTATTATCAAATGTTGTGGGATTTATAGGTCACCTATGTCTAAACACATTGTGTGACCCCACAATGTGGATGGACTTAACCGCCAACCAAAGAGTTGCTCTTAAAGTGATTAACCGATTGGATTGGTTATGAACCTTCACTACAATCAACCAACATATGATCAAATATTGTGGGATTGATTGTCCAGCTATGTGTTAACATAGTGCTTAGCCCAATAGTGTAAATAGACTTAACCTCCAACCATCAAGTCACTCTTAAAGTGATTCACTGGTAAGATGGGATGAGGCCTTCACTGCCAACCAACTTATGATTAAATCTCGTGGGCTTTGTAGTCCACATATGTCTTAACATAGTTCTTGGACCTACAACACATATGGATGCAAGTGCCAACCAATGAGTCACTTTTAAAGTGATTCATTAGCCAAATTAGTTATGAACCTTCACTACCAACCAACCGACCCATGATCAAATGTTGTGGGTTCCCTAACCCACCTATGTCTTAACGCAATGCTTGGTCCCACGGCATAAATGGACTTAGTTATCAACTAATGAGTAACTAAAAAGGTTTCTTGGTTGGATTGGTTATGAGTCTTCTTTATCAACCAGACAATGTCTAATGATCAAATATATCATACTTTGTAGCTTGCCTATTCCTTAACATGGTTCTTGGACTTAAGTGTTAATGGACTTAACCTCCAACCAGGGAGTCACTGTTAAATTGGTTCATGGGTTAGATTATGTATAAGCCTTCACTACTAACCAACCAACTTATGATCGATTATTGTGGACTCCATATATTTCCTATATCTTAACATAAAGGCTTGGCCCCACAATGTAGATGAACTTAACCACCAATTAACAAGTAAGTGATTTTATAATCAAATTGATTAAAACTTTCACTAACAACAAACCAAGCTATAAAATAATGTTAAAAAACAATGTTTCTAACAATAAGGATTGTAGAAGCCATCAAGTCTTTACTGGAGCACTAATGTGACATAACCAAGGAATTCAATATATATGTGTGTTTCCTTGAACCGTTTTTCATAAATAAAATTGTAATTTGTCAAATGTATTTTAAGGCATAACAAGTCTACCAAAGCTCATGTCATGTATGCACATATAATCTTTTGCATGAAGAAAGGGTGTATATCATTTTCTAGTTAAAGGGAGGAGTGAGGAGTTGAGGGGGTTCAATAGTCATGGGGAAAGTTATGTGGTGGAACCAAATTTGGATGAATTTAAAACAATTTTGGGAAAAATAGCCACCATGATATGTTGTTCATAAAACTTTCTTTATGTGCATGTAGTATCACTATTTTTTTTGGTAAGCTAGTACCCATAGAGTTTTGAACCGGTGACCTTATGCAAGGAGTGTCTTAATAGTACACCCATTCACCATCTATTATACACCCCATGTGATTTATTAAAGGAGGACATAGGGGTGGGATTTGGTCTACTTAAGTGTCCACGGGTCACCCTATTATTCAATATAATCTCTTTGGGTGGAACTACACATTCGACCACTACCTCAAGGTGCCCCCATGGCTCTAGGTTAGGCCCTCACAAGAATTGAACCTTTCCCATGCATGAGAAACTCCTCTCTCCTCGCCGATGAATCTAATCCTTTTGGACACATGAAATATGGTTGTTAAATGTATTAATATAAAACAATATTTACATATTTTTGAAAATCATAAAATTTTTTTTTTTTCATTTTGATAAAAAAATAATATTTTAAATATTTAAATACATTTTTTAAAGTCATATCCACTTCATAATAAATACATAGATCAAATACTAACGTATTTACTACTAATATATTTAATTGTTAACTACTTATACTGAGTTCAAAATAAGTTACTTTAAACATCTTTAACTTTTTATTGTTAACATGTCACCATTTTGATCATATCACACCTCAAGATAAAATGTGGAGGTAAGGAACATACCAATGCATATGTGGAATACCATGTCACCTCATATACCTGGTAATCATATATAACTCATTGCTAATCAATTCACTAAGAGTAAATATGTTAGAAAGTAAGGTTGAATTTTTTTGGAAAGGATGACAATACCACATAATCACTCGAGCTACACCTAATTGATTGTATGTGTGGTTTAGGAGAAGCAACAAACAACTATGTTGAAGCCCTAACTATTTATTAAGAAGTCATAATTCTAGACACCAATCGATCAAAGATTTTATTGTATTGGCAATTCCCCACTCATAATAAGGCATGTGTTAAACTCATATATCCAATCGATTGTAATTTGGAAAAGATCATAACTAGGATAAATCAAGAATCAAAGAGGCTAGTGATAATAGAATACTATCATGCTTTAAGAACAGTAGATCAAAAAGCAAATAGGTTGGCCAATACCACCTCTTGTCTAGAAATAAGGGAACTTTGAACAAAAGGAGGGATATCTTTCACCACCCTCCCGAAGTCGTTATTCCAATGTTTCATATCAAGTCAAATATGCAAGTGAAGGTCATACATAATATATCACAGCAAAGTTTTGAGATTAAATGATGTTAAGTGAACATGACGTGAATTAAAACCCCCACACTTACACAATGACATCAAAGATATCACTTAAGCATTCGAACTATTTTAATAAAGAATTTGTAATTCTTATCGACCACCAGCGTTTGGTACAGTGTTCCTTGATGAGGGGATGAAAATCAATGGACAATTTGATAGCGAGGTAATTTTATGATTGGTAGTTTGTGAATCGTTGGTGGTTTTGTGAATTATGTCAATTTCAAATATGTGGCTTGTCGCTTCAAGAAATTTAATCTTAGCACCATGGTTTTCTATCATGTGTTTTGCAAACAATAACCCAATGAAATTTGTGAAATCTAATTGCTTTGTTTGTTTGATATCAATAATTTTGAGTCATCCCTTTTGGGATATGAAGGGCGACAATTGCCAGGTACTTTATACACTTTGTGAATTAATCAATATTCAACGCATTTTGAGGTTCCATGAAAGCCTTATCATCGGGAATTAAGGTTCTACAACCAATGGTTCATACCATCTTCATTCATATAAGGAAGAAGTTTAGAATATAGACCATGCATTAACCTTCAAAATTTTGTCCAATAAAAGAGACAATCTGAAACCTTTAGCGAAGAATGCAGTGTATTAAGACAATTGGTAATGACCTTAGTAAGAAGAACACAATTTGGGATAACTCAACAACGATTATCAACTTCTTCAGTCAAAATGAAGTTGAAGATGAGGAATTAATGCAGAAAGGGGATGTGGTTGTCAAAATGAAGTTGAAGATGAGGAATGAATGCAGAAAGGGGATGTGGTTATGGAGCTAGTGGAATAACATGAAAATCCTCTCAAGGAGGATTAGGGTAGTTCCATATGCTTTATACTAGTAAAGTTCCATAAGATTTATATATATACTTTCAAAATTAACCATTCTTATAAAAAACAAAATTATGTGTGTGTGCGCGTGCACACACACACACACATGTTTCAAAGAGAAATGTTATTACATCTAAGTTTAAGGAGAAATTGTGTGCAATAAAGAGTTATAGGATAAAATAAAATTAAGAGACTATAAGGAGGTAATTAACCTTAATCTAGAAGATCAAAAGTGTCTTTGATATTTTAAGTAGTGTAAATAATACAATCAACATTGCTAAAATAAGAACAAATTCTCAAGAGCTCCATATTGAAAGAGGGTGTTGGATTATTCCTAAAACATGATGGATAGAAATAATTTATCATCTTTATGACACTAAGATGGTAAAAGATGAAAAACACTTTCTCTTAAATGCCATGCATACACCCACATTAAATCTCAATTTCAAATGTGTGTTACAATATCAACCATCCTAACCTTTTAACTCATCAAAAGTATGGTGATTTAAGAATGTTTATCTGAAATCTTTTTAAGAATATAAATACAATTCTAAAGTAGACCAAGTAATTCCTTACCTTTTTAATATTTTATATATCAAATTTTGTCTCAATGCACGTTAATAACCACTAGCACCACACACACACACAATTTCTTCTACTTATTATTATGATATTAAAAAAATAGAACAAGCAATTTTATTATTGATATGAGAGTGATTGCAATCGAGTTGGACAATGCACTATCTCTAACAAACACACAAAATATAAAAAAATTCTTTAGAATTTCCACCCTCATTTTGGTCACAATAGTTTTCCTAACAAATTCTTATTAGTGTAAATTCTACCAAATTGTTTTCCTATCAAACTTACAATACAAATTTTTTCCTATCAAACTTACAATGCAAAACATAATATAACATAATTGAACTACAACTAACTATACCCACTCTAAACTTCATCGCTCTTCTCCTAATGAACATGTTGAATTGTGTCAACATCTCTACATTCATTTACTATGTTAATACAAGGAAATCCCAGAAGACAAGTTTGCTTGGTTGGAGTGAAACATTGTTGCATTAACAAAGATTGTGACAGAGTTGTTGGTGATGAAGTTTCTGAGTGTTGGAAATCTGTCCAAGATATAAAATATGCAATAGTAGTAGGAGGCTTGGTAGGGTGGAGTCGTGCGATGGAAAATTAGGGCACCAAATAAGGCAGTGGGTGGTGGAATCAAAACATGCCCAAAACACTTAAAACATAAAATGTTCAAATTAATGCCAAGTCATTGCTAGCATTAATCTATGTAAGGTGAAACAAATGAAGGGATCGCTAAAAAAAACTTAGGACATCATGTTATTAGTACCTGTCGTAGGCTAGCAGGGACTATTGTAATCGGCTTGCCGCTGTTTTCAATAATTTGCACTTAAATCAATATATGTTGTAGTTTTTTAAACAAAGTTCTAAATGTACAAAATCTTTAAACCGTCCTTTCATGTAATAAAAAAAAGATACCCCCATTTCAACAAATCAAAATCTTGGACGTCTTATTTGGCTTCATATCAAGGCCGATGAATAATTTCCCTTTTGAAACTTAGATTAACTGAAAGAGGAATTCATCGTTTTAATGAGTTTACTGCCTTTTGAAATAATGCTATCAAACTTGCTAGCATTAATTCAAAACATTAAATGTTTAGATTACATATGATACTTTTCAAATAACGTTGAACAAGGTTTTGGTTGTGACTGCCCCAAGTTCCATGCGGCATGACATACGATCTATGCATCTGCATGTAGTGTAGGTGCCATCGTGCTTCCTCCAACTGTCATTGAATTTGAAAGAGCTGGAATAACTTTAGAATTGGAGCAGAGTTGGAGCACATGAAATGAATTGCTACATTCAGATGTATGGTTCACGCTTCTAAGTCTTTGCTGCACCAGATGCTGCATGGAGACTGAGTCTTTTACATTGGTTGAGAGGACGCTGAGCCTCTCCTATACGAGATGTTGTTGCAATGACAAGATTCTCCATTGACACAAATGCTTCTAAGATTGTTGAGACTCTCGTTACAAAGGTAAAAATATCTTGGAATTAGTAGCCTATAAATAAACATTGTACACAACTTCTCTAAAAGCGTAATGAAAATTAACACTGAACACAACTTGAAGAAAGAGTAATGAAAATTAACACTGAACACAACTTTGAGACAATTATTTACTCCTGCCCTTAAATTTATAAAACTTTTGTTTCCAACATCGTGCATATGTATTGTGCAGGAGAAGCCACTGCCACATAACATGTAGCAGTACAAGCCACCATCCAATCTCCAATCAATCAAAAGAAGAAACATAATCAACCACAAATTATAATATAACTCATGTTATTAATATTATAATATATCCTAGTAATTACCTGTAAACATTTGAATATTGAAAATAACATAGTTTGGACTCACTGAAATTGGTTTTAATTAGTTGCTCAAACAAATGAACCTTTGTATATTGTCTTTTAGATATTTGATTGTCCTATAGCAACTGAAGCTATCAATTTAATCTGCTTAGTTTATATACAGTCGCTAGTTTAGATTTTATGGCTAGCTAGTGCTAACTTTAACTGTTTTTGTTTTTGTTTTTATTTATCTTAATCTATGAATAGTTATGAAATGTATATTTTTCGAGAAAGTGCTAAGAGTCTTTTTAGGTTTTTCCTCTCATTTTTACAATTGTAAAATTAACATTTCCATCCTTCAATTCTAGCCTTGGAGTGAAATTCCAATGGATCTAAAACTCATACCATAACTCTCTAGTGTTGATTCAAAATCCGTTGTATATTTAACGAAACATTAGGGCATAATTGTATAATCAAAAGCTTATATGTTTTATGTTTCTAAACACATTTTCTCTGTATTTCAGCAGTGACCTAAATATATCACTGAACTGAGCTTCTGATCTATAAATTTTAGTTTATGGAATTTGGAGAGAAAACTAGATATAAAACAAAATTTTTTCCATAACTGCTCCACAAAATTTGAAGCAATAAATGGTAAAATCAAAGTCTTATCGTTGATTATCATTAATGATTATAATCTAATGCTCCAGTTCCCTCAATTAAAAAAAGGTCGGTAATTATGAACAGGTTTCACAACAGTCATGAACAGGTTGCACAATCAAGCTTTCAAATTGAAACTAAACATATGGCAATTCAAATCAGCAATAAATCCACTTTCAAATTATTTTATTTTTGTTTTAAAATCATTAAAGTTTTGTATACACTACATCAGTGGACCAGAAATTAACATTTCGAAGGATTAAATTTGCAATAGTAATTTGTTATTGCATTACCAATATCAATAGATCCAGGTGAAATTACGGTTCCAGAATCATTTTACCTTGAATCAGTGGCTTGGTTGTCAAAAATGCTGCTTCATATTTCTTGAAAACGACTATTTTTGTTACTGGCTTGGAGTTCATATCAGTCATTGACACATCATTCCACCCATCTCCAAATCCCCATCTCCAAGTCTACAGATCGCTCTAACCACTAGTCACTAGTCGATCCATTTCATCCTTTCCTGCTAATCTTCTTGATCTTTCAGGTACAGCTAGGAATTTGGCGGTAACGCTTGGGCACTCTGCCAGTCGGCACCATATCCTAACTGAAGGAACGCAAAAGGAGATCATCAAGTATGAAGCCAATGCAATTGGCATGAGTGGTCCACAACAAAGGTTAGCAATAGATGCGAAACTGGGTAGGTTCCTAGTGGATAAAATTGAAAGTTGCTCGAACAGGAATTGTTGAGTAGTCCACAGACATAAAGGAAACCATTTGTCAAACACTTGTTTCACGCCATGAACCACTTGTTTAAAGCATACTACCAGCTGTTTTATATCTCCATGGCATGCAAAAACTACCGGACGTGTCAGATGCATAAACACGTAGTCTCAGGATGCGTAACGATGCCTAGAAAGTAAATTATCGCTTAGCCAATTTCAAGGTGTCGATAGTATCTATGAAGCATTCAAGTGAATGTCGTGTGTGTCTGTGTCAATATTCCAGTGGCGTGTGTCTTGTTGGAATCGAACTTCTGAAAGAGGGAATATCCAGACCAACTCTTCCTTCTGATAGTGCCTCATCAAATATGCTTTCCAAGTCAGCCAACCGCGTGTTCACTATGTAAGTAAATAGTTCGACCCACCCAGGTGTTGTAGGGTTCATCCCCAAAGGCTAAGAAAAAGCTTCATTATCCCCCACGCTAGGCTTCAAAAACCAATGAGCAGCTATCTACTTATGTTGTTTTTTCCTTCCCATGCATAGCTGGTGTGGATCTCCAGATGTTTTTTCTTTTTCTTATGGATCGGATAACCTATCGCTGGCATGAATTCATATGTTATTCCTTTAAACACTTACATACGATGTTTCCTAAAATTTATTATGATGTCTCAAGAGTTCTTAATGCTCCTCTCATGAGTTATTCTATTTCTTTTGTCGTTGGGGGATGAGGAAGACAAGATCTTAGTTTTAAGTATATATAAATAAAACCCACAATCTCTAATAATTAGCAAAAAATTGCCTAGGTTCCCCACTTTCAATACTATAATTTGGTATATCCATCCCTAGAGCTACGAGAAGCTTTCCAAACATATTTGGTAATCCCAGATGCGAATTAACTATAGATAGGGCTATGAGCCAGGAAGCGTTTTGCTGTCCTCAGAAGAGCAATTTTGCCTTCTAATAGAAAGCCTTGTTCTCAGTTGTCTCAATGAATAATAAGGGAAAGGGATAACCTTTTTAACATCAAATAGGGTCATTATGGAAAATTCTAAAGTTTTTTCGCCATGATCTAGCCTAATCTCCTACTCCTTTTCTGCGAGTGAGATCGTCGTCTTTAAATTGAAATATGTCTTTAAAGCACTCTATATATGATCTATATATGTAATCACGCTTTTTATTTAGCGAGTGCTCGATGTGCATGTTTTTTGCAACAACTAAAATTAGGTTTCATAGCTTTATTGAGAGAATTCATGGTTGATCATTCCATATGCTAGAGTGGTTTGCAACCAATCTCCTCTCTCTAGCATGGAAGAACATTCAAACCCATATGCCCTCCCTTGCGGTAATCTGATCAAAGTTTGAAGAAGACGCATTTCATTTACTTTCTTTTCCCCAACCAACTTGACTAACGTGAATAGAGATATTGTAAAACCCAATAAATCGAACCCCAGGGAGGGCAGATGAAAAAAACTAAGTCACTTCTATGGGGGGGCTCTTACTACTAAGGGAGGAGAAGAGTGATCATCTTATCCCCTATCTACGCTGTTCACTTTCACATGGCATAAAACAACGAACAATTGCCTTCTAATTCCTTACACAACTTGGCACTCGGCCTGGCAATGCATCCCTTACAAAAATAACTACAATATTCAGGAAGTTAATTTTACCTATTATTTAACCCTTACCCGAACGGAAACATTGCTCGGGAAACATTCATTGCTTCGTTGGGAATCTAATATCTCTATATTTCCAACAAGAATAAATAGTAGTTTTTCAGACACTTTAATTTATTTTCGAGGTAAGTTCTTTTATTACTACGTAGCAACGGGTGGAATGAATCTAGTCCAGATAGGCGAGTTTAGGTCTGGTTTTTAATCGGGTCCTATCTTCTATCCTGGCCTGGGGACATGTAGACAAAAAGTTTTGTGTGACCGATCTAGCAATCAAGAAACATAAGCAGCTATAATCAATTCGTGGTAAGCATCTATCAATAACCCATATTCTCTGGGTGTATCAACAACGTATGTAAGCATCGAAGAGAGCTAAAAGGCTTAAACCACATCTCGTTTATCAGTTGACTTGCTACCACTTTGCATTTTATCCAGCCATGTTGCCATAGGATGCAGAAATGGTTGATGCTCATCATCCAGCCCTGAGCACGAAAGCTTACTATTTCCGTCTGCATTCTATAAGTTGTTTTCTTAACCAGGACTCCACGAAATCCATACAAGAGATTGTTTTGCAGTTGGTGTTGTGTGACTCACGTTTTTCAAAGTATATCTATTGCTTTGAATGGATCGTGAAAGAAGTTGAAGATATTTGTGAAGACCTGCGTGTTGTCCAAATAAAATTTGTGCTGAGGTTTTTTCCTTTAATGACAACTGTGTAATTTCATATAGAGCTACGTTTTTAGATTAATAAAAAATACTAATATCCTATGCAATTTCAAATCCACGCATCAACTATATCCTATGCAATTTCAAATTGAAGGCAGCTTTAATTTCAGAGAGACATTCTTGCAGTAACCACAATGATATCCTATGATAGCAACCTCCAATGTCAGCGGTTCGATCTCCAAAGGCAGGGACTTGCTGCCTTTAGCAGCCCATCTTGTTCTTTATATGTCTGCCTTGAAAAGAGGCCAAATAAGAGGTCCAATTTATCAATTGGTGGATTAAAATACTCTGAGAATAAGATTGGCTAAAAAAAATTATGATTTTAAAAAATTGCATAAATACTTTGATGTGTGTGCATTAAATTGCAAAAGATAGCAAACTGATTGCAAGAGTCCCTGCCAGGCTGAAGACAGGAACTAGTTAATAACGCATAGTATTATACATAAATTATCAATATATATCATGGTTATAAAGCGCTATTGTCCGGTTGAAACTGGCAACGAGAAATGTTCGATGGCGTTGGGCTGGTGCATCATTGCAGGATCTCCATGGCGGCTTTTACTCTTTCCCCTGTGATGGTTGATGCAGGTATTAGGGGCTCACGGGTTTGTTTTCCCTCCTTTTTCTTGTGGGGTAGTTTTTATTGTGTCTCTTGTTCTCATGGGCTGGTTTCTTGTTAGGGTTTGGTCCTGCAGGGTGGTTTTCATCCGGTCGGTGGCTCTCTTGGAGTCCCTCCCCTTCACTAGGGGACTAGTACCAACCAAGGTAAAAAAAAGTGGGAAGTAAATCATTCATTCTCTGCTGCCTTCGTGGAATTTGGATATGTCGGGTTCACCACCCTTGCATGGGATTCTCCATCGTTTTTTTTGTGGGTTTTTGTCAATTGTCCCTATCGACACGTTCTGGGTTAACTTCTGTTTCCTTTGATGTACTCAGGGGTTTTGGGGTTACATTCACGGGTTTTTTGGTCTCCTCTCCTAGCACACGATGCTTTTCTCGCGGCCTATCCTCCGGTATTTTGGACTGTCTGTTGGTCTCTGAGGTATTTCTCATTATTCTTTCTGATGGTCTTTTATCTTGTCATCGTGGTCGAGGGCTGACTCCGGCTAACCATACCCTCTGGGTTAGGGTTTCTTCCCCATTTTGCTTGGGGTGTGGTGGGTTGACTTATGTTTACCTTTGATGTACTCAGGGATTTTGGGTTCCTCTCACGGGTTTTTTGGTCCCCTTTCCTAGCACACAGTCCTTTTCTCGCGGCCTATCCTCCGGTATTTCAGACTAACTGTTGGTCTCTAGGGTATTTTCTATTGGTTTTTTTCTCGTCATTGTGGTCAAGGGCTGACTCCGGCTAACCCTACTCTCAGAGTTAGGGTTTCTTCCCCATTTGCTCAGGGTATGGTGGCTTGGGACTCGATATTGTACTGGCAGGCTCCGGTAACCATGGCCGTGTGACCGTGGTTTGGGGATTGGTTAGCAACCTCACTCGTATTTGTGTTGACCCTAGGGTATTATCCCACATGGCTGAGCTAGCTGCTCCCATGTGCTTTCATCGCAAATGACATGCCAAGTGTATTAAGATACAGGAGGGGTGCTTTCACTTTGTCCTCAGTAATGACATCTTCATGGACAAAGTATCATCTCTATGCTCTTGTGCACTAGTCGGGCGACTAGAGTACTGCAGGATGAGGAAGTCGACCTGGGTTGATTGGGATATGGAGCACTGGAAGCCCCTCTTTGAATACATACCCACCATCATTTTGTTATCGAATGGGTGGATTGTTTTTGTCTTTTTGGAGCAGGAGCACTGCACTCGTATCCTCGAGGGTATTTGGCACATTGGGGTGGGATCCTTGGTCCTTGGATGCTGGAATTCATGCTTTGATCCTCTTCGGGAAAGAATTATGAAGCGCCATCTCTGGGTGTTTCTCCCACACTTTTCGTTCCCACTTTGGAACAAGCACGTCCTAGAAGGGATTGCCAATACGATTGGAAGCTATGTGGAAGTGGATGAGGATTTTCATCTCACCTATGACAAGCGGATTGTTCGAGTCCTTGTCGAGTTGGACATCTCTCTTGATTTACCTACGGAAGTTGATATCCTCTGTAATGAACGGCTCTTTTTCCAGCATCTCGACTACCTCCATGTGTCATTTCGATGTAGCAGTTGTCATGAGACGGGTCATCTTCAACGTGCTTGTCCTTCCTTGAGATATGGATGTGCCGATTCGGGCTCGGATGTTTCTCCAAATATCACTGAACGGGTAGACCCTACCGAGCAGGATCATTCCATACTAGGTATTTACTCCAATTCACTCTCTCCATCTGATGTTGTCTCCGATTCTTTTTTGGACACCATTGATGATTTGATTCTGTCTCAAACTAAAGTACCACCTCCTGACTCATCCCAGGACCTGTTTCCCCTTGCTGACTCTATGTCTTCGTTGCCTGAGTCTTATCCTGTTTTTGCTCTGGCACTTCCCTGTGACACTTTGCCTCCTGTATTGAACATATCCTCGTCATTATAGTCTTCACTAACAACTGTGGGCTCGCCTCCCGTTACGGATCCTGTACATACTCTTGACTCATTGCCTTCACCTTCCTCGCACCTCACCACTACACAGACTCTACCTTCTTTAACTTCTCATGTGGATTTCCCACCACTCACTAACCCTGGAACTCCACTGGTTATCACTCCTTCCTCCAACAACCCTACCAAACCCCCCTCTTTCTCTCCTTCAAAAATCCTTGTCTATCTTCACGACTACGACCCCTACTTCTCCTTCCACCATTCACCTTAACTCCATTCGATTTGCAAATGTGATTGTTTGTGAAAAAAAAGGATAAGATGAAGGTGGACCTATCCTTTGCTTCTCCTCCCTATATTCCTCTTTCTGTTTGCATCGAAGATGCGGCCCGTGGCTTGCCCTCCCGGGGACTAGAGTGATGTCTCCCCTCCAAAATGTTCCTTGATGAATATTTTATCCTTTAATGTCAGGGGTCTTGGAGGTAAGACCAAAATTATTAGCATCCGTGCTTTCTTTCGGTCACTTGGTCTGGATATGATTCTCCTACAAGAGACCATGTGTAGTTCCTTTCTTGCTTTACTTGCCTTCTCTAAACTTTTACCTTCTTGGGAATTCTGTGCCATCAGTGCAACGGGCCTCTTGGGTGGACTCCTTACGGCCTGGAACCCACATAGGGTTAAGTGTCGAGCCTTCCAGACTTGTGCTGGCCTCCTGGTTCATGCCTGCTTCTGTGGTATGCCTTCTCCCATTGCCATCCTTAATGTATATGGCCCCTACAGAGATCGTGAACTTTTCTAGGAAAAGGCACATAGAGGGGGCATACTTAGCATCCCGAATCTTGTTCTGGGAGGGGACCTTAATTTCACATTGAACTCCTCAGAGATTTGGGGATAGAAGGCTTCCCCTGATCCCCTCTCACAACACTTACTGTCCCTTTTTTACTCGGTGGGTCTTGTGGATTTAGATCCTCAGTATGCTGGTCCTACTTGGCGGAATGGTCGTGTGGGTGTTGATGGTATCAGTAAAAGATTAGATAGATTTGTAATCTCAGCATCCATGATTCCATCTCTGGGGGTGCACAGGGTGTGGACTCAATGTGATGACATTTCTTACCACTACCCAATATGCTTTGAATGGAACAAACAGAGGGGTTCCTGTAACCATCCATTTAAATTTAATCGTTCTTGGCTCAATGATTTGGCTTTCTCTGAGTGGATATCTATGCGGTGGCCTCATCTTTCCCATGGTGAATTTTCTCACGGTCTTGAATCCCTTTACCACAAGTTGCGTTCTCTTAAAATGGAAGCTAAGGTATGGATTAAGGACAAACTAGCCATGATGGAATCCAAGTCCAAAAGTCTTGATAGTGCCATTGTATCTCTCCTCTCGGGCTCGTCTAATGGTATTCTCTCCATTGAGGATATGGCACAACTAACCCTCCTTAGAACAAAAAAGAAGAATATTTTGGATCATTATTTGCTGACTTAGCATTTAAAAAGCAAATTGAAATGGGCCCTACATGGTGATTCGAATACCAAATATTTCCACATGCTGGCTTCTGGCAGGAGGAATCAGAACTAGATTTGGTCTCTGGTTGATGAGGATGGTAATAGCTATGAAGATGAGGCAGCACTTAAAGAACTGGGTCAGTATCATTTTGCAAATATATTCAAGGATGATGGAGGCACTTGTATGCTACATCAACTAAAGGTTGTCATTCTTTATCTTAAGATGATATCTGATGAGAATGCATCTGGCCTCACCTGTCCTGTTACTCTAAAGGAAATTGACTATGCACTGAAATATTTAAAAAAAGACAGGAGCCTGGGCCCAGATGGTTGGCTTGTCGAGTTCTACCTGCACTTTTTTGATCCCATGGGTCATGAATTATTGTCTGCAGTTGATTCAGCTAGGGTCTCAGGCTTTATCCCATCCTCACTAAATTCGACCTTCCTCGCTCCGATCCCTAAAAAAGATAAGCTTGGGTCTTTTGCATATTACAGGCCCATCTCATTGTGTAATTTGCTGTATAAATTGATCTCTAAGGTCATTGCAGTCAGGATCAAGCCTTTTCTGGACTCTGGTATCTCCCAAGAACAATTCGGCTTCCTTAAAAACGGTCAGATCGTCGAGCCTATCGGTATTGTTCAAGAGACTCTCCACTCTGTAAAAACAAAGAATATCTGTGCCTTCATCCTCAAACTGGACTTGATTAAGGCCTTTGATCGTGTAAATTGGACCTATATCCGTCTCATTTTGATCCAGATTGGGGCTCCTCTCTTGGATGTTAATTGGATTATGGGCTGCCTCACCTCTACTAATTTTGTTGTCTTGATCAATGGTACCCCATCAAATTTTTTTTTCTGCTTCTCGGGGCATTCGAAAAGGTTGCCCTTTATCTCCATTACTCTTCATCCTTGTCATCGAGGGAATCACCCTATTAATCTCCGATGCTCGGAATCATTGTCTCATCCAAGGTATTCAGATCACTTCCTCCCTTGCTCTTACCCATCTTCTTTTCGTGGACGATGTGATCTTAATGGGCACAGGCACATTATAGGAATGGGTTGCTTTTGATGTAATTCTTGGTACCTTATGCAAGGCTTCTGGTATGTGTATCAGCCTGGATAAATCTTGATTTCTGTATAATAATATAGATGAAGACATTTACTTGGACATCGATAGGGTCCTACCATATCAGATGGAGCCAATTTCTTCTGGTTTTAAGTACCTTGTTTACTACATTAAACCTCTTGGCTATAGGGTTTGTGATTGGAATTGGCTGGTACAGAAATATGAGAAGAGGATTTGTCTCTGGACCCACAAGCTACTCTCTTTGGGAGGCCGTCTGATACTTGTTCAGTTTGTGCTTTCCAGTATTCTAGTTTATTGGTTGGGATTAGCTCCCATCCCTGCTTCTGTCCTGCACAAACTCAGGAGCATTACGTTTGCTTTTTTATGGGGATCCACTGAAAATAACCGTAGATATCATTTGGTAAACTAGCAAAGTCTCTCGTGGCCAAAGGAGTATGAGGGCTGGGGGATAAAAAATCTATATTGGTTCAACATTGCTCTGCGTCTCAACAAATTTTGGAGGGTTCTTTTGAATGATGGATTGTGGCATCAGGTACTCTCCAACAAATACTTGAAACACCTCACGGTGGTAGCTTGGCTCAGAGGTAAAAGGTTTTGTACTCGTGGGGTATCTACTATTTGGAGGGGTTTTTTACAGACTCTCCCCTGGCTGTGAAGTCACCTTGCTTGGCAGGTGGGTAACGGTAATGATATTTTGATTAGTATTGACCCAGTTATTGGTGTCCCTTCCTCTCTCACCCTTCCAGTCGATTTGAGAACCTTTCTGGAGGATTTGGACATCAACACTGTCTCGTAGGCTCGCAATACTTTACCGGACTCACAGCATTACTAGTACACGGTTGAGGATTTGTGTATTGATGGGGTTTGGAAAGATGTCTGGGATGCATATACGAGGGGTCTGGATCTTTGTGGTATTCGTCTCACAACACAATCTGATACTCTTTTATGGGACTTTAATAAACAAGATGGCTCTATCTCTGCTAAACTTGTATATAACTGCATAGTTAAATATTTTTCCCCTTCTTTTGGCAATCGGCTTCACACTTTATTATGGTCCAGTGCACTCCCAAGCAAAATTGGATGCTTTATATGGTTGGTTTTAAGGAACAAAATTCTTACTTGGGATAATCTTCAGAAACGGGGTCGGTCTGGTCCTGGTATCTGTGCTCTGTGCTACGCTGATGAGGAGTCAGTCATACATATCTTCTCACACTGCACTATTTGGAAGAATGTTTTTGATCACATATGTGAATAGTTTCATTTGCCTCCTCCTCCTCATGTTGACTCACTTATTATATTTTTGGAAAATTGGGCTGTGAATTTCCCCAGACACTCGACACTTTGCACAATCCCATTCCATATTATGTGGGCCATTTGGAAAGCTCGGGACCTATCCATATTTGAAGGAAAGAAGCAGACTGTTCTTAGCATTGTGCACCAGATCACTAATTCTATGCAATTGTATTCTCCTCAGACTGTCAATGTTAAAAAGGTCAAGAAGATTGGGCATCCTCCCTGCATGATCTACCCCTGTGGATTTTTTGATGGAGCCTTTGCAATAAATGTTGCTGGTGTGGGATACAGCTTGTACCTGAATGAGTCACACTCCTTTGAGTTTGCGCTGGGGGTTGGAAATGGCTCCAATACAAAAGCGAAATTACTTGGCCTATGGGCCCTTCTACTTTCATCCCATATGATGGGGATTCCCTTATCCCACATATTTGGTGACTCTTCAGTTATCATCAACTGGGCAAAGGGATCCACTGCTCTTTCCCCACCAAATCTCTATCACTGGTGCCGGGAAACATGAAAGCTAATTACTAGCTTTCAGGATTTATCTTTCAGCCACATCTTCCGTGAACACAATCGGATTGCAGACCGTCTCTCTAAAACTGCTCTCTCTTTGACTCCGGGTTTTGGTTGTTTCTCAGAATTTATGGTCTCATATGATACCTTCCAGCTCTTTTGAGTCTCGTTCTGGGAGCTTACTCCCCTTTCTGACTTGTTGATTTGTCGCTCCTTGAGTGGCCTCTTTTAGATTGTTGATCTGATCCCTTTGGCTCATGGTATATGTGGTTTGACGAGACTGACCCCCTCCATGATAAGATAGTTTACTGATGGAAACACTCACTCTATTCTATATCCTTTCCCCCTGGCTGCATCTGGATGTGACTTATTATTGTATGAGCTGTATTCTCTCTGAGGTGTAACCCATATTTGGGATGGCTCTATTGATGCCCTTTGATTCTTAATAAGAATAATAAGGACATGCTTTTTTCTTCCTGAAAAAAAAGGTACATGCTGCTATAAAATGGAATTTCTTTAAAGTTTATGTCCTTTTAAATTTTACATGAAGTGTATAAAGTGATAAGTTTTTAATATGATAATAAATTTATTTATTAATATAAAATTTCATATTATTGTTCCTTTTGTGAATCTTGAATGTAGGATTTTAAAAGTTATTTAAATTTAAGTTTATAATATTAAAAATAATGTATAAAATATTTTTATTAACATTGTAATTTATAGCCTAAAAGTTAAGAATGTGTGTTTTCTTTTAGGAGCTCACAAGTTTAAATTTGGAGGATTAGGGTATGTACACCTTAGCAATTAAATCATTACACAGAGAGAGTCCCTTGTCCCACAAACAAGAGGTCTCATAAATCAAATGGGTGTTTTGCTTGACAGTAACCTTAAAAATAGATTGTTATTATTATTGTTATTATTATTAACTAAACACATGATAATCTTATAAATTACTTAAATTTAAGTTTATATATTAAAATATAATTTTAGAATTTAATAAAAAGTGGTTAAGTTAATATCTTCCGTTAAAGTTTTATAAATTAAATAAACAGAACATGCACAAGTAGATGCACCCTCCTAGTATCATGCACATGAATGCACCATCCTGGTGATGATTCCAAGGTGGGCATGCATGACCAGACTCCACTTCGTGTAATTGAATTGCAACTGAAGCATAACCCAAGGAAAGGTGCACCATTATGTAGGAGAAGATTATTCTCATCTCTCACTTGCTATGTGGAGGAGCTATTTGTATGTAGTTTTTGAAAATTGATGCATTTGAAGATGAATGGTTTAATTGTTATTTTGAGATATGGATGTATATATTTCAATCCTCTTAACTAGGTTTATAAGGCAGTGTCCATTAAAAAATATTAAAGATATAACATATTTTTACATTTCTTAAATATATTTGTT
>LPNX010354979.1:0-55054 GCA_001517045.1 Pseudotsuga menziesii | reverse complement strand
AGTGAATTGTAATAATTAAATAATGTATTTTTTCCCTCATCTAAAATAATATAATTTTATTGTATCCATGATTTTTCATTTTAGGTCACATTATGCATTATTGAGAGGATTTTTTAAAATTAGTTTAAATATGATTTTCTACATTGTTTTCATCATAATTTAGAACCCATAATGAAGTTTTTATAAAAAAGTAAACCATCAAAATGAAGTTTTGTCAAAATTAACCGAATTTTACCATTATTTGACGGAAAAAATGTTAAAAAACTGGCAAATGCCCCTCAAATTCCAACTCTGGTCGAGAAGGTATGGGGTTGAGCAATGCAAGATTTCCAATAATAAAAGCTTATTGAATTTAAACCTTCAAGCACAAATGAGCCAACCAGTTTTGAGTTTACCTGTGAAATTCTAGAGTTCAATGTTCACCAAGGCCCTGTCCTGCTGTTTGTATATATGAAATTCAAGATAACCATTAGCTTTTAAGAGATGTAAGCATCATATTTGCATGCCCTACTTTTCTAACCAATCTAATTCCACTTCCATAAGATAAAGTCAATCTAATTCCACTTTTAGCCAAGCATGATATTTATCCACCAAAAAGTCAAGGATCAAAAGAAAGCTACATGAAAAGAAAGATCTAGATGCTGCCTTCTAATTAGCTTGTTCAGTTGCTACTCACACAAATAAATTGATAATTAGCAATCCTAGAGTTTGGTGATAATATCTGAAATTAAAATAACATCATAAAAAAGGATATTGAAGAGGGTAGTGCAATCTTTGCCATAGGTCTTCATCAACATATCCTCACCTGCAATAAGAACGTGTCAACATAGTGTGTGTGTGTGTGTGTATAAGGAGAGAGATTTATTAGATTTACGAGAAATAACGAGGCTAAAAAACAATTGGCGAGGTACTGCATGAGAAATATTGAGCTCCAGGGAATCTTATTGACAATTTTATCAGTTCCTTGTTTGATCTTAAGGGCAATGACATGTACAGTTATTACCCTAAATTTGCAATAGCGCAAAGTTTCATCCTTTCCATGGTGGTTATAGTTAAAAAGTTAAAACAACCTTGTCATAGAAACTTATTATCCTCCCACTGACGATCATGGTTTCCTATGATATAGATTATTACACATTATTAGATCACAATCTGCTTAGACTAGCATAGATTCATCTTATCCTGTACCAAGTGGGATTAAAAAAAATAGGTGTCCACTTAAAAATTTTGGAGTTACAAAGATAAATACTAATATTTTGAAAAACAAAAAGATATGACACTAGACATTGTAAATCAATTTTTTTTCATTTTAGACATAATGTGACACATCTCTTCTACTTCAGATTGTAAGAGCACCAAGACTCATGCTGTAACAACAACTTGCTTCTCTTGGTACAATAAATATTTACACATTTTAGTTTTTTTACACTAGGGTATGTACAAAAGTAAAAATTCGTTTAAGTTGTTCTTGGGCAAACTACAGATTTAAGTGTGTCTAAAAGTTAAGTGGATTGCAGTCCTCATTTAAGTTGTTCTTGGGAAAACTATAGAATTTAAGTGTTTAAGTGTGTCGTGAATGCACTCCTTCAGTTCAGTAAGAACAAAAGAATAAAATCAGCACCTATCAATCTAAATGATTTGAATGGCTGAAAGTTTTTGAGTAATTGTTGTCTGATTCGTTAACGAGTTCAATAGCTAAAACACAAGAAATAGATAAAGCATTTTCCACGCAAACTGGGACATTTCCAACAAATATTGAATGAATGAAAAACAAGCACACATGTAATGATGCTTCTCGCAGCATTTTTCGAGAGCTTAATAAGCAATATTGGTCATAACTATACAAATGTACTTGACTTTAAGCGTTATGGAGAAAGCAAAGTAATTTTTGGGCGTCATATTCATGCAAAAGAGACACAATAGCTCATCCATATCAACCGGATCTACCTTTTTATGCACAAAAGAATCGTGATTTTCCAACTTATTGAGCACCTCTACGTTATCCATTTGTTACCAAAACCTAAAATGAAAATAAAAGGTATAAAAAATAATAGTAAAACACACTTTTTTAATGCTTCTAGATATAGACAATGATAATTGCAGATTTCAATCAACAAGAACCTAGGAAGTATAAAGAAATGAAGCATTAAAAATTCGTTATCTAGTATTATTGATAATGATCTCAAGGCGAGAAGTGCAAAAGGCTTCTCGGTTCAGGACAAGGTATTTGGGGGCAAAAATCAACAACATCCTGTAAGCAAGGTTTTATTTAACTCCACAAAAATTCAAAAAAAAACAATAAAACCATAAATGAATCCAAACTTGAACCTAGTGAACAAAAGCTTCAAAATGAAGGCCTAATTCAAAGGCAAAAATCCCAGAACCAAAAGCTTATGAAGTTCAACACCTGCACACCCCAGCAATTATTTTCTTCTCAGCATTCAAATTCATGGCCAATATTATGCACTGATTAAAAAACATACTTCTAATGCCCTTTAATGCTTCTAAGAATAGACAAACATACCATCTACAACATGATTAACAACATGAAAGCACACGCAAACCCTCCATTTACCACAGCTGTAGCTCTGTCTTCCTGTCACCCAGCCTAAGATAAAAAAAGATACAGAAATGCAAACCATGAACGATACACAGGCATTGAAGGATACACAAGCATTAAAGGAAATGAGGAACGATGCACAAGCATTGAAGGTTTGTAGAGGAACGGTACACACATTGAAGGTTCGCATTGAAAGTTTGCAGGTTTGCCACATCCCATGTAAAAGTGTTCATTTATTTTGTGACATTCTTGTGCCATAATACCTACGGAGCTGTGGAGCCTTAGCCGAATCTATTCTTTTGGATTAAAAAAATAATTCAAGTCTCTAACCAGACCCACAATCAATTTGCAAATCAAACTAGAACCATTAATTAAAATGCATCAAACTTTAAACACTTCTAAATTGTATATGTTAACAATTATAACTAAGGCTAGAGGAAAATTAACCCTTCCATATAACATCTTACAATAGCATTCATATCACAAATATGAAGTCCCGAGATTATAAGATTTAATATAGAAAAGAAATGGTTCAACTAGGATTAAACCAATATTAGAAAGTCTTAACCCTAGCATTTTTTTATACACATTAAAATGCCATTCTAAGATAAAAATTAGCTTAAATATACTAGCAGGTCATAAGAAGTAGGGATTCTTTCTTCTAGTTTCAACCCTTGCACAAAGTTAGTTGTGTTCCATACCTTATGGATGAAAAAAGGGTATTGTGCATACCTGGATGGAGGTACTGGATGGAGGGACAAGTTGTTATTCAAATCACAGAAATGCCAGGAACCGCATTTTACCCCAAATACAAATAGAGTATATAATTAGAATCAAATACTTTGAAGGGTTTTAATGACTAAACAATTAATGAGGCTAATTATACTCTCCGAAAGAACTTTTCTGGAAGGCAACAACCACCATAGTAAGCTTAAAAACTATTATAGAGTTTGGATATGCCAGTACTCCTCCTGCACATAGCAGATACGCAGACAATCATTTCTCTTGGCTACTTGTATAAACCCTAAAGATTAAAATAGATATGGTAATGAGAACTTACCTAATATAACTTCCATCGGCCTGCAATAATGGATTAGGGTTAAAACACTAATAGTCAAGTTCTACAACAATAACAATTTTATCAGTTAATTACTTACTTCGGGTGGCAGACGAGCGCCCACTTATTTTGCAACTTTCCATCTATAACAAGCGCCAAGCGCCTGTGCGCAAGAGCAAGCTCAGAAGTATCAGCGGTGCGAAAATCAACGATAAGTTATTACAATTTAGTTCCAAAAGCGTTGTTTTGAATCCGACACTCCATTGGAAACAATAGCCGTGCCTGGTAATCCCGTTGTCGTTTCCATCAACATGATGAACTGCATGCCCATTAACATTAACACTGCTTCCCCCATTTTATATGTTGTAAATCTGGGAGAAGTAAGAAGGAAGCAAGCAAATGCTATTGATGTTGGAAGCATGGAGTAGAGTGAAGGGCGAGTTTGAAGACGAAAAAGGTAGATGGGTATTATAATGGTGGGGAGGGGCGCTCAGCCTCATTATTGTTTGACTACGGCCTGAGAATACATATGGCATTACATAGATGTTTCATGTTGTGCTACTTGGTTTCATACCTGGTGGCGGCGTCGGCGACGAGGAGTTTCAGACTAGGTATTGTTTGCTTTAACCTAGTAGGTATTGTTTGAAGATAGTATTGTTTGCTTTAACGTGAAGCAACAGTAAAACTAACGGTTTGATTTTGTAATGCCACTTAACCCCAACAAAGTAAATGGTCATGGAGGGTAGTGGGATACAACACCGGAGTTGAGGGGGAAGAAGGACGTCCGAGAATCGAACTGATGCTGAGACTTATCATGTTTTTCAACCAGTTCGTCTATTGTTTCTAGCTGTGCTACTGTGGTTTCATATGTAGCAATGCCAACCTCCAAGTATTGTTTGCTTTATCTTCAGGATTGAAGCAACGGAAAAACCGATGGTCTTTCGACTATTCGATAACAATGATTTCACAATGCTACCTAAACCCCAATGAAGTAAATGACCGTGGAGGCTAGTGGGATACAACACCTGAGCCGAGGAGTAGTAAGAAATCATTAGCATTGCGAGGGATTGAACGAGCTCTGCGATTCGAATTGATGTTGATATTGAACACCTCAATGCCAAATACATTTTCATTTAAAGCCAAAGTAAAAGTACATTTTCAACCCTGCAAAATAAATGAAACTAAAGCCTTTGCTGCCTCTTAAGTCTCTACTAAAATATATGAATGAATGAATATGATAGCGGAAGACTCGTGTCAAAGCTGCCTAGGGGAACCGGGCGGCTTCTTCCATTGTGTTAGTGAACTAAGTGACTGAATTCCTCACTCACTAGCCTTCCTTCCCTCTCCACTCAGTGGCCTTCCTTCCCTCTTCTTAGTCTATAGGTGACTTCCTTACTCAGTGGCCTTCCTCCCCTCTTCTTAGTCTGCAGGTAAAGAGCAACTGGTATTCCTCGTCCTTCTAAGTCTGTAGGTGAAAAGGAAGCAACCAAACAACGAAGCTAGCGGAAAAGAAATTGTAGATTGTGTGTGACAAACATTAATTTGTTTCAATTTTGAAATATAAAATGTATATAAAAGTTATTGTATTTTAATCATTAAAAAAAGTATTTTTATATTACTAAATTAAATTAAATGAAAAATGACAAATTTTTTTAAATTTTAAATAATTGTATCAAAAGAAAATAATAAATCTATGTTATTTAAATAAATACTTTTATTAATAACTTTAATTTAATTTGAACTATATGCGTAACTTAGCCATCTCTTATATATATATATATATATATTAATAATTCATATAAAATTATTTATTATAATAATTTTAAATTAAAAATAATAATAAATCTGTGTCATCTTAATTGAAATTATTAACTAAATTTTTTCTTTAATTAATTTTCATTTTTTTAAATAAGATTAACCTAATTAAATGTAGTTGGTTACATAGTTTTTGAATTCTTTATGTAAAAGCAGAAGAGTAATAAGAGGCACCTGCTGTTAGTTGGATGGTAAATAATTGATGCAGCAGAAGGTGATTCTAGGTTGTCTGTCCCAAGAAATGCTTGGGAGTTGAACCAAAGGGAAGATGGAGCCATTGGAGAGTCGTTCATTCATTATATCCTTTAGAGAGAATCGAACCAGCCAATCTCCACTGCCTGCCAACGTTGGGAAATGTCGAAATGTAATGTAACGTTAAAAGCAGCAACGAAGAAAAATAACGGGTGGTGCTCCCATAAGACCTGGGAATGGCTGAGGTATTGAATGCTTTGGTAACCGTTCTTGCCTTTCATTAAAAATTCTATTAGCTGGAGAGGTTTTCATGGAGGAAAATAACTTTCAAAATTCATCCAGCAACTCAGCCCAGCTTCCCAGGCTTGACAAGAGGAACCCATGTTGCAAAGTGGTAATTGTAAGTGAATGCCAGCTCACCTGAAATGAGATAAGTCACATGAATTAGTTGGTGACTCATCCATCCATTAATGCAACAGAGGCATAAAGCTGAATAATCGTGTCAACCAGCCAGGTTGGTAATCCAATTATTAAGTTGAGTTGGAATTAGTCCATTCATTTTATATTCATCAGTCTTGGGATTCCAATTTTATTGGAATCAGTACCTCTTTATGTTCATCAATGATCAGGTATTAGTGAAATTTGGTGTCAGCATATTATAATAGTACTGGAACCTGACATCCATATTGTTAGGAGTTTAGCCTAATTGATAGAGGTGAGAACTACTTAGATGGATTTATAGTTTGCTGTAATTTTTTTTTAATTGATTTTTAAAAAAGTTGAGAAAGACTGCAAGTTCATGACACCTTTTATATACATTGTTTCCAACATTTTGGTTTTTCTAACTTTTTTCAAAGTACTTTTTTCTATATAGATCCATATCCATCTCAATTTTTTCTTAAACATAATTACAACAATGGGAAAAGTTGGCAACACTGGTCTTTTTAGAAAAATACATACTACAAAGAACCAAAATAGTGAGAGTTAGTTACAGCAATGGAAAAACTTGTTTTTCTATAAGAAAGAACTCCAAAATAGTGAAAGTTAATTACAACAATGACACAACTTTTTTTCAAACTCCAAAATAGTGAAAGTTAGTTACGGCAATGGCAAAACTTATATTTCTTGAAAAATCTATACAAAAACTCCAAAATAGTAAAAGTTCATTACAACAATGGTAATTTTTTTTTAAAATCCATACAAAAAAACCTCCAAAATAGTGAAAGCTAATTACAACCAGGGCAAAACTTTTATTTTTCAGAAAGAAAAAAGTCGTTACTTCATAACAAGACAAAATTCTATTTAGAAACATAAAATCTAAACAAATTAAAAAGAAGTATTCAATCCCTGTAGAAACTGTGTAGTGTGTAGTTTTCTAATATTTCTACAAAAATGTAGAATGCCATCCATTTGCCCCCATCCTTTTTGATAAACTGTCACAACTTGATTGAATTATCCAAAGATATGTGTGACAACTTGATTGAATTATCCAAATATATGTATGAAAGAGAGGAAAGAAAACTGATGTTTTAAATCCAAGATCATGTTGCTCCACTGTTCCAGATTTAAAACCATGGCAAAACTTGTCTTTCTTGAAAAAAAAATCCATACTAAAAAAATCCTATTGAAAAGACATGTCCAAAAGTACCAAGCCTCCGAAGATTGAGTCCATCTCATTTTAAAAAGTGAAACTTAATTACAACAATGGCAAATCCAATCCTTCCAGAAACATCATTAACAGAAGAAAACTCCACCCCAAACATAAATTGAAATGCCAAAAATTTATATTCTCTCAGACACAAAATTATGCATATTTTTCTTAATCTCTTAGACACAAAATTATGCATATTTCTAGATTTATAGAAGGCTCTTCTCTGCTGAGTAGATACAAAAGTATGCCATGCATGGAACCCTAGGGGCTGCAATTCAGCTTAGACATCGTATTACACAGGATTTCAAATACGAAAAGAAGAAAACAACCCTCTACATAAATCACACCGACATACTGTAGCACAAAGCCGAATGCATATTAACCTATGGCCCTCTCCACTCGCTACAGGTGATTGTACAATTTATTAATTTCATGTGATTTATGGACATTTTCTCATGGATTCCCATCAAGATGTGTGTACAGATGAGGGTAGACTCCCAGGGGAGGGAGTGCGCTCAATACATGACTTGTAATTACAAGGTTCATTGGTTGATATTCACTACATTAAAAAAATGCATTAAAACTCGAAGCGACAGAAAGAGATCACCATTTGAACTGCGCGACATGAAATTTCTGCCAAAACCCAAATGAGTAAATAAAAATAAAATTTCAAAACGTTAAGGGACAGTTGATCGACTGATCTCACTCTGTCACCGAAAGGGGTGTATTCTAATTCCATTTCTATAGTTTTGTCTACAGTATTTAGTGATTTAACCGCTTATTCCAGTGCTTTTATTTTATTTTTATTTTGCATTGATTGATATGCCACATCATAAATCGATACTGCATTTGGTCGAGTACATGGGCCTTATGCACTACTGCTGCATTGATCTGTGTCGTTTCTCCATGGAGTCAGAAGGTAGCACAAAAATTGGTTTACAACCCTTCCACTTTAGCTAGATGCCACATTTCTTGCTGTAGGTGCCGAGTCTTTGGCTGTAGGTGTTAAGTTCCCACCACCTTGTCAAATGATTAAGGATGATGATGTGCTTCTACGACCATTATTTGATGGTGACCCTAATGTACGCACAGATCGATGTACCTATTTCTCCATCACCCTGTACAATCCATACAATTTAGCTTTCAACATGACTTTTCTGGATTGGTGCATCCTACGAACATAATAAGATCATGGACATTGTGATTGGTCAATAATTTCATCTAGTTACTCATGCAATCTCCTATTCCGTGAGATTCATACCTGATGAAACAAATTCACATAGAGTTTAAAGATCTAATGCGGTATCTTCCAAGGGAGATTACTTGTTGCTGGAAATTCTTCGCTCTTTTAATGATCTCATCTCATTACAAAGAGATAACTATCTGTGAGGAAGTTATTAAAAGAGAAAGATCATTTTCCATTCCTCCATGGAAACATCATCATTTTCATTTTGGGGATGCCCCATAGCAAGTTGAAAACTAAAAAATAAAAGAATTCCCCATCGAAATCAAACTAAGTTGTCTGTCCTTCAATGAGATCTGTTCATGGGTTATCTTCAAGTTTCTTCTGCATTAACCTACACACATGAATGAAACTGACTTGAAAGTTTGTAGGTGACTTCCTCACTCACTGGCCTTCCTTCCTTCTTCTTAGTCTGCAGGTAAAGAGCAACGGGTATTCCTCGTCCTTCTAAGTCTGTTCGTGAAAAGGAAGGAACCAAACAACGAAGCCAGTGGAAAAGAAAATGTAGATTGTGTCCGAAGCCAGCGGAAAAGAAAATGTAGATTGTGTGGGACAAACAGGATAGCTGGTTATAATAATGGTCATAATAAGTACTTCATCCCCGTGTCATTCCCTAGTATACGGACTCAGCCATAGAATGGCTCGCCATTGCTTTACAAGGGCCGTGTGGCACTTGACATGCCCGTGACTTGAAGTGTGTCTTGGGTCTCGCGTAAGGAATTCTCTCACCAAAAAAAATAAATGAAAGCCATTTCCAAATCATGCCAGTGCTACTGCTCAAGCCATTACTACTGCTTACGCCATCACGCCGCCGGGTCTTGGGGCACAAAAACCCAAGCAAACATCACCTGCAAAAGACCAATAGACCAATAGAAATTAAGTTAAATCAATATTTAAATAATTCAAAAAATAAAATTTAATCAAACTATATTAAAAACATTTAAAAACTAAAAGATTTAAATATGCATAAGAATTAATTGACCTAACCAATTCATATATATTCCCGTAAGGGACATAATAAATAAATAAAATAGTTAATTTAATAAATTTCATATATAATAATAATTTTAAAAAATTATATTATATTTAAAAGATTAAGTGGGAAATTTAAGGTATGTTTTTTTTTTTTTATAAATGACATGCCGTGGTTTTTGGATTTGGTAATTTCCCAACTTTATGGAGAGAAATAACATTAACTTTTTTTTTTAATTAAAGTTGTCCGTGGTTTATGGATTTGGTAATTTCCCAACTTTATGGAGAGAAATAACATTAATTATTATTTTTAATTAAAGTTGTCGAGCTCTACCGCTACGTTGTCTCCATGAAAACAAGAGATAGCATTAACTACTTGACTAACCTTCAAAATTACAAAGTCTTTTTATTTATTTTTAATATCCATGATTGTATACATTTTTAGTAAAGATTTACGGAATTAGTAAACATCTTAGTAAAACACTAATCAAAAGCTTTTTAGTGATACAATATCTAGACTTCATCTTAACAAATTTTCTATCTTGATTGAATCTCTAATTTTCATCTTAACCAATGTTCACTGGAAAACATGCTTTATTCATATAATTTAAATTGCTTTAGTCATATAATTTAAATTGCTACTTTCCTTCTCCTTCCTTTTTCTTTATATTTGTCTTTTATCTATGTAAACTTATAAAGGGATGACATATTTTCTAATAATCCTAGCTTACCTTTCACCATTAAAACCTAAAAAAAAATTATTCCCTTCGCTTTTATTTGATTAAATATTTTCGAGAAGATGGACAACTAAAAGGTAAGCATATCCTCCATGTCATTATTTGAGAGGTGGCACTATATCATTAAAACTCAATAAGCTTGAGATCAGTTTGATTCAATATTTGTTCCATTCAAGATTGATTTTAGAGTCCTTCCACCAAGTATGTATTGTATTTATATTTAGTTGTTTGAAAATTTGTGTCAACAACTTTCAAGAACGATGCAACTATATGGTAATATTGAAAATATAACATGTCACCAAAAAACAATACTATCACAATTTAATATTTTTTTTTTTTTTTTTTTTTTTTTTTAATTTTTATTTGAATAATTTTTTTTTTAAATCTGGTAAATATATTGGTATTGGAGCTAATGCAACAAAATTGGTATGAATTAGTTTGGGTTGATAAGATAACAAATGTTAACATTGCATACTTTGGGAAATTTGAGGGTGTTTAATCCATTTATGCATTAAAAGGAAGAATCTCAACAATCCAAAATAATTGTAATTTTAGCAAAGATTGTGTCACTAGATTCTAGTGATAACAAACTTGGAAATGTCAAAATTATAAATCCTCAACTGCAATAGGGGTATTCAAGTGCGTTGAATCCATTTATGCATTAAAAACAACAATCTAAACAATAAAAAATTGCAATTTCATCAAAGATTGACTCACTGGCTTCTAGTGATGGCAATCCTAAAAAATTCAAAATCGTAAAAAGTTTATAGTTGAGGGCCAAAGTAACATAGACCCTTGGACATGATGACCAAAGTCCCCCCTAAAAAAAAATGAATTAAAGCATGATATCTACCTTGGATTGACTTTCATAATTACAATTGTATCGGTTTATGTGGAAATATAACGATATTGGTCATTCATATGCTCAAACTCATACTCAATAGACATGCAGTGGGTTTATGTAAACATATTTACGGGTGAAAATATCGGTGACTTCATTAAAGATGGTGTTTAGTCCTATGCTCAATTTGTGTGTATGTGTGTTGGCCATAACCCTCATCCATTAAATATATATAAACTATGGTTAGGTTGGTTTAGTGGTAATTTACATCATGATCACGTTATCTCCTATTTATAATAAATGAAATTCCTTTGTATATGCATCTCATCTTGCATTGAGCAATGGATATATTGTAAAAGGAGGTTGTCCCCTCAAAGAGACTTATTATTAATTGACTCTTTACGTTCTCAAGGGACGAAGCTACTTGTATTTCTATTTTTATGTTATTTGGGGAATTTCGTTCAAAACACTCAATATCGGTTCATAAGGTCCTTAGCTTGACTCTTCAAAATGAGTATTTTTTCCATTTTCACTATAACTATTTTTATGGGAAGGTTTAGATAATGGACTTTTCAAGGAGCTAAGGAGAAAAAGTGAAGTACTTGTGGTAAAAAAAAAATTTGGTTAACTATAAATTCATAGATATAGCTTGTGGAATTTAGGGTTTTTTACTAGTCCAAAAAAAATCTCAAACAGATTTTTTAGGTAAAACTATTATACATAAGCCTTACAAGATTCCAATTGAGTGACACCAATTAAATTGAATAGTAGACATGTCACATACCCCAATTTTGTAAAATAATGTTATTTGTTTTAATTTGATTCCTAAGACATTATGTTAAATTTAATGCTAAGTAGAAACTGACGACTCAGGAGAGTCAAAACATGTGGAATGTAATTCTGAATATTTTATTTTTAATAAATAAAAAGTGGAGACAACAGCTTGGGAGAGCTGTTAATAAGAGTGTTACTGGTCAAACTGGTGGAAGGAACTAGGTGGAGAGCAAAAGACAAGTGGCAACATCCTCAAACACTTCCTATGTTGCAGGTGGCAACTTCCCTACATTTCAGGTCATGATCCCCCAAGAAAATGGGATTAGAGCAGGTGGCTCAATTAATGACAATTAACCCAAAAAGACCTAGGCAATCTTTTAAAAGTACCCAATGTAGAGAGCTGAGGCTGCTCAGATATTTTCCAGGAGAAGAATCATTCAAGAGGAATGCACTTCAAGGAATTCATTGGGGAAAAAGGGAAAAATAGTAAGGAAGGTGTTCTGAGAGAGAAACTGCAGTAACTTGGTCTGATACAGCTTGCTAGCTGAGAGAGTTGACTGATAACTTCAGGATTGGTATTGAGTCTCAAGACTAGTACTTGATTATTGCTGCACCTAGTTCCAGCCAGGAAGACCAGAGCAAGCTTGGGGGTCCTGAGGAGTTGTTGTTTGAGCGCTCTCCAGGAGTTGGTAGGGAGGAACGGCCTCCCATTGCTGTTGTCGACCAAGATTTAAGAACAGGTTCTGCTATCTATTAATTTATGTGTTAATTATCTGTGTATGATTGAATGATGCATTGCAGTTTCTGATGTAAAAACTTAGGTTGTTTAGTAATGAAGTTATTCATAGTTTGTTTTGAAATTGAATTATGTTTTAATGAGAAACAAACCCTACCTGTGTTTTTCCCCATCTGGAGTAATCCAGATCGTACTCTAGCACAGGTGGTGAATTTATATAAAGAAAGTATGATGCAATTATAGAATAAGATGTTAGCTTGAATAATAGAACGTTTTCCTTTATTTTTTATCAGACGAAATATCATATGTACACAAAGTAGTGTTAAATCTGGACTGAGAATGTCAGATTATTAGAAGTGGAAAAAGAAGCTATATGATTTTATTGTCAGTGGTATGTGTTGGTAGGTAAAAACAGTTCTTGAAATAGTGTTCACTTTCAGTAATCTTATTATTTATTTTGAAATCAAAAGAAAGAATATACTAATTAAACTAGAGCAGGGTTAGACTAAATAGAAATGCTTTTCATCTCTACAATTATTTCCTTCCAGTTTTAGACAATTAACTACTGTTTGTATAGTAAGTAAACGGTGGGTAAGAATAGTTAAAAACCTTGATTTAAATGCTGCAGATAAACCAGTTGGTTTCACAATCTACTTATGGCTAGTAATGTAATTACTTTATTTTTATTTATTTATTTAGCTAAGCTTAAACAAAATCTACAGCTACTAACTGATTCTTCATAAAATATTAATAAATATAGAACATAAATAGTTGTTATTTCTTTTATTTTATACATACTAGTCTTACAATATAAGCAGGATAGTATAGCATACAAAAGGTGTTTCTATAAATTATTTAAGTGCATAAAGTAATAGAATACAACAATAGAATTACTATCTCGCTAAATATCTATAAATAGACAAAGAATAAAAAGAATATATACAGTTGTAGGAGCAACTTTACTTATAGATAAAATAACATTTTATCTCACTATAATAAAAGTTAAATAATACACATTTACACTTAAAAGATGTAACTATCAGTTACACAAAGAACTGCAAGAACATTAAATTACATAAATTCTTAAAGTTAACAAATACAACAATATTATTAATCTTTATTAGAATAGAGTAAATTAAGGTAAGTTCATTTTGCAGTTACCCTGAATAGTTTACAGGTGAAAAATTAAATAAAATCTCTTACAGGAATCAAATAAACAGAACTTAGACAAGCTCGACTCATTGAGATAAATAACCATTTACACAATACAAATAATAACAAAATAAACTACAGTAATATGTTGTAATTTAAATTAATTTAAAGAAACAATAGATATATTTATTTGTATAACCAAGTTAGGGTAAAACCCTAATATACCAAAATTGTACAGCAGAGGTAAAACCAAGGAGTTTGAGCTCTTTTACTGCCTCTCGGCTTCAACAATAATTCACATAGTGAGGCTTAACAACCTTCCTTTCATTTTTACATTTATATATAGTAACAAGAACAAAATTCAAAAATTACAGACACGTCCTAAGCCGGAGAACCCCGCATAAAGCAAGGGTTTCAACATCCACTAAGTACAACGAACCAAGCAACTAGGTAAACCAAAAACCATAAGGGTTTTACAGGCCACAACGACCAACCAGCATATGCCCCATAAGGGACCGAACAAGGAAGAACATCCATGGGTATCCAAGGCTTACCCGTGAACCAGCAAGCCGTTGCCACAACCTCACACCAACCGCGCAGAGAGAGACTGGTCAACACCTACGAACCAATGAAGAACATTAATGTTAAATATCTGCATCAAGAATTTAACTATGGTGTAATAAAAAAATATGTAAGGTTAATAAAAAACTTACTTGACGTTTCTTACCTCAAAGCTTCACCGAAACATAACCACCCACGAGATGAAGCGCTACCACCAGCATGAGGAGGAGTAAGCTTTTCATTAACTGCAAGGAAGAAGGTATTACTACACAACATCGATTAACGACAACAGGGAATTGCAGTCACCGGCCTGGCAAAGTATAAACCCTTAAGCCGTAATGGGTCTCAAACCAAAACAAAACACAGTTCACTGCGAAACCCTAAAGCCTTACAAAACTCAAGAGAAGAAGTCACGGCATTCACAATTGGGCTACGAGAGAAAAATACTTTGCAGTCTGGATATTTTTGAAGGAGTGAGCATCAAAAGACAAACCCCGGAGGAACAAATAACCCATCCCGAGCAGCGACAACTTGGTTTACATTTCTCTCCTCTCAATATGCAGGACGAACCCACAACTGGAAGAAAACAAGGAAGCAAACCGGGAGTTTACTGACGACAACTTGCAGAGCGATAATGCGGTCAAGCAACTCAGTAGCAGAGCGGCCAAGGCCGAAAACAACGGAGGGAATGACCAGTTTAGGGTTCGAGAGAGAGCCTTTTATTCACGTAATACTTGGCTGTAGTGATGCCACGTCCATCATTTAGATTTTTGCATGCAGTGGGTTTTTTTTTTAATAGTCTCGACGAGCAATCACAAGAGGAAGAACATGCCAATCATTTTGTGCTGTATTGAAGGTTCTACTATAATATTTAGCCCGAAGTCAACCTATTCATACGTTGCATGGAAACAAAGGGATTTTTAATATTCAAACTATACCATACCAATCATCAAAGGCGTGGGGATGATTACAACCCATCATTATATTTTTAACATACATTTCTTTCAAAACAATTTTAACCTTGGTAATAGTTAAGCCTGGAAATACTTTATAAAAGAAATTCATACGTTTATACATTGCTTATGAACAAGTATTTATGCAACCCATTAATGGTAACATAGCAAGGGTATAAACAATACTTGTCTTAGCTTGTTATGAAAGTAAAGGAGGCATTAATAAAAGGTTATAGATCTATAAATCAAGGTTCAACTTTGAACTCATCTTGAAATGTGGTATGTTATTTGACCCCTTGCATGTATACTTTGCACCCTCTTTATACATTGCAAAGTATTTGCTCAGCCAACAACTATTGCTCTAACCTAAATTTAGGCTATTTGTGATTTTTAAGGAAGTTTATAGAATTAATCTATGGTACATACCCTTATTTTTTAATATTAACCTCAATTGCCTTTGATTGTGGATTTATTAACTAATAAGGTTTGCATTTTGAACATATTAAGTCTTAAAATGTTAAGGGGCTTGACATTGAAATTTTAATGATATCCTAACCATAATTGGATAATACTTTCCAAGCAAATTATATGCAGAGGAATTTAATCTATCAATACTATGATAGTCTAATTGGAAGTAGTATGTAGTAAGAATATAAACCCTTTTAAACTCCAAGTTTTGGAAGATAAATTATTAGTATAGAAATCTATTTAACCACTGCACTTACGTTCACATTACAAATAGTAACCAAAAATTATCATGACATGAAGGGGTATGTTCACTTTTAAAGATAGATTTCTTAATGTAATGATCCTGCCATATTTTAGTCTACCTGTAAAGAAGGATTTAAGGCTTTTAACCACACGACGACCTGGGTAAACATCAAAGAGTTTATTACGCATTACAAACTATAAATTACAACTAAAAGGAGAAAGCAACTGTCACCATTACTGATAGAACTGAATCTCGTTTTCCATGGCAGCTTTAAAAGAATAACGATTTTAAGATTTTACCTCATGAAAGCATAGAAATTGAACAGCATACATATTATGTTACTGAGCTATTATTTTTGCAACAAACATATATCTGTATGCGTAATGATTACTGACAAAGCAGCACCGGATCTTTCTTACCTGTAATCTGTAAGAGCAGGTAAACTTTCTATGTTAGCTCGAAAGCTAAGTAAGCCCAAAATATCATGACAGTTCCACCTTGTGGTCGCAAAGAAAAACAAGTCATTAAACTGAAAAAGAATTGTTCCATAAGATAAACATAATCAAGTAGATAATTCAGAAAATGAATTCATTAACATATAACCAACTAAAACAATTAGTTGATTGCATTTATGAACATTATCTGTATTTTAAAAAAATTTAATTTTTCGGAAATTTTGGGGTTTTGACATGTGGTATCAGAGCACAAGGTTCAAACACTAGGACTTGATGCAGCCCAACTATCTTTCATAGAACAGTAAATTAAAATAATATGCTAACATATATATTTTGTTTTATGTTAAGAACTGAAAATTTCATTTTTCTGAAGTTTAATAGGCAGGTATGGAAAAGCTGGGAGAGTATGCACAGGAGGAGTCTCCAAATACGGAAACAAGACATTTGCCCAGAGAACCTATGTTAGAAGAAGTGACTGCCAACTCCTTAGAGCTATTGCAGACTGTAAAAGATTTGAAAACTGAAATGGAATCAGTCAAGAGGGAGAATGAGAGGATTTTGAAGGCTCAGGAAGAATTGAACCAAATTTTAATAGAAAAGTTCCAAACTGAAGGAAGGAGCAGAAGATCAGAATCTGAAGATGTCAGTCATCAAAGAAAATCCAAAAAGATGAAGCTGAAAAAAACTGAAATTAGTTCATCATCTGAAGGGTACGATGAATGACAAAGTTATTATACTACTAATGATAGTAGTGAAGATGATTTGTATGACAGAAAGAAGAAATACAAACCATATGAGGAAATTTCAGGGGAGTTTAAAAAGATAAAGCCCCCAACTTTTAATGGAGAGACTGAGAAGGGGGAAGAAGCAGAGTCCTGGTTGTCCGGGAAGAAGAAATATTTTCATATATATAATTACTCAAATCAACTAAAGGCAAGGATGGCAATATATAACCTCTTCGAAAAAGTTGACATATGGTGGCAAGATCTGAAGAGAGTCAAGGGTATAAGAGAGAAGGAAGTTAATTGGAGTACCTTTAAAAGGTATTTCAAGAAGAAATTTTTGTCTGAGCAATATTACGAGGAAAGAGCTAAATAATTTTATGAATTGAAGTTAGGTTCAATGACTATGAAGGATTTGAACAGCAAATTCTTAAGTTTACTTAGGTATGTACCCTACCTAGTAGACGAGAAACCTAAAGTGCAGATATTTCTTAGTTGTCTACCATATCATATCAAGGACGGAATTGAGTATGATAACCCGAAGACTCTGGAGGAAGCTATGAGGAAGGCTAATTTTTGTTTTGAGCAGAACCGAAAGAAGGAAGGCTTGGCCAATTGGAAGGCTAAGAAAAATAACAATCAGTCTGAATTTAAGAAGAAGGAATTTGTACCTCATAGAAATTTCAAGAATAATAAGACCAAAAATTATTCTAACAACAAAAATTTCCAGGGAAACAGGAATGGTACTTCCGACAATTCGAATAATTTTAAGGGCAAGGAAGCTGCAAATAACCATGGAAATTTTACCAAGAATTTTGAACGTAAAGAGCCTGTTAAGTGCTGGGAATGTAATGGCCCGCACTATGCCTCGGTCTGTCCAAACCGGAAAAAGTCAGTCAGCAACATTCATACTGTATAGGAGGAGATGACCGTCGGGGAACTAGCAAGGAGCATGCCCAGAATTAACGCAGCTTTGGAAAACCGCCAAGATGACTATCAGACTTCTATGGTGGAAGTAGAAGGTATGATTAATCAGACCCCTGTAACCATTTTAATTGATCCAGGAGCTATTTTCAGTTACATTGCACCTCAGATAGTGGAAAAATGTAAGTTGTCTGTCGATAAATTTGAGAATTCTTGGTTAGTTCAATTAGCCACTAGGGCAAAAAGAAAAGTAATATGTTTTGTGAAAGAATGTGCTTTACTTATGGATAAATTTAAAACTACAGTTAAGCTTAATGTTTTTCCACTTGGCTCATATGATTTTCTGATTGGCATGGACTGGTTAGAACAGCATAAGGTAGTTTTAAATTGTTACGATAAAACTTTTACGTGTTTAAATAGTAATGAACAACTAGTAAAGATTAAGGGTATTCCTAGAAAAACTATAATAAGGCATATTTCTGCCTTACAACTTAAAAGAGCTATTAGAAAAGGATGTAAAGCCTATGCAGTAACTATTACAGATGAGGAAGGTAAAACTGAAGCAGATAAGTTAAAAATAGAAGATATTCATGTTTTAAAAGAATATACTGATGTATTCCCAGAAGAAATTCCAGGATTACCTCCAAGGAGGGAATTGGATTTCACCATTGAGCTGGTACCGGGTGCGGTACCTAGCTCAAAAGCTCTGTATCGAATGAACAATTTAGAACTTAATGAACTAAAATCACAATTAAAAGAGTTAATTGATAAAAAGTACATTCGACCTAGTGTGTCTCCCTGGGGGGCACCGATCATCTTTGTTAAAAAGAAAGACGAAACTATGCGGCTATGCATAGACTACCGTCAGCTAAACAAGATGACTATTAAAAATAGATACCCGTTTCCCCGCATAGATGATCTGTTTGATCAACTACGTGGAGCCACAGTGTTTTCAAAGATAGACTTGAGGTCGGGATACCATCAAGTAAGAATTAAAGATGAAGATATCTTCAAGACAGCCTTTAGAACAAGGTATGGACACTACGAGTTTGTCGTAATGCCATTCGGGCTTACTAATGCCCCAGCTGTCTTTATGTGCTTAATGAATAATATAATGCATAAGTATTTAGATAAGTCTGTGGTCGTGTTTATTGACGACATCCTAATTTACTCTAAAACGGAAGAAGAACATAAAGAACATTTAAAAATAGTTTTACAAGAGTTACGAGAACAACAACTCTTTGCGAAGTTTAGTAAGTGTGACTTCTTTAAGGATGAAATCCAGTACTTAGGTCATGTAGTGACTAAGGAAGGAATTTCAGTAGATCCTGAAAAGATTCGGGCAATCGAAGATTGGCTGGTTCCTAAAGATGTAACGGATGTTAGGTCGTTCATGGGAATTACCGGTTATTACCGGAGATTCATTGAAGGATTTTCAAGGATAGCAAATCCGATAACTTCCTTACAAAAGAAAGGAAAGAAATTTGACTGGAACTTGAAATGTGAAGAAAGTTTTAAGAAGTTAAAAACTTTATTAACTAGTGCACCTATTCTAAGAATAGCAGATCCTAACAAAGATTTCGTAGTATGTACGGATGCCTGTAATGATGGCTTAGGTGGTGTTCTGACTCAAGAAGGACATGTCATTGCCTATGAGTCTAGAAAGTTAAAAATTCACAAAAAGAATTACGCAACTTATGATCTAGAACTAGCAGCTGTAATACATGCCTTAAAAATGTGGTGACATCATTTAATTGGCAGAAAATTTATTTTAATGACTGATAATAAAGGACTGAAATATCTTCTAGATCAGCCTAATTTAAAAGCTAGACAAGCTAGGTGGTTGGGATTCTTAAGCGAATATGACTTTGAAATCCAGCATATAAAGGGTAAGGAAAATAAGGTGGCTGATGTGTTAAGTAGAAATGCTAAGCTGAAATTTACAGCAGCAATCAGCACTTACGTTTCAGATTTAAATGAACAGCTTAAAGAAGGGGTAAAACAAGATGAAAATTATCAGAATTTGCAAATTGCAGCTAAGGAAGAACCTACAGAAAGCTTAATAAAAGGTTATAGTTTAAATGAAAATGGATTTTTATTATTTAAAGATAAATTGTATGTGCCTAAGGTTAAGTTGGTAATTCTGGACGAAGTCCATAAAACACCTTATTCAGGACACCCAAGTTATCAAAAGACTGTAACCATGCTAAGAAAAGAATATTTTTGGCCAAATATGAAAGCTGAGGTAGCTGAATACATTGTTAGGTGTTTAGACTGTCAACAAGTGAAAACTGAACACCAACACCCAGCTGGTCTGCTACAACCTTTACATATTCCTAGCTGGAAATGGGAAGTAATTAGCTTATATTTCATTACTGGACTGCCTAGAAATCAGAATCAAAATGACTCTATTATGGTGGTAGTTGATAAGTTAAGCAAGGCAACACATTTTGTTCCTGTTAAAACTACTTACAAGGCTGCCAATATAGCTGATATCTTCTTAAAGCAAATTTTTCAGTTACATGGAGTACCGAAGGTTATAATTTCAGACAGGGATCCTAAGCTTACAGGAAACTTTTGGAAGTCCTTGTTTAAAGGATTAAATACAACTTTGAATTTCGGTACCTCCTTCCATCCTAAAACAGATGGACAAACTGAAAGAGTAAATTAAGGACTGGAGGATTTATTGAGGATGTATGTTAAAGATCAGCAAGATAAGTGGGAAGACTACTTACATCTAACAGAGTTTGCATATAATAATAACTATCAGTCATCAGCTAAACTTAGTCCATTTGAAATTTTATATGAACGAAAATGCAACACTCCTATCTCATGGAATAATCCAGTAGATAGATTAGTGTTAGGACCAGAATTATTGAAAGAAATGGAGGAAATTGTGAATCAAGTGCAGGGAAATTTGAAGGTCGCACAGGATCGACAAAAGAGTCAAGCAGACTTGAAAAGGACTCCAAAGGAGTTCCAGGTAGGTGAACATGTGTTCATCAAGGTAAGGCCAAAGAAAAGCTCTCTAATACTGGGGAGTTGTGCAAAACTAGAACCACGTTACTATGGTCCATTCGAAATTTTGTCTAGGATTGGTCAAGTTGCTTATCAGCTAGCATTACCACCTAACTTGAAAGTACATAATGTTTTTCATATCTCTGTTCTAAAGAAGTATGTTCATGATGCTACTCATGTGGTTGATTGGAATGTTGTACAGGTGGAACCAGAAGGAGAAATTCTTATGGAACCGGACTGTATCCTCGGGAGGAGGGAAATTACACTGCGGAACCGCACCATTGGACAGGTGAAGGTGCAATGGAAGCACCTTAGTCCTGAAGAGGCCACTTGGAAACTAGAAAGTAATATGCAGGAAGCATACCCAAATCTGTTCCAGGGGACATCGGAAGATGAAGAATAAGTAACATCGATGACGATGTTACATTTTAAGGGGGTGTGTATGTCACATACCCCAATTTTGTAAAATAATGTTATTTGTTTTAATTTGATTCCTAAGACATTATGTTAAATTTAATGTTAAGTAGAAACTGATGAATCAGCAGAGTCAAAACATGTGGAATGTAATTCTGAATATTTTATTTTTAATAAATAAAAAGTGGAGACAACAGCTTGGGAGAGCTGTTAATAAGAGTGTTATTGGTCAAATTGGTGGAAGGAACTAGGTGGAGAGAAAAATACAAGTGGCATCGTTCTCAAACACTTCCTATGTTGCAGGTGGCAACTTCCCTACATTTGGGGTCATGATCCCCCAAGAAAGTGGGATCAAAGCAGGTGGCTCAATCAATGACAATTAACCCAAAAAGACCTAGGCAATCTTTTAAAAGTACCCAATGTAGAGAGCTAAGGCTACTCAGATATTTTCCAGGAGAAGAATCATTCAGGAGGAATGCACTTCAAGGAATTCATTGGGGAAAAAGGGAAAAACTGTAAGGAAGGTGTTCTGAGAGAAAAACTGCAGTAACTTGGTCTGATACAGCTTGCTAGCTGAGAGAGTTGACTGATAAGTTCAGGTTTGGTATTGAGTCTCAGGACTAGTACTTGATTATTGCTGCACCTAGTTCTAGCCAGGAAGACCAGAGCAAGCTCGGGGGTCCTGAGGAGTCGATGTTTGAGCGCTTTGCAGGAGTTGGTAGGGAGAAACGGCCTCCCATTGCTGTTGTCGACCAAGCTTTAAGAACATGTTCTGCTATCTATTAATTTCTGTGTTAATTATCTATGTATGATTGAATGATGCATTGCAGTTTCTGATGTAAAAACTTAGGTTGTTTAGTAATGAAGTTATTCATAGTTTGTTTTGAAATGGAATTATGCTTTAATGAGAAACAAACCCTACCTGTGATTTTCCCCATCTGGAGTAATCCAGATCGTACTCTAGCACAGGTGGTGAATTTATATAAAGAAAGTATGATGCAATTATAGAATAAGATGTTAGCTTGAATAATAGAACGTTTTCCTTTATTTGTTATCAGAAGAAATATCATATGTACACAAAGTAGTGTTAAATATGGACTGAGAATGTCAGATTATTAGAAGCGGAAAAAGAAGCTATATGATTTTACTGTCAGTGGTATGTGTTGGTAGGTAAAAACAGTTCTTGAAACAGTGTTCACTTTCAGTAATCTTATTATTTATTTTGAAATAAAAAGAAAGAATATACTAATTAAACTAAAGCAGGGTTCGACTAAATAGAAATGCTTCTCATCTCTACAGTTATTTCCTTCCAGTTTTAGATAATTAACTACTGTTTGTATGGTAAGTAAGCGGTGGGTAAGAATAGTTAAAAACCTTGATTTAAATTCTGCAGATAAACCAGTTGGTTTCACAATCTACTTATCTGCAGATAAACCAGTTGGTTTCACAATCTACTTATGGCTAGTAATGTAATTACTTTATTTTTTTTTATTTAGCTAAGCTTAAACAAAATCTATAGCTACTAACCTATTCTTCATAAAATATTAATAAATATAGAACATAAATAGTTGCTATTTCTTTTATTTTATAAATACTAGTATTACAATATAAGCAGGATAGTATAGCATACAGAAGGTGTTTCTATAAATTATTTAAGTGCAGAAAGTAATAGAATACAACAATAGAATTACTATCTCACTAAATATCTATAAATAGACAAAGAATAAAGAGAATATATACAGTTGTAGGAGAAACTTTACTTACAGATAAAATAACATTTTATCTTACTACAATAAAAGTTAAATAATACACATTTTACACTTAAAAGATGTAACTATCAGTTACACAAAGAACAACTGCAAGTACATTAAATTACATAAATTCTTAAAGTTAACAAATACAACAATATTTTTAATCTTTATTAGAATAGAGTAAATTAAGGTAAGTTCATTTTGCAGTTACCCTGAATAGTTTACAGGTGAAAAATTAAATAAAATCTCTTACAGGAATCAAATAAATAGAACTTAGACAAGGTCGACTCATCGAGCTAAATAACCATTTACACAATACAAATAATAACAAAATAAACTACAGTAATACGTTGTAATTTAAAGTAATTTAAAGAAACAGTAGATATATTTATTTGTATAACCAAGTTAAGGTAAAACCCTAATATACCAAAATTGTACAGCAGAGGTAAAACCAAGGAGTTTGAGCTCTTTTACTGCCTCTCGGCTTCAACAATAATTCATAGAGTGAGGCTTAACAGCCTTCCTTTCATTTTTACATTTATATACAGTAACAAGAACAAAACTCAAAAATTACAGACACGGCCTAAGCCGGAGAACCCCGCATAAAGCAAGGGTTTCAACATCCACTAAGTACAGTGAACCAAGCAACCGAGTAAACCGAAAACCACAAGGGTTTTACAGGCCATGAAGACCAACCAGCATATGCCCCATAAGGGACCGGACAAGGAAGAAAAACCATGGGTATCCAAGGATTACCCGTGAACCAGCAAGTCGTTGCCACAACCTCGCACCAACCGCGCAGAGAGAGACAGGTCAACACCTGCGAACCAATGAAGAACATTAATGTTAAATATCTGCATCAAGAATTTAACTATGGTGTAATAAACAAACATGCAAGGTTAATAAAAAACGTACTTGACGTTTCTTACCTCAAAGCTTCACCAAAACATAACCACCCACGAGAAGAAGCGCTACCACCAGCACGAGGAGGAGTAAGATTTTCATCAACTGCAAGGAAGAAGGTATTACTACACAGCATCGATTAACGACAGTAGGGAATTGCAATCACCAGCCCGGCAAAGTATAAACCCTTAAGTCGTAATGGGTCTCAAACGAAAACAAAACACAGTTCACTGCGAAACCCTAAAGCCTTACAAAACTCAAGAGAAGAAGTCACAGCATTAACAACTGGGCTGCGGGAGAAAAATACTTTGCAGTCTGGAGATTTTTGAAGGAGTGAGCATCAAAAGAAAAACCCGAAGGAACAAATAACCCAGCCCGAGCAGCGACAACTTGGTTTACATTTCTCTCCTCTCAATATGCAGGACGAACCCACAACTGGAAGAAAACAAGGAAGCAAACTGGGAGTTTGCTGACGACGACTTGCAGAGCGATAATGCGGTCAAGCAACTCAGTAGCAGAGCGGCCAAGGCCAAAAACAATGGAGAGAATGACCAATTTAGGGTTCAAGAGAGAGCCTTTTATTCATGTAATACTTGGCTGTAGTGATGCCACGTCCATCATTTAGATTTTTGCATGCAGTGTGTATTTTTTTTAATAGTCTCGATGAGCAATCACAAGAGGACTAACATGCCAATAATTTTGTGCTGTATCGAAGCTTCTACTATAATCTTTATCCAGAAGTCAACTTATTCATATGTTGCATGGAAACAAAGGGATTTTTAATATTCAAACTATGCCATACCAATCATCAAAGGCGTGGAGATGATTACGACCCATCATTATATTTTTAACATACATTTCTTTTAAAACAATTTTAACCTTGGTAATAGTTAAGCGTGGAAATACTTTATAAAAGAAATTCATAGGTTTATACATTGCTTATGAACAAGTATTTATGCAACCCATTAATGGTAACATAGCAAGGTTATAAACAATACTTGACTTAGCTTGTTATGAAAGTAAAGGAGGCATTAATAAAAGGTTATAGATCTATAAATCAAGGTTCACCTTTGAACTCATCTTGAAATGTGGTATGTTATTTGACCCCTTGCATGTATACTTTGCACCCTCTTTATACATTGCAAAGTATTCGCTCAGCCAACAACTATTGCTCTAACCTAAATTTAGGCTATTTGTGATTTTTAAGGAAGTTTATAGAATTAATCTATGGTACATACCCTTATTTTTGAATATTAACCTCAGTTGCCTTTGATTGTGGATTTATTAACTAATAAGGTTTGCATTTTGAACATATTAAGTCTTAAAATGTTAAGGGGCTTGACATTGAAATTTTAATGATATCCTAACCATAACTGGATAATACTTTCCAAGCAAATTATATGCAAAGGAATTTAATCTATCAATACTATGATAGTCTAATTGGAAGTAGTATGTAGTAAGAATATAAACCCTTTTAAACTCCAAGTTTTGGAAGATGGATTATTAGTATAGAAATCTATTTAAATACTGCACTTACGTTCACATTACAAATAGTAACCAAAAATTATCATGACATGAAGGGGTATGTTCACTTTTAAAGATAGATTTCTTAATGTAATGATCCTGCCATATTTTAGTCTACCTGTAAAGAAGGATTTAAGGCTTCTAACCACACGACGACCTTGGTAAACATCAAAGAGTTTATTAAGCATTACAAACTATAAATTACAACTAAAAGGAGAAAGCAACTGTCACCATTACTGATAGAAGTGAATATCGTTTTCCATGGCAGCTTTAAAAGAATAACAATTTTAAGATTTTACCTCATGAAAGCATAGAAATTGAACACCATACATATTCTGTTACTGAGCTATTAATTTTGCAACGAACATATATCTGTATGCGTAATGATTACTGACAAAGCAACACCGGATCTTTCTTACCTGTAATCTGTAAGAGCAGGTAAACTTTCTGCGTTAGCTCGAAAGCTAAGTAAGCCCAAAATATCATGACAATTCCACCTTGTGGTCGCAAAGAAAAACAAGTCATTAAATTGAAAAGGAATTGTTCCATAAGATAAACATAATCAAGTAGATAATTCAAAAAATGAATTCATTAACATATAACTAATTAAAACAATTAGTTGATTGCATTTATGATCATTATCTGTATTTTAAATTTTTTTAATTTTTCAGAAATTTTGGGGTTTTGACAAGACAAGCCACAATATATCAAGTAAAAATTTCATAATGATATTTGAAAAATTGGACACTTGGTAGGATGTAAAAGTTAAATCTTCTAAAAGGATCAAAATCAATAAGTTTTGGGAAATTCGCCTTAACTTTATCTAGGTTAATAAAAAAAACAAACCTATAGAATTTCAAAGAGGGTTAATCATGCTATTATAGGTCAAAACTTTAGACATAATGGTGCCAAATTTTCAAAGTTATCTTAGGTGGAAAGACGACTAACAAGAATATTTCCAAATTATAGTTTCAAATGGTATTTTCACTTAAAACTTGTATAAAATTTGGAAGATCTAATGAGGCTGATTATAGAGGGTGATAAATATAAAATAGAGGCATGCACACAAATGGGTGACGAAGAACTTGTGAACATAAAAGAGCAAAAAAATAGTAGAAATTTTCTACAACATAGATCTGAACATGCATGAAGTATATGATCATGTATGGCCAATTTATTAGCACCTTAAACCTTGAAGATTGTAGGAAACTTTAAGAAGAAAAACATTGCAATGTTTATTGATTCAGGTAGTATTGATAACTTCATTGATAAAATATTAGCAGACAATATTGATTGTTTTGTGTATCTAGTGACAAATTTTCAATTTTTTGTTTGCAATGGGGAAACTATTGACCATGGGGGAAAATGTCAAAATATTAAACTTGGTATGGGATATTATAACTTATCAATCCCAGTATATTCCATACCTATTGGAGGAGTAGATATTGTTATGGGGATTTAATGGTTGAGAACATTGGGTACAATTTCTATAGATATTTTGTGAGATTGGAATTGGAAGGAGTTCAATATGAACTCAAAAGGTTAAAATATGCACCTTCTCAGCTCATCAACTCTCATAAAGTGGAAAAGCATCTAAAAATAGCAATAATATATTCATTGTTAGAAATTATTCTATGGAAGTAAAACATGAAGATGAAAATATTCCAAATGAATTAAAAGGTACCTTGGAAAATCACCATAGGGTCTTCCAAGAAATTCCTAAGGGGATTCCTCCATATAGAGATCGTGGACATCAAATTGAACCCATACCATGAGGTACTCATTCCAACAAAAGACCTTATATATATCCACATCAACAAAAAGAGGAGACCGAGAAAATGCTACAATACATGTTGAATGCAAGTATTATTCAACCAAGTAGGAGTTCCTTTTCAACATGAGTAATGATGTTAAGAAGAAAAGATAATGCTTGGAGTATGTGCCCTCAGATTACATATATATAAACAAGATCACCATCAAAGATAAATTCCCTATTCCAAATATTGATGAGCTATCAGATGAGCTTCATGGTGTGGTTTATTTCACAAAGTTAGAACTTCAATTAGGATACCAAATTGGATTAAAATAAGAATACTGTCAAAACCCCAAATTTTTAAAAAAATTTAAAATTTTGAGCTAACATAAAATGTTTATAGTCGCAGTTAAATAACTGCAAGTAGCTACTAGAAAGAATGAAACAGTTAACCAAAGTGACCATTAACTTTAACACATATAGATTAATACTATTTTAATTTTCTTATGTGATGTGAATAATCCGCATTCAATTATTTAGCTATACTGATGGTTTGAATGTCAAGTAGGTGAGGAGTTACTTTCTAACTAGGGCTTACTTAGCGATTGCTAACGTACTTGGATTTCTAGATCTTTACAGCCTTGACAAGTAAATTTTGAACCAGTAAGAGTTTAATAAGGCATTAAACTAGATATACTTCTTTTAACATAAAAGCACTGCTAGAATAAAAGTTTACTTAGAAGCATTCAAGGTACTACAAGGTAAAGTAATGTTTCTTTTACTTGATTTACAAATATGGTATTACTTAAACTTCGTGTCGTAAGGGTTATTAACGTTGCCTTATTGTATGTCTTTTTACAGATAGACAACTATGATAAATAAAACTTCCTTCTAACTTTACTCTAAGCTATATCCAGTTCTTATTAGAGCTCATGATTTTGTATCATAACCCTTTTTCTAACATAAGAGTCTATTACTATTATTATTATTATTTTAAAGTTAAAAACGCTGCTTAACATCATAGAAATAGACCTAACGCCTTTCAAGAAAACAAGGTTACTAAGTACTTCTTCAACTCTATCTTTAATTAGGCTTTAGTGTAGCAAATTTATCAAATTAACATTGCTGGTATTTATAAATGATCCTCTGCATAAATATCATCAATTTGTGACTTGAATTTCCCGTTATCTTCATGACCAAAATAATGCGACAAACTTTAAATTCCCCTTCTATTTACTTATAAGTAAAGGTGATGCATTAAAATCCTAGATAGTTTACTATATTAAACTCCCAATTCCAACCTAACCTTGGTTCGATTCATCTTAGAGCTTGGTATATTATGGAGACCAAAGCTCATGTACTTATAAGAGTTTTATCCTATCCTTAGTACTGTAAACCACATCGAAGAATAAGAGTTGTTCTAGTGTATATATGTTATTTATTTCTATATACACATTATTGATTTATATCTAGTTCTAACAGCTTAAACATTCATCGTTATGGTTACAAAAAGGATCAATAGTGGCATTAACAATTATGCTTAAAACTTCTATTATCCTCTCGATCTTTTTCTTACAAGTTTGATTAAGAAAGGTTATAATATCTTTGAGAAATAAGGGCAACGATTCCATATACATTTTGGTTCTTTACTAAAGATGATTTCGAGGTTTAATCAATAGGTTAAACGATAGTACCACTCCTTGTTCATTATCAAGGTTTGACTTCAATGGAACAATATGATATTGACTTTATATATATATTACATTATCATTATATGCATAATGTAAATGATTAACAATTATTTGATCTGATTGTTGCAGTGGAGACTATACAACTTAACCCACCGTGAAGTGGATAAATTTGTGGGCACACGAAACTCTTACCACCATGCATTGCATGACACATAAGCTTACCTCGCAACCCTATTTCTTATTTTTCATCGAGGGTTTCGGATTCTACATTGTTGGGTTCACTGCGGCCATGAGGCTCACTGGTGCTCGCCTTCAGCTCCACTGCATGTGCATTCTAAAGTGCTATCACTTAAGGAAAGAGTTGTGAAGTTCACAACTCGTGATTGATTTGATTTCTACAACCAAACTTTTCTGTGCGTGAGGGTAGTGTTACACAGTCAGTAGTTTTAGTGTTGAATCGTGGTGTGGCCACTGTCAATGCTTGCTCCTACTCCAGTTGTCGATGTAGTTAGTAAATTGAACCCAGTTGCCTCCTTCTTAGGTGAATACGAGGGTTGCAATGCTTGTTATGTTGGTCTGCCTTCCTCGTGACCTCGGTTTCCAACACTTCTGGGTAACATTTTGTTTTTAAGAAGTTTGTAAGCTATAAAAAAGAATTATAGTTACATTTATAAATTCAGTTTTTGAATTAAGATTTGGTTTTCACTTGCAGGTGATGGTTCGCCATATCATTTGGAAGAAGCCACTTCACATTTGGATCGGTATCTAGTCTACGGGTAAGCCCCAGTTATAAAGTGACATTCCCTGCTTGTACAGACTTAGGGGAAATGATTTCGGTTGGAAGAAGTTACGGCCTCGGTCTTCCCAGTATTGGGTTGTTCGTCTTCAGTTTATAAGTTTTGTTTTTGTTTTAAACCCTCCCATATAGCAGGGTGGCTCCGGCTCGATGCCGAGACTTGTAAATACTCTTTTATTTGACTTAAAAAGATTTTACAGTGATGTAGGTTTTGATATAAAGAATGTTTGTTCTGTTTATTAAAAACCCATGCCACGACATTGGGTACACCAACCCTAAGCTGGGCATTGTAAACTGATTAAGTTTGTAGCCTTTCATCCTGTCAAAGCAATACACTGTTTTTTTTAAAAGGTTTTGTTTCGAGCTCTGTCTCATTTTTACAGTAATGTTGCTCTGTGTAAGTTAGGGTTTTTCCCTAACTGACTGTGAATGAAGATTATCACTGTCTAATATATTTTCAAATAGATTATTGTTATTAGTAAGACTGTAACTTAGACATTGTGTATGGTTTATAATAATTACTTATTTGCTGAGGAAAATACGAGCTAGCGTTTTCCCTTGTTTAATGAAGTCTTTCAAATTATTTTTAGAATAAGTTATGTTTTTTGTTAAAATTGTTTTTAATTAGTATTACAGGTATGTTCTAATAGTTTTAAGTGATATCTATATGTTTGTCTTTTCATTTGTCCTTAAAAGGACTGTAAACAATCTATATTAATTTAATTGTTTATTTATATAATAATCCAAGTGATTGGATTGTAACTTATATGTTTTTATTTATAATAATAAAATCAGTTTAGGGTTTTGACCCTGTAGATTACCTATACAGGTATAATCTGTTTATTAATTTTTTTTAAACAGTTCTTTACACAGTTATATATTTGTTTTTATATTGTTATTATCCTATTCTTATTGCTTTTATTTACTAAATGACAGATATAATTTACTCAGAGTTCTTTGAAAAGATATACATAGATTTTGTATCTTAATTTGTTTCTTATAATTTAAATACTTTAATAACACCCTACTTGGTTTATAGTATTTTAATAGTCTTAGATTAGTGGATGTTGTTAGAAATAAACTATAGGATTTAGTAGTCTATTTCTTTATTGAACTGAATGTAACAAAGTAACTTGACTGTGATTTTTTTACTGCATAGCAACTAGAAACTAAGTTAACTCAAAGAAATATAACCTATCATAACACAGTTTAACCTTCATAGTATGTTATCATGAATAAAAAGATTTAGCTACTGTTTGTAAACTCAACATCTTATCTGCTAAGATCTTTTCTTATTATCTTAATACTTCTACATGTACTAAATTACTGCTATTGCTTTTCCAATATATATTTAAGTAAATAAACTTGTTAAAATAATAAACTTAGATAAACAAACCATTATTCTTTCTTTAAATAATATCTACATACCAAAACAAGTTACTCAGCTAACTAAGAAATGCAAAATCATATCTACTCTATTCATTCTCTTAACATTTACTTCCATCTATTGTAAATACTCTATCTGTGCTGGAGTACAGCCTGGTCCTTCCAGGCGTGGAAAAACATAGACTAGAATTATTTTCCATTCTAATGGTTTACAAACTGAACATTTACCATTCATTTAACAGTCAGATTCAAATTTATCTATCTAACACAGTAAAACAAAATAATGTAGAACCTCATTAGGATAGACAACAACAGCGTTAGGAGGTTGTTCCTCCCTACCAAACTCCCCGACAGCGCTCAAACAACGCTTCCTCAGGACCCCCGAGCTTGTTCCTGGTCTTCTTGGCTAAGAACTGGTGGAGGATGCAAATAGTAGACTAGTCCAATGACTCAGTAAAAACACCCTGCACTCAGCAGTAATATCTCTTGGCTTAAAAGCTGCATTGGATCACTCAACAGTTATCTCCTCAAACTCTTCCACAATTCCCTTCCATTGAATTTCTCTGAAGTACATTCACCTAAATGATCACTTCTCTAAAATGAGCAGCCCTGGCTCTCTTCAATGGTCATTTTTATAAATATTGCCTAGGTCTTTTGGGTCACTTGTCATTAATTGAGCCACCTGCTTTGATTCCACTTTCTTGCGGTTCATGACCCCAAATATAGGGAGGTTGCCACCTGCAACAGTTGGAAGTGGTCTGAGGATGCTGCCACATGTCTATTTTCTCTCCACCCAGTCTCCTCCACCAATTTGACCAGTAAACACTCTTTTAACAGCTCTCCTAAGTTGTTGTCTCCACATTTATTTATTTATAATTAAAATATTCAGAATTACATTAAATATCCCTGACTCTGCTGAGTCATCAATTACAACTTAGCATAAAATTTAACATATTTTCCTTAAATAAGATCAAAGAAGAAAATATTGTTTTTTTGCAAAATTGGGGCATGTGACATACACACCCCCTTAGAACATAACATCGTCCTCGATGTTATTTATTCTTCATCCTCAGAATTCCCCTGGAATAGAATTGGATATGCATCTCGCATATTACTTTCCAATTCCCAGGTGGCTTCCTCTGGACTAAGGTGCTTCCATTGCACCTTCACCTGTCCAATGGTGTGGTTCCGAAGTGTGATCTCTCTCCACCCGAGGATACAGTCCGGTTCCACAAAAAAATATCCTTCTGGTTCCACCTGTACATCATTCCAGTTAACAACATGAATAGCATCATGAACATATTTCTTTAATACAGAAATGTGAAAAACATTATGTACTATTAAATTTGGCGGTAATGTTAATTGATAAGCTACTTGTCAAATCCTGGACAGTATTTCAAATGGACCATAGTATCGAGGTGCTAGTTTTGCACAACTCCCCAATCTTAGAGAGCTTTTTTGGGGCCTCACCTTGATGAACACATGTTAACCTACCTGAAGCTCTTTTGGAGTTCTTTTAAGGTCTGCTTGAATTTTCTGTCGATCCTGTGCGGCTTTCAGATTACCTTGCACCTGTTTTACAATTTCTTCCATTTCCTTTAACAGTTCAGGACCTAATACTAATCTATCCACTGGATTACTCCAAGAGATAGGAGTATTAGATTTCCTTCCATACAAAATTTTGAAAGGGCTAATTCTAGCTGATGCATGATAATTATTATAAGCAAATTCTACCAAATGCAAATAATCCTCCCATTTACCAGGTTGGTCTTTCAAATACATTCTTAATAAATCATCCAAAACTTGGTTTACTCTTCCAATTTGTCCATTTGTTTGACGATGGAACGAAGTACTAAAATTTAATGTAGTGTTTAATCCTTTAAACAGAGATTTCCAAAAGTTACCTGTAAATATAGGATCTCTATCTGAGATTATGACTTTCGGTATTCCATGCAGTCGAAAAATCTGTTTTAGAAAAATATCAGCTATGTTTGCAGCTTTATATGTAGTTTTAACAGGTATAAAGTGAGCTGCTTTACTTAACTTATCAACTACTACCATGATAGAATCATTTAGATTCTGATTTCTAGGCAGTCCAGTAACAAAATCGAGACTAATTATCTCCCATTTCTAGCTAGGAATGGGTAATGGCTGAAGTAATCATGTGGGGTGTTGATGTTCAGTTTTCACCTGCTGACATTCAAAACACCTAGCGATATATTCTGCTAATTCAGTCTTCATAGTTGGCAAAAAATATTCTTTTCTTAACATAGTTATAGTCTTTTGGTAACCTAGATGACCTGAATATGGAGTTTTATGGATTTCATCCAAAATTAACAGCTTAACTTTAGGTACGTTAGGTACATACATTCTGTCTTTATACAATAAAAATTCTTTTGCATTCAAACTATACCCTTTACTTAAGCTTTCTGTTGGATTTTCTTTAGTTTTAGCTTTTAAATTTTGGTAAATTTCATCTTGTTCTATTCCTGCTTTAAGATGTTTGTCCAAATCTATCATATAAGTGATGATAACTGCTGCAAAATTCAGCCTTGCATTCCTACTTAATGCATCAACAACTTTATTTTCTTTACCTTTAATGTGCTGAATTTCGAAATCATACTCACTTAGAAAAGATAGACACCTAGCTTGTCTGGCATTTAGATGAGGCTGATCTAACAGATACTTTAATCCTTTATTATCAAGTATTAAAATAAATTTTCTGCCAATTAGGTGATGTTGCCACATCTTTAGAGCATGTATAACAGCTGCTAATTCCAGATCATAAGTTGCATAATTATTTTCATGAATTTTTAATTTTCTAGACTCATAGGCAATAACATGCCCCTCTTGAGTTAGAACACCGCCTAAACCATCAGTGCACACTACAAATTCTTTATTTGGATCAGCTATTCTTAAAATAGGTGCGCTGGTTAATAAAGTTTTTTCCTTTCTTCTGCAAAGAAGTTATCGGATTCGCGATCCTTGAAAAACCTTCAATGAACCTCTGGTAGTAACCGGTAATTCCCATGAAAGATCGAACATCAGTTACATCCTTAGGAACTGACCAATCTTCGATTGTCTTTATCTTTTCGGGATCTACTGAAATCCCTTCCTTGGTCACCAGATGACCTAAGTACTGAATCTTATCCTTGAAGAAATCACATTTACTAAACTTCGCAAAGAGTTGATGATCTCGTAACTCTTGCAAAACAATTTTTAAATGTTCTTTATGTTCTTCTTCAATTTTTGAATAGATTAATATATCGTCGATGAACAAAAATACAAACTTATCTTAATACTTATGCATAACGTTGTTCATTAAACACATAAACATAGTTGTGGCATTAGTAAGCCTCAATGACATGATGACAAACTCGTAATGGCCATATCGAGTTCTAAAAGTTGTTTTAAAGATGTCTTCATCTTTAATCCTAACTTGATGATATCTAGACCTTAAATATATTTTCAAAAACACTGTGGCTCCACGTAGTTGATCAAACAGATCATCTATGCAGGGCAACAGGTATTGATTTTTAATGGCCATCTTATTCAACTGATGGTAATCTATGCAAAGTCGCATGGTTCCCTCGTTTTTCTTAACGAAGATGACAGGTGCCCCCTAGGGAGACACACTAGGTCGAATATACTTTTTATCAATTAGTTCTTTTAATTGTGACTTTAATTTATTAAGTTCAAGTATGTTCATTTGATAAGGGGCCTTTGAGCTAGGTATTGCACCAAGTACCAGCTCAATGGTAAAATCCAGTTCCCTTTTCAGAGGTAGTCCCGGAATTTCTTTCGAAAATACATCAGCATACTCTCTTAAAACTGTTATGTCCTCCAATTTTAATTTATCTATCTTATTTATATTCTCTTCATCAGTTATTGTTACTGCATAAGCTTTACAACCCTTCCTAACAACTCTCTTAAGCTGCAAAGCAGAAATCTGCCTTATAGTTGTTTTTCTAGCGATTCCTTTTACATTTACTGGTTTTCCATCATTGTTTATACATGTAAAGGTTTTATCATAACAATTTAAAACTACCCTATGTTTTTCTAACCAATCCATATCGATGAGTAAATCATAAGAACCAAGAGGTAATACATTAAGCTTCATAATAGTTTCAAAATGATCCATAACTACTACACATTCTTTTACAAAACAAGTTACCTTTCTTTTAGCACCAGTGGCTAACTGAACTAACCAAGAATTTTCAATTTTTTCAACAGGTAACTTACATTTTTCTACCATTTTAGGTGTAATATAACTGAGACTAGCTCCTGGATCAATTAAAATAGTTACAGGAGTTTGGTTTATCATACCTTCTACTTCCACCATGGAAGTTTGATATTCTGCTTGTCGATTCTCCAAGGCTACATTGATTCTGGGCATAGTCCTCACTAATTCTCCAACACTCATCTCCTCCTGTATGGTATGAATATTACTGACAGTCTTTTTCCTATTAGGACAGACTGAGGCATAGTGTGGGCCATTACACTCCCATCACTTTATAGGTTCTTTGCGTTCAAATTTCATGGTTATTAGCAAATTCTTTACCCTTGGAATTATTCTAATTTCTTGGTGAATTATTCTTATTTCCTTGGAAATTCTTGTTAGGAAAATTTCTAGCCTTATTGTTCTTAGAATTTATGTTGGGCACAAATTCTTTCTTCTTTTTCTCATACTGGTTATTATTCTTCTTGGCCTTCTAGTTGGCCATGCTTTCTGATTCTGTTCATAACAAAAGTTGGCTTTCCTCATAGCTTCCTCCAAAGTCTTTGGATTGTCATACTCAATCCTGTCTTTAATATGATAAGGCAGACAGCTGAGGAATCGTTGTACCTTTGGTTTCTCATCTACTAGGTATGGCACATACCTAAGCAAGCTTAAAAACTTACTGTTTAGATTTTTCATTGCCATTGATCCTAATTTAAGCTCATAAAATTATTTTGCTCTCTCTTCATAGTATTGCTCAGACAGAAATTTATTTTTAAAGTACCTCTTGAAGGTACTCCCATTTACATTCTTCTCTTTTATTCCCTTCACTCTCTTCAAGTCCTGCCACCAAATATCAACCTTTCCTGAGAGATTGTAAATAGCCATTCTAGCCTTTAATTGGTTGGAATAGTTATATATCTGGAAGTACTTCTTCATCCCAGATAACCAGGATTCCGCTTCCTCCCCCTTCTCAGTCTCTCCATTGAAAGTTGGTGGTTTAATCTTTTTAAATTCCCCAGAAATTTCCTCATAGGGTTTATATTTTCTCTTTTTAGTATAATGATTGTCATCACTACTATCACTAGTAGAATGGAAATTTCATTGTTCACCAAACACCTCTGAAGATGAACTGCTTTCATTTTTAGTATGTTTCATCTTTTTAAATTTAAGTTGATGACTTGTATCCTTTGATCCAGTTCTTCTACCCCTACCCTCAGTTTGAAACCTTTCTATTAGGATCTGATTCAGCTCCTCTTGAGCCCTCAGAATCCTTTCATTTTCTCGTTTTACAGATTCCATTTCATATTTGAGGTCTTTTACTGTTTGTAACAGTTCTGAGGAATTGGTGGTTAAATCTTTTGGTATAGGATCTCTTAGTAAGTTTTCTGGTTCAGTAAATGGAGATTCTTCCTCTGCATATTCCTCCATCCTTTCCATACCTGTTTGTTAAACTTCAGAAACAATTTCTCTGTTGAATAACATTAAAAGAAAATATATCAGCAAAATAATTCAAAAGCACTATTTCATAAAAGCTAGTTGGGCTTCATCAAGACCTAGTGTTTGAACCTTGTGCCCTGATACCACATGTCAAAACCCCAAATTTTTAACAAAATTTAAAATTTTGAGATAACATAAAATGTTTATAGTCGCAGTTAGATAACTGCTAGCAGCTAATGGAAAGAATGAAACAGTTAACCAAAGTGACCATTAACTTTAACACATAGATTAATACTATTTTAATTTTATTATGTGATGTGAATAATTTGCATTCAATTATTTAGCTGTACTGATGGTTTGAATGTCAAGTAGGTGAGGAGTTACTTTTTAACTGGGGCTTACTTAGCGATTGCTAATGTACTTGGATTTATGGATCTTTACAGGCTTGACAGGTAAATTTTGAACCAGTAAGAGTTTAATAAGGCGTTAAACCAAATATACTTATTTTAACATAAAAGTACTGCTAGAGTAAAAGTTTACTTAGAAGCATTCAAGGTACTACAAGGTAAAGTAATGTTTCTTTTACTTGATTTACAAATATGGTATTACTTAAACTTGGTGTCGTAAGGGTTATTAACGTTGCCCTATTGTATGTCTTTTTACAGATAGACCACTATGATAGATAAAACTTCCTTCTAACTTTACTCTAAGCTATATCCAGTTCTTATTAGAGCTCATGATTTTGTATCATAACCCCTTTTCTAACATAAGAGTCTATTACTATTATTATTATTATTATTATTAAGTTAAAAATGCTGCTTAACATCATAGAAATAGACCTAAAGCCTTTCAAGAAAACAAGCTTACTAAGTACTTTTTCAGCTCTATCTTTAATTAGGCTTTAGTGTAAAAAATTTATCAGATTAACATTGCTGGTATTTATAAATGATCCTCTGCATAAATATTGTCAAGTTGTGACTTGAATTTCCCGTTATCTTCATGACCAAAATAATGCGAAAAACTTTACATTGCCCTTCTATTTACTTATAAGTAAAGGTGATGCATTACAATCCTAGATAGTTTACTATCCTAAACTCCCAATTCCAACCTAACCTTGGTTCGATTCATCTTAGAACTTGGTATATTATGGAGACCAAAGCTCATGTACTTATAAGAGTTTTATCCTATCCTTAGTACTGTAAACCACATCGAAGAATAAGAGCTGTTCTAGTGTATATATGTTATTTATTTCTATATACACCTTATTGATTTATATCTAATTCTAACAGCTTAAACATTCATCGTTATGGTTACAAAAAGGATCAATAGTGGCATTAACAATTATGCTTAAAACTTCTATTATCCTCTCGATCTTTTGCTTACATGTTTGAATAAGAAAGGTTATAAGATCTTTGAGAAATAAGGGCAACGATTCCATATACATTTTGGTTCTTTACTAAAGATGATTTTGAGGTTTAAATAATAGGTTAAACGATAGTACCACTCCTCGTTCATTATCAAGGTTTGAATTCAATGGAACAATATTATATTGAATTTATATATATATTACATTATCATTATATGCATAATGTAAATGATTAACAATTATTTGATCCGATTGTTGCAGTGGATACTATACAACTTAACCCACCGTGAAGTGGATAAATTTGTGGGCACGCGGAACTCTTACCACCATGCATTGCATGACATATAAGCTTACCTCGCAACCCTATTTCTTATTTTTCATCGAGGGTTTCGGCTTCTGCATTTTTGGGTTCACTGCGGCCATGAGGCTCATTGGTGCTCACCTTCAGCTCCACTACCTGTGCATTCTGAAGTGTTGTCACTTAAGGCAAGAGTTGTGAAGTTCACAGCACATGATTGATTTGATTTCTACAACCAAACTTTGTTGTGCACGAGGGTAGTGTTACACAGTCAGTAGTTTTAGTGTTGAATCGTGGTGTGGGTGACTGTCAATGCTTGCTCCTGCTCCTGTTGTCGATGTAGTTAGTAACTTGAACCCAGCTTCCTCCTTCTCAGGTGAATACGAGGGTTGCAATGCTCATTATGTTGGTCTGCCTTCCTCCAGACCTCGATTTTCAACACTTCCAGGTAACAATTTGTTTTTAAGAAGTTTGTAAGCTATAAAAAATAATTACAGTTACATTTATAAATTCATTTTTGAATTAAGATTTGGTTTTCACTTGCAAGTGATGGTTCACCATAACGTTTGGAAGAATCCACTTCACATTTGGATCGGCATCTAGTCTACGGGTAAGCCCCAGTTATAAAGTGGCACTCCCTGCTTGTATAGACTTAGGGGAAATGATTTCGGTTGGAAGAAGTTACAGCCTCGGTCTTCCCAGTCTTGGGTTGTTGGTCTTCAGTTTATAAGTTTTGTTTTTTTTTAAACCCTCGCATATAGGTGGCTCCGGCTCGATGCCGAGACTTGTAAATACTCTTTTCTTTGAATTAAAAATATTTTACAGTGATGTAGGTTTTGATATAAAGAATGTTTGTTCTGTTTATTAAAAACCCATGCCACAACATTGGGTACACCGGCCCTGAGCTGGGCATTGTAAACTGATTAAGTTTGTATCCTTTCGGCCTGTCAAAGCAATACACTGTTTTTTTTAAAAAGGTTTTGTTTCGAGCTCTATCTCGTTTTTATAGTAATGTTGCTCTGTGTAAGTTAGGGTTTTTCCCTAACCGAATGTGAATGAAGATTATCACTTTCTAATATATTTTCAAATAGATTATTGTTATTAGTAAGACTGTAACTTAGACATTGTGTATGGTTTATAATATTTACTTATTTGCTCAGGAAAATGCGAGCTAGGGTTTTCCCTTGTTTAATAAAATCTTTCAATTTATTTTTAAAATAAGTTCTTCTTTTTGTTAAAATTGTTTTTAATTAGTATTACAGGTATGTTCTGATAATTTTAAGTGATATCTATACATTTGTCTTTTCATTTGCCGTTAAAAGGACTGTAAACAGTCTATATTAATTTAATTGTTTATTTATATAATAATCCAACTGATTGGATTGTAACTTATATGTTTTTATTTATAATAATAAAATCAGTTTAGGGTTTTGACCCTGTAGATTACCTATACAGGTATAACCTATTTATTATTATGTTTTAAATAGTTCTTTACATAGTTATATATTTGTTTTTATATTGTTATTATCCTATTCTTATTGCTTTTATTTACTAAATGACAGATAGAAATTACTTAGAGTTCTTTGAAAATATATACACAGATTTTGTATCTTAATTTGTTTCTTATAATTTAAATACTTTAATAACACCCTACTTGGTTTATAGTATTTTAATAGTCTTAGATTAGTGGATGTTGTTAGAAATAAACTATAGGATTTAGTAGTCTATTTCTTTATTGAACCAAATGTAACAAAGTAACTTGACTATGATTTTTCTACTGCATAGCAACTAGATACTAAGTTAACACAGAGAAATATAACCTATCATAACACAGTTTAACCTTCATAGTATGTTATCGTGAATAAAAATATTTAGCTAGTGTTTGTAAACTCAACATCTTATCTGCTAAGATATTTTCTTATTATCTTAATCCTTCTACCTGTACTAAATTACTGCTATTACTTTTCCAATATATACTTAAGTAAATAAACTTGTTAAAATAATAAACTTAGATAAACAAACCATTATTCTTTCTTTAAATAATATCTACATAATAAAACAAGTTACTCAGCTAACTAAGAAATGCAGAATCATATCTACTCTATTCAGTCTCTTAACATTTACTTCCATCTACTATAAATACTCTATCTGTGCTGGAGTACGGCCTGGTCCTTCTAGGTGTGGAAAAACACAGAATAGAATAATTTTCCATTCTAATGGTTTACAAATTGAACATTTACCATTCATTTAACAGTCAGATTCAAATTTATCTATCTAACATAGTAAAACAAAATAATGTAGAACCTGATTAGGATAGACAGCAACAGCGTTAGGAGGTCGTTCCTCCCTACCAAAATCCTGGAGAGCGCTCAAACAACGCTTCCTCAGGACCGCCGAGCATGTTCCTGGTCTTCTTCGCTGAGAACTGGTGGAGCATGCAAACAATAGACTAGTCCAATGACTCAGTAAAAACACCCTGCACTCGGTAGTTATCCCCTCAAACTCTTCCACAATTCCCTTCCATTGAATTTCTCTGAAGTACATTCACCTGAATGATCACTTCTCTAGAATGAGAAGCCCCAACTCTTTTCAATGGGCATTTTTATAAAGATTGCCTAGGTATTTTGTGTCAGTTGTCATTAATTGAGCCACCTGCTCTAATTCCACTTTCTTGGGGAATCATGACCCCAAATATAGGGAGGTTTCCACCTGCAACAAATGGAAGTGGTTTGAGGATGCTGCCACATGTCTGTTTGCTCTCCACCCAGTCTCCTCCACCAATTTGACCAGTAAACACCCTTTTAAGAGCTCTTCTAAGCTGTTGTCTCTACATTTATTTATTTATAATTAAAATATTCAGAATTACATTAAATATCCTTGACTCTGCTGAGTCATCAATTACAACTTAGCATAAAATTTAACATATTGTCCTTAAATAAGATCAAACAAGAAAATATTGTATTTTTGCAAAATTGGGGCATGTGACAAATGCATTCCCAATGAAACTTTTAAAACACATGAAGGACACTATAAGTTATTGGTCATGCAAGTTTTGGATTTACGAATGCTCCTACTTTTCAAAACCTTGTGAACAAAAAGTCCAATCTCATGTTAGAAAGTTTGTGTTGGTTTTCTTTGATAATATACTTATCTATAAAAAATCATGGGAAGAACACATTAAACATGTGGATCAAGTCCTACAAATTATTGAGAATGATAAATTCTATGTAAAAGGTCCAAATGTGATTTTTGGAAGTAAGAAGCAAAGTATATGGGTCATATTATTTCATGGGAAGGGGTTATTAGTTGGACCCTCAAAAGTTTCAAGCTATCACAAAATGGATAATTTCAAAGAACATCAAGATTCTTAGAGAATGTTTGGGTCTTACAAGAATAGAGGAAATATGTTAACAATTGTGCACACATTGTAGGTTAACTCATATCTCTATTGAAGAAAAAATGATGTGTATGGTATGAAGATGCTACCTTGGCATTCTCACTCTTAAAGGATTGTTGCTACCTTGGCATTCTCACTCTTAAAGGATTCACAATAAATTGGAGCAATATTTATGCAATAAAATATACTATTGGGTTTTGAAAGTAAACAATTCAGAGGAAAGGACTTGATTAAATCTACATATGAAACAGGAATGGCAGCAATTTTACATGGAATGAAAAAATGGTGACAATATCTCATTTGGAGACATTTTAAAGTCAAGATAGACCATGATAGACTAAATTACTTTTTAGAGAAAAGATTGTCATCATAAGAGGACCAAAATCGGTGGGGAAATGAAATGTATTGATTTTAAAATAATCTACGAAAGGGAAAGGGAAAGGACAATGTGATAGTATATTCCCCTTATATAATAAATGAAACCTCATCTTATATTTCATTCTAGTGTGGTTGTAATAAGCTCAACAAGAAAGACAAGAAGACATTAGTACTAGACAAAAATACAATGTCTAAAAGAAGGTAAGAGCTCTATGGAAAATTGGATAGGAAAAGAGATATTCTTTGGTACAAAGGTAAAATATTTTAATTCCCTTGATCAAATATTAAATGAGTCCCATAGATCTCCAATTGTGGGACATCCAGGGCTCCTTAAAACATATCGAAGGATCAAACAATATTTTTGGGGGGAGAAATGAAGAAATATATTAAAAAAATTGTAAGAGAATGTCATGTGTGTGAACGAAATAAAGGATATATAGTCAAACATCCAATGTTAACTCAACCTTTACACATACCTAATATTTGAAGAGATATCAATGGAATTCATTATAGGGTTACAAAATTGAAAAGGTAAGGATGGCATTTTTATGGTCATGGATAGACTCATAAAATATGTACTTTTTTGTAGAATTCAAAGTACACATATTGCAAACCAAGTGGTGAAGTGTGCATGTGTTAGGTTAATCTTGACTAGATTATAGAACACGTGTTTCATTGAAACTAGAAATATTTTATTACATTGAAATCCCCATAATTGTATTTTTTTCTCATTTTAGAATTATAGATCCATTGTTAATTCAAATAATCAAATATAGGTTATAATAGTGATTAATCATAGCCTTGATTTGGTCAACAATGAGTTTATTATTGGTGGTTTACGAGCCCATGGTATTTTCGAATGGTATCAGCATGTGATAAATCCTATTAAGAGGCTCGATCAACTCCATTGTAAAAGTCCCATGGGTGGTAGGTGTTGGCCGAATTGATCAAGGACAATAGAAGATATATTCAATTGCTAGTTTTATTGGTGAAGGTTGTCCAAGGTAAAAGTCATGTTCATATTATGTGCTTGCTTCCTTGTGATTTATTATTTATAACATTTGGTATCAAAGACAATATTCCCAACAAGATCCTAAGTGTCACATCCCCACCCTTCTACCAAAGAGAGGACGTGACTATTTTGCTATCAAATCTGAGAAATATAAGCCCCATAACATAATATAAAATGCATTGAACTTAAAAACATAAACAGATGTAGAAAACATGCAATATACAGCAGAAGCAATTACATTTCATACAAGCATTCAACATGTTCATCATAATTCATAAAAACAATTACAGTTGTAGAGATTAAACACAAGAGATACTTATCTTGAGAAGAATCTTGTTCCACAACTAGCTATGTCGCTGCAACGTTCCACCCAACCATAGGCCAGTGTGCTCATCAATCTCTTAGTAGCACTGCCACCCCAGAGGTGGGCATGATTCCCACAAGGAATAAGGGAACTACAGCAGGCTCACACATAGCCATACACACATTAAAACTCATCCAATCCAAATACAGTTGGGTTTATTGGGATATTAGGGAGATGGAAGGATGAATTGCTAAGCTAGTGAGTTCAACCAAAGGGTTGTGGACACCTGCACCAGATCTAGCTTGGCTTCTAAAACATCTACACTCCCAACACAAGGAAGCATCCCCTTCTCTATTGCGCTATCCCTCGGGTTATGCCTTCCCTTCTAGTGCTCTTGAGGGTGTGCAAAGAAGAAAACCAACCCCTATGATCTATCCATAAGTTTCCCTTCTACACTAGATTTATCAAGCTAATTCACACCCAATTCCACTCCAAACTAGTTCAGACCAAAGCAAAAAATGCACACACAACAAGATATAAAATTCTAAGTTGAGGAAAAACGTTTTTCAACAAAAAACAGAATGGTAAAATGGGGAAAGACAACCCAGGATGAGCAATTCAAATTCAACAATGATTATGGGCATTTCATGAGCCAAATCGACTTCTACAAACCCCAAAATCGTAAATCTTTGTTGGTCATTCACTCCATAGCTCCAAAACGGATTTCTTGGGCATGCACAATGAAGAAGACGTCAGCAATTCATGAATGAAAGAGCCTAGTACTGAGCATTATCAAAACAACTTCCCAGCCATGCGGAAAAATGAAGAAAACTAGTGCCCACGTGAGGGAAAATGCACAGGTAGATAGAAAACGTGAAGGAGAGAGCTCTCCAAGATTCCATTGCATGAGGAAATGGAGGACGTGGGTGAACAACATAATGGGCATGCATTTTTGGGTGTTAACTTGCCCCATAAGTCAAAATCACATTTCCCAAAAATTGATGGCTTGTACAATTCGAATTTGGACTGCCATAATCTTCCCATCCCCATGCAATAACTACCTCAACCAATTTCTAACAGAAATAAATGATTGGGTGAATAAGACAAGGAAGGTGGTTGACAAAATTAAAGGGTTTTCCCCTTAACATTTGGATTTTCCTCATTGGCTCAAAGGTTTGAATACCCCCCCCCCCCAACTTATCCTTAGGAAATCATGCCCCCATCTCTTCAATGTTGCATTGACATAGCTAGTTGTGGGTATTTTAATTAAATTGCATATTTACATGATGTCCAAAATTATAATGTGCATGGCTAGCATGAAAACCATCGGCATCAATTTTAATCGCCAAAACATAAAATGATAAATCAATGGTGGGGATTTTTCCTTTAGCTCCACATCGTGATTAATTACAATATTTACATCATATATGGTTTTAATGCAAACGGGGTTAAAACCGAGGTGTTACACTAAGTCTATGTGAAAAGGGAGTAATATCAGTGGATTAGCCCATGGTTGTTAGAGCATTCTGCGACATTATTTTTATAATGCTTGGAACCTATAATAACATAATGGAAATTATTAAAATTATGGAGGAAACCCATTCAACTCATATGCATTTGACCCATGATATTATGACTTGAGTTATTCCAAAGATTCATTCATGGACCAATGCCTATGACAAGAATATTGTATATTGGTTTAGTCGTGTACCAAGAATTGATATTCCCTAGCCAAAGATAATTAGGTATTTTATTTGCGTGGAATATATGCAATACGAGAAACCAAATCCAACACCCAAGGTAAAGCAATTGTTGGGAAATGACCTTACAACTGCCAAGGAGAAAAATGGACCTGATAAGGAAAACTTGTCAATCCTACTTTCAATGTAGAAGTGATAAATTCTATGGTGCCAGAAGTTGTGGTGAGCATAACAAACAATTTAGACAAATGGGACCAGGCAATCACTTTTGGTACACAAGAGATAGAGGTACTGGAAGAATTCGAAAAAACACATTGTCGATGTCATTACTAGGTTTTCTTTTGGTAGTAGTTATCTAGAAGGAAAACACATATTTGATTCCATATTGAGAAAGCCATTCTTGTTACTGAAAGCTTTCTTAAGTTCATTATTTTGCGTTATAGGTTGTTTCCCACCAGAGGTCATTTTAAAGGTCCGAGGGTAAACCAAGTAATGCAGAGGTACTAAAGAGGATAATCATTGATCACCAAAAAAAGAAACTGTGGAAAAGCATGGAAAGAATCAAGTAGAAACATGGTTAATGTTACATAAGAAGCAAATAGAGGATATAAGTACTAAGCTCACTATACTTGGAGAAAATATGCAGGTAAAGAAGCATGTGGATGCTTCTAGCATCACATGCTTGGGCATTGTAAGCATTTTTATGCAGTTGGATTTAATAATTATGTAAATGGGAATATGGTTCTAAGACGTATTTAGGCATGTGTACCCCTGGTTTCATGAGTCATCGATGTAAAGTGTAGGTGTATACTTAGGTGATAAGGGGGCATGGTGTATTCTTGGATACTTAGTTAAAAAAATTTAAGGGGATTGGTGTTAACTCTGATTCAAGTTTAAAGCAAGGATTATTAGGTTAATACTAACACAGTTATAGAGTGATTAAAGATAAGCTTGATTCAGTTAAGAATGGGTTTACCATTGGTAGTTTATGGGCCCATGCTATTAAGTAACCAATGCTATTGTCCCTTGGTACCAGTATGTGATTAATCCTATTTAAAGGCTTGAGTAACTTCATTGTGAAAGGCATGTGGGTGGTCAATATTGGATGGATTGGTCAAGGATAATAGAAGCTATCTTCAGTTGTTGGTTTTTCCAATAAAGGATCTTCAAGGTAAATATCTTGCCATGTGCTTGCTTCCTTGTGCTTTATTATTTCTACCAACATGAAGGAAATTATTAGACTTCACGGTTTTCCTAAAGTGACAGAGATCCAAAATTCACAATATTTTTCTAGAAATATTTATGGTCTAAGATAAGGAAAACAATACTAACTATGAGTTCAACATATCATCGACAAACAAATCATCAAATGGAATATTCATTATTTTTCTTTAGAAAATCAATCTCAATGGGTCAAACGGGTTCCTTTAGAATAATGGTGGTATAATACAATTTACACAACTACTAAGATGTATCCATTTAAAGTTCATAATGGATATCCAACTCCTAGTATCACAACCTTTTTGCATAACCATTCCAAATAAGAGGAAGTAGAACCACGTATGGAAAAGTTTGAAGAAACTTTTCAAATTCTTATATAAAACCTTCAAATGGAATATAACATAATGAAGTAGCAAGCATATCAACATCAAAGTGCAAGACAAATTGAGGAGGGTGATTTGGTATTTTGAGACTACAAACTTATACACAATCTACTCTAAAACAAAATAAGAATCATAAACTAGCTCCAAAACTTTATGGACCTTAAAATATTCTTCGAAAGATTGGATAAGTGTCTTATGGGTTTAATTCTTTTCAAATTCATAAGGTTTTTGATGTATATTTCCTTAAAAAGGTTCTTGGATAAACTATGTAAGTGAAAATAAAACTTCTAGAATTAGATGAAGAAGGGAAGTTAAATCTTGAACTCGAAAAATTTATAAATCACCTTTCTCTATCTCTTCATAATAGAACCATCATGGAGCACCTAATCAGTGGAAGAATATGCCTCTAGAATAAGCTATATGGGGTCAAAATGAGCAATTCATGAAGAAAAGCCTTAAATTACAAGCTTTGATGGAAAAATAATAAAGAGGAGGGATATGTTAAGGTCATAACCCTCATTCACTATTAGGATCTTAGTCATGGTTAGGTTGGTTTAGTGGTAGGTTACATCATGATCACTTTATCTCTTATTTATGATAAAGGAGTTTAATTTGTATAGGCATCTCATATGGTCTTGTAGATTGAATATATTGTAAAAGGAGGTTGCCCCCTCAAAGAGGCTTGTATTCATTAAATCTTTATCATTCACAAGGTGTGGAGCTACTTTTGTTTATATTTTTATGTTGTATCGATCATATTTTGGTTCATAATAGTCATTGTTTGAATTTGTAAGACCATTTAAAAAAATATGGCTTTGTTGAAAATAGTGTTAAGTTTTATGCTAATACCAAATAAATATTGAAACTAATCATATTAGCAAGAATAAATAACATGATAAATAAATAAATAATGATAATAATAACACCTAATCCTTGTGACTCTTAATACAATCACCATTTGATGCATTATGTCCCTTGGTACAAGAAACCTCTTAACACATGAACAAGACATCTAATCATTATGATCTTGCTTACATTATACCTCCTAGTCGTAATGATATTTTACATAGTCAACACTAACCATGATGACACTGGTATAATCCTTGAGTTTATGACTCTTGACACAATCACCCCTTCACACACTGTTGTAACCTAAGGGATTACACAAAAATACTTACCAATAGCATACATAACTAGACTTAATTTACAACACAACAATATGCATGCACACATACATAGAAGGAGAGAATAAATGAAAAGTAGTAATGAACACAGTACAAGGAGTCTATATATTAGATAAATTTGTCGTCAACACATATATCATTTCCTTTAAAATCCATGTCTTTATATATGCTTACAACCTTGGAGGTAGTTATAACTTCTTTTACTAGGCTTGGTTAGTTGAGCCACCCAATCAATTGACCGACCCGACCAATTGTTCAACTCTATTTTCTAGTCAACTAGGTTGAGTAGGATTTTATAACATCTCTCGTTCCCTCAAATCCTTCTTCGTCTAAAAGAAGAAGGAAAATGATTTTTTTTACAAAGTAAAAATAATAATCAAACGACCATGAATCTTCAATTTTATTGTATGTCTCCTTGAATTTTGTTGGGTTATTCAAATAAGTGTTGTGTCATGGATGCACTTGGACTAAAAAAAAAGGAAGTGTGGTTGTGGCAGAGAATTTCAAGGAGTAGGAAGTGGAGGTGATGCTTGCTTTGTTACTTTTGTGAATGTTTGGTAGATGAGTGGGGAAATATGTTATAATTGAATCTTGAAGTCCAACCATTCCTCTATTTCTTATTCAGTGATAATTATAGCCTTAATAATATTTAATAGGTAACATTTTATTCTCAATGGATGCGTCTTATAATGACTACAAGTCAGGATTAAATTTTTTCTGCATCTTTATAACTTGTCGAAGTACATCCCATACTTGCTTTGTTGCCATGTTGGACTCATGTTGGGAATTATTTCCTTCCTAGAACCATTAATTCTCTTGTACTTGTGATTCTCTTTTGTTTATGATCTACTTTTGTTATTTGTGTTCCCAATGTGTCCCAACTTTTGTTATTAGGTGTAGTCTTTCGACAGTCACTCACTTCCTCTATTAATATGTCATTCACCTTAAGATGAGGGCATACATTTTCATAGTAAATCAGGAGGATATTGAAATGGTTGCCAAAAATTTGAGCCTTGTCCCTTATTTATTCCAATTTATTTTTTTGGTCTTCAAATTTTCCGTGCTCTAATTTTAATATGGTATTAGTTTGGTAGGATTTTAGCTTCATATTTCCATTCACTGACCTCTTATAATTATGTATGACATTTACCAATAAAAAATTCATACATTCAACTGGGTTAGGAGGTGGCTCGTCGACGGAAAATCCAAGAGCTTATTGTGCTTGTGCTTTACATGTTCCACATTCTCTTTTTTCCTTATCTCTCCTTTCCTCTAACTACTTTAATGAGTTTCTTTATCACCTATTGCATTCCTTATTGATTGATTTGTACAAATCCTAAATTTATTTGTCAAATACCTGTTCAATATCGAATTCTACCTCTGGTGAACCTTGGTGCCCTCCTTGCAATTTAAAACTTATTAAGGTTTATTCCCTTTTTCCTTGGTTTTCTACTTCTTTCATTTTCTACTATCGTTCTCCTCATATGCTTTCTTCCTACATGATTTTTGGAGGCTAAGTCATTTGTATTGTTTCTAATTGTTCTTATTCTTGTTGAGGTTGTTGTGGCTAGGTTTGTAGCTCCCCTTGACTCAAATTAATTCATTCATGTTGAAATAAATCTTCCAAATAGACAAATATTATGTCTAATGACTCTGTCTCTTATTGTTGGAGACATTTACCACCATACACACTCTTTTTGGTCAAATTGGCCTAGTTAAACCACTATACTATGTATTATTGACATTAATTAACATCAGTGGAGCATTAATTGACATCATCCAGTCACACCCACACCTACCTTCAGTCAAGGAGGCTAACTTAGCCTTCTCCTACATTCGGGGAGGCTAACTGGAGCACTCCGGGGGTGATCTGAGTGATATTAATGCACCTAATTTCTAACTGGTGGTTACAATCAGTTAAACAGGTCAATGAAGGTGCCTCCTTTCATTTAATTGATTATTTAATGATTAGTTAATGAACTGTTGTCAACATGGGCACCTCCACCAACTTCTGATGTTCATTTCAACTTCAGTTAACTTCATCGGGGTTCATTGGAGTCATTGAAGCACTAGCACTTGATGGTTGGCTTGCTATGACATGTGTCTAATCTCTTTTAGTTGAGACTCAGTCATTTATTGCACTCCGGCTTCAGTTAGATTTCAGTTGAGTCAATTAGGGTTTTGATTAGTGGTTAACTCAGTGTGGACCATAGCTTACAGTCAGTTAAGCTAGACTCACTCATTCAATTAGAATGACCTCCTTGAGGATTCGAATTGCTCATTTATTCATGCCTGTAGCATGACATTGTAATTGTAATCATTCATTCTTTATGTGAATACAAAGCGGCTACTATTCCTGTAGATCGATTACACCATTTCATGAGTTATTTGTTGATTAATATTTTATGAGATTGATGCTTTGTTCCTAGATCAATATACAATATTAATATGGTATCAGAGCTTACGGTAGGACAAATCTCTATCTCTCAAAAACAAGCTTTTTGACAGATTTCTGCATGAAATTTGAGCAATAGCTCAAAAATCCAGCACTGCACCAGAAGCCAGGATTACCACCTAATACCCCAAGTAAAGAAATTGTTGATCAAGCTTGCTTGATTGACTATGTTGGGTGTGATGAAAGCCTAAAATGTGCAGGTTGTTTGACCTTACATTGCCCTTTCTGTTTTGATTTTCAGGTTTCTACAGGTGAAGCATTCACTCCAGCAGATCTAGATGGCCTCCTCAATAGATATCTTGAATCCATAAAATTTCCACTCATGGAAAGGTGATATGGAGATTCAGCTGTGCTCCATAGGACTCTTTAGAGTCACCATGGACACTAAAGATGAGCCTGGTTCAGCCATAGAAAAATCAAGATTCTTGAACGAGAAGGATGAAGCCTTCGGTTTCTTGTGCCTCTCTATTTCCCGAGATCTTATTTTCCATCTTGCAGGATTGAAGACTCCAAAATAAATATGGGACAAATTGGAAACTCTATATGGAAAGCATGATGACTTGAGATTTTACTAGCTTGAAAATGAATTAATGTCTCTCCAACCCTCCAATTTCGAGAGTCCGAATGACTTTTTCACAAAGTTCAATCATACTATTTTACTCTTGAAGCAATGCAAAGTGGAGAAGGAGGATGATCAACTCATCCTCACCATACTCTCCAAACTCGGGGCTGATTATTCAATTTTTGTTTCTACATTCCGTGTGGGGAAGCGCACAACCCCTAGATGGAAGATGCCTACACTCAATGCCTTCATTGAGTCCCTAACATGTGAACATAACAAGCTTGTCCAGATGGGGATCATTAGATCCTCTCGTGATCAAGCCCTTCATGTATCAGGGCCCAAATATCTGAAGGGTAAAGGTAAGCAGCAAAAGAACCCAAAAACTAAAATTGATGCTCCTAAACCTAGAGTTGAAAACCAGCAGCATGGTGAGTCTTCCAGCTCAAGGAAGAACAAAGGAAAAGGTCACCATGGCAAGGAAAAATTCAAGTGTTCTTATTGTGGGAAGGGCTTCCACCCTGAACATGCCTACATGAAGAAGAATATTGATGAAGCAACCTCTCTCCTTGAGAGAAATCACGTCAATCTTCCGGAGAGCTTTCGCAGGAGAGATCAGCAAGATCGGGAGCCACAGCATGAAAAAGGTCATGCCCTCATGGAAAGCACTTTGAATTCCAAAGCATTGTTGATTGATTCTTGAGATTCGAACCACATGATGGCTAAAAAAGACTCCTTTTCATCCTTGGAGACTGGAAAATCCATCCCCATCCACATGGGATATGACTCCACCATCATTTCATAAGGACAAGGTACTGTTGATCTTGAAAATGGCTTTTTTTTCAAATGTTTTGTATGTACCGTATCTGGCATCAAATATCCTTAGTGTCTATCAGATGACACATATAGGAGTGCCTAAGAGAGTTTATTTCAGCCCAAATGATGTTGAGATAACAGAAATTGCATACAGGAAACTCATTGCTAAAGGCCTTGCAAACCATCATGCAAAAGCCTATGAGTTCTCTTACTTTGTTGCGGATGCAAAGCCCACCGCTCTGCTAACTCATGGAAATGAGGTTAGTAGGCTGTGGAATGAGAGGTTTGGCCATATTAATTTCAAATATTTGCAGCAATTATAGAAACACTCCATGGTTGAAGGCCTCCCGGTCATCAAGGCAACCACGGGAATTTGCAAGGGATGTGTGATTGGAAAACACCCTAAGCACAAGTTTGATCGGGGGAAGGAAAATCAAGCTACATGCATATTGGGGCTGATACATTCTGATATCAATGGTCTGATGCCTATCACATACATGAATGGATCAAGGTATATTCTTACTTTTATTGATTATTTTTCAAGATACACATGGGTCTTCTTTCTCAAAAAGAAGTCTAAAGTATGTGAAAAAATTTCTGAATTGAAGGCCTTGATCGAAAATGCCTCTAGGCTTAAGATCAAGATATTGAGATGTGATAATTAAGGGAGTATGTCAGTAATGAGTTTCTACACATATGCTCCCAAACTGGTATTCAGGTCCAACATTCAATCCCCTACACTCCCCAGCAGAACAGAGTAGTGGAAAGGAAGAATCGGTCTCTCAAGGAGATGACCACCTGTATGTTGGAATCCAAGAAGCTCGCTGCAAATTTGTGGGCTGAGGCCATGCATGATGTAGCATACATTCAGAACAGGGTGCCACACTCATCCATGAAAGGGAATACCCCTTTCAAAGCATACTTTGGACACAAGCCGGATGTGTCGAACCTGCGGGTGTTTGGGTCCACTGCATGGGCCTAGATTCTGCTTGATAAAAGAAGGGCTTTGCAACCGCAAAGCATAGAATGTCTATTTATTGGGTATCCTGATGAATCTAAAGGTTTCAAGCTATTGTATATCAATACCAAACATATCATCATCGAGAGAAGTATCAATTTCGATGAGCCTCTTTAGGAGGTGGAACTAGTGAAGGAGAAAACTGTTGAATTTCCTTCCTATTCTACTGAATATTTGGATGATGAAATTGGGGGTGATGACCATGATTTGGATCCTATGATTTCTGATATCAATGTGCATAAATCATCAGATTCTGAATCAGAACCTAAAGTTCAAAATCATCTTCCTACATGGGCCTGACAGACACTCTCCTCCGCGGGAGACAACATTGAAAATCTGAATGATCCAAGGAGAACCCGGTCTAATTTCCAAAGAGCAGGTATTACAATCTCTTATCCTGATAATTTGTTGTCCGAAACTTGCTATTTGATGATTAGTTCAAATCCAAAATCATACTATCATGCTCGGAAGGATCCAAGATGGCAAGTTTCCATGGATGAAGAGATGAATTATCTTCAGAAAAACACTACTTGGGAGCTAGTTTCTCTTCCTCCAGGAAGGAAATTGGTTCAATGTAAGTGGGTGTTTCAGACCAAGGTTGCTGATTATGGAAGCACCTAAAAATATAAGGAAATTCTGGTGGCAAAATTTTTCTCTCGGGTCCAAGGTGTGGACTACCATGAGACCTTTGCACCGGTTGCAAAAATGGACTCCATCCGCCTTGTTTTGGCAATTTCAGCATCCAAGCACTGGGAAGTGCATCACATGGATGTTAAGTCAGCATTTCTACATCAATGTCTTCATGAGGAGATATAGATGAAGCATATTGAGGGCTACATCACTGATTCGTCTTTGGTTTGCAAGCTAAAGAAGTCACTATACGGGTTAAAACAGGCCCCAACAGAGTGGTATTCCAAGATGGATGCCTTCCTTCTCTCGCAAAAATTTCAAAGGTGTAGATCAGATCCAAATGTGTATTTAAAGTAGTCTGATGGTCATCTAATTATAATTTTTTTATATTTTGATGACTTACTGATCACAGGTAGCACAGTTGCCTCCATTTCAGCCATCAAAACGGCTCTCCACAATGCCTTTGAAATGAGTGATTTGGGGCTCCTAAAACAATTTTTGGGGCTCGAAATTGAGCAAAATTATGATGGGATTATGGTCACTCGGTCTAAATGCATTTCAGACCTATTAGTAAAGTTTAACATGGCTGATTGTAGGCCTGCACCATTCCCTTTCCTTACAGGGATTAGCCTTGAAGAAGGAAAAAACACACCTCCCATGGAATGCACTATCTATCGACAGCTGATTGGTAGCTTGTTGTACTTGACACATTCTCGGCATGATATTTGTTGTGCCATGAATGCTGTATCAAGATATATGCAGTAGCCTCGTGATATTCATTGGAAGGAAGCCAAGAGGATGCTCCAGTATATTCAGGGAACCAGGACCTATGACATTCACTATGCTGCAGACTCCAAGCTAGAGCTGGTTGGATACACAGATTCCGATTGGGTGGGTGATTCTATTGATCAAAATTCTACTTCTGGATATGTATTCATGTTTGGTGGTGGCCCCATTTTCTGTTCAAGCAAAAAGTAGGCTGCCATAGCACTATCTTCAGCAAAGGTCGAGTATCGAGGAGCGGTGAATGCTTGCATCCAAGCAGTTTGGTTGCAAGGAATTCTTTCAAAGTTTGATCTTGGTAGTACTTTGTCCATTGTCCTCTTTTATGACAATCAAAATTCTATTAATATTTCCACAGATCCAGTTACCAGGCAGAGGACCAAGCATGTAGAGATCCACATGCACTACATCAAGGAGCTAGTGCATGGCAGGACCATCATTCTGCAATACAGCTCGACTGATGAGCAGATTGCAAACATCTTCACCCAGAGCTTTTCATAAAATAATTTCACTTACCTCCGTTCACTGTTGGGGGTGAGTTCATCAAGGTGATTCAAACTACTTTCAGTGTTCAGCTTGAGGGGGGGGGGGGGTTTCC
>LPNX010354973.1:355318-406903 GCA_001517045.1 Pseudotsuga menziesii | reverse complement strand
AAGCAAATCCCCCATAGGTGTAAAAAGCTGATCCCAAATCTGTCATGGAGCTCACGAATTGGAAAAAAGGCTTAGGAAAGATAAAGAGTGGTGGAATGGTAGCTCATACATTCTTTTTCATGGAGAAAAGAGAGGAGGATGTGTAGGACAAAAAACTAGTCAACCTCACCTAGTCTAGCTTTTCCTTTTGCCTTAAAACACTGAAAAAGCAGGCAATAAAGCAGAAAAAGTAGAAGGGCACCTAGGAGGCTAGGAATAAAGCAAAATTGATTCCTTTAGCTCTCCCATGTGCTACATGAGTCAGATAAGGCAAGTTTCACCATTATGGATAGGCAAATAGCAACTTGCACAAGGTGGGACACATGAACTAGGCAAATAAGACAAAAATAATTAAATTAATGTCTAAGTGGGTAAACTATGTGTTGATTATTCTAACAAGATGAAAATCCATTTTTCTAATTGAGATACTTATAAACCTAGGAAGAATTTTAGTTCTCCTAACATTGATATTTCAAATTCCTTCTTCATTTCTGAAGCAATGTTTACACTCAAAATTTGTAGATCACTTTGAAATATGATATCATTCACGTAGAATACAACAATTGTTGAGAACCATTCTCTTGGTCTTATTTAAGGCCTTAGAGTTCCTTCATAAGTTTGGAAAAAAAATCTATTTTATGATAAGATAAAACCTTCAAGCTACTCAACACAGACTTCTTCTTCAAGCTATTCTCGATTAATAAATGCATATTTTTACATCCATTCCATACACTTTAAATTACTTGTAGCATGCAAAAGCTAAAAACATCCTAATGGCTTCAAGTCTTTCCATAGGTGAAAACTTTTCTTCAAAGTTAACACCTTCTACTTGAGCATATCCCTTGCATACTAATCTAGCCTTGTTTCTTGTCACATGACCATGCTCATTGAACTTTTTTTTTTAAATCCATTTGGTTCCAATAACATTCATGACCTTAGTTCTAGGGACAAGTTCCCAAGTTTGGTTGTTCTCTATTTGATCAAGTTCATAATTCATAGCATTGATCCAATCTTCACTTTTGTAAGATTCTTTAAATGTTTTGGGTTCTATCATTGAATGCAGTACTTGTTCTTCATCATAACATAATTTTATTCTTGTTTTAAATCCTAAATTTTTGTCACTAATTATTTGAATTTTAGGATGATTCTTCTAAACCCACCTAGATGGTGTCTTTGTGTATGATCTTGGAGAGTCTTCATTCTCATTTGCATGTGATTCTTATTTCTCTACCTTTTCTTCTTCTTCTTCTTAAAAAACATCCTCTTATTGTGAACTTTCTTCTTTTTCTTTATCATCTATTTCTTCATCATTAGTTTCTTCAACATCCACACTTTGTTGGATTTGAATTATTCTTGGTTTAGTATCATCAACAATTACATTTATACTTTCTATGATCTTGTGCAACCTTAGATTATAACATCTGTATGTCCTTTTGGTGTAAGAATATCCAAGAAATACGCCTTCATCTGCTCTAGAGTAAAACTTCCCTAGATTATCATCATCTCTTTTTTTGTAGCATTTACTTCTAATAACTCTAAAATATTTAACTGAAGTTGGTCTTCCAAACCATTAGCTCACAAGGAGTCTTGTCACTATTCACTCTGAGCTGTCCTATGTTTTGTACATAGATAGTGGTATATATTGCTTCTCTCCAATATCCATCAGGAAGTTTTGCTTCATTAAGCATAGTTATGGCTACTTCTTGGATTGTCCTGCTCATTCTCTCAACAACTCCATTTTGCTGAGGAGTTTTTGTTGTTGAAAACTGCCTCTTGATTCCATGAGTTTCACAAAACTCATTGAATTTATTTGAGATGAACTCACCACAATTATCTGATCTTAGACATTTAATCTAGCGATTTGATTAATTTGGCCTCTCCCTCGCCAAAATCATTCTCCTTGTCCTCGTCCTCTAAAATAACTTCCCCACCTTTTCTAAGGGAATTGTTCATAATCTCATTCAACTTACATTTTCTCATCATTATTCATCAAGTAGGTATCCACTGTATTTTCCTCCAAAAAATCGTATACCTTGCAGTCCTTTTCATCATGGCCCATAGATTGACATAACTTACAATAAAGACTAACAGGTATACTTACTATATTTTGTAAATAAATACATTCTTCCAAATAATGACCTCTTCAAACTCAACCATGGAATTCATTGTGAACTTAATGGATTCAACACACCCGATGCAAGGTAATCTAGGAAGGTTGGACATGAATCCTTATGATGGCCTTCAGTTTTACATTTTGTACACCATACGTCCTGTTGGAGGAGCTAGTCAGTGAGCTGACTAATTAGAGATTAGGTCGGCCTCCAAAGGTCGTGTCAGTTGACTGAATTGGAAAGTAGTTATTCATAACTATTTTTAACCATATATAATAGGTTGTTGAGATAGATATGAACTTGGTTTGGTTTTGATGTTTGTATGAACCCATATGTGTTTTGTGTAATATAAAGTTGTTATTCAGCCTACTATCTTGTCTCTTATATTTGTTATGATTATATGATTCTATATGTGTATTATTGGTAACTTAGTGATCTGAATGATTACAACATTGGTTCTATTGTCGGTACTACACGTACGGATGAAATTACGATTAGCAAATGATATCATAGCAAGAGATTAAATACTAGTGGGAGCATATGATCGCAAACTACTTGCAGAGTTACACTAGAAGAAACGAGCTGACTATTCCCCAAGCGAAGGAGAAATTCTTCACTGATACACATGAAAAGTTTGTAGAATCGGTGCCTTAGTTTCTCAAGAAATTACTGGATGAAAAAGCCAGTAGAAATTAAGGAACAAGAGTTTCCTCAGAAACATATCTGGGGTGGATGAAAAAACCTATCAGAGTGGTTTTTGAAAATCACAGACGAGTTCTATCAAGAACAAGCCATGGAAGAAAGAGTCTCGGTCGAAACTATTGAAAAGAGGTTCTGTACAAAGTTTAATGAGAAATGTCTATGCTCACTCTCGACCCTGTTATTTAAATTCCCGATCGATAGAGGAGTAGGGCATATTGTCAAACCTCGTCCATCACTGATCGAACCGCCACTGAATACCAACTGAGCGGAGAAGCAAAAATTGTGGGATAAGTTCATCGCAGAAAGGGAGTGGGAGTACATCTTGAACAAATAAATAGAAGTTCCCAATCTTACTTAAGCGTCAGGTAGGCTATGGGAGGGTAGTTGGTCATGTGTCGAGGTTGAGTAGAAGGATGCTATTCGACATTAAAAAGAACCACCAACAATGAACAATTGGTCCAAGAAAGAAATAATTCAGATGATGACTCACAAAAGTACTCCAGATTTTTAGAAAATAGAGAGAGATAAGAGGCAAAAAAGAAGGGAGGAATGAAGAGATAATTCCATAGTGCTGCAGAGAAGAATGAATACCAAGGTGATTGAACATGAAAGACACCCGCTAGAGTCAGGTCATGATCGACAGGAAGAGGGAATAGACAAGGAAGAAGTGTCACCAATGGAAGAAGATCTATGGATAGAGTAGCGTGAAGCTCTAGATATTGAGATACCATAAGAGGTAAGACCTCCATCTCCAGTTAATCCAAACCTAAGTGCCAAAATGTAGACCATTGTTGAAGAGGACCCAAGGCTATGAGTTGGTGAGTTTTACATATGGATTCTACTATACGACGAAGGAAACAATGTCGATCATCTGGTAATTTTCTGACCTGAGGAAGGAAACTGGGTCATGTTACAAGCATACCCGTCCAATTGAAGTATCAACCTACTCTACCCAGGAAATGAAGGATCACCCCCTACTAGACATAGCTTTAGGAAATATAGAACAGTCAGATCTGCACAGGAGAATTTCTGAGCTACAACAATTAGCTTGGACTTTGAAAGAAGAAGTTGAATCGATTTGACTACTTTTCGAGGAGAAATTGACAAATAAAAATTTCAATGGGAACGAGAGTTCTGGTGAAACTAGATGTGATCAAAATAGAGCTACAGAGAATATCCCACCACCCCCATCACCACCATGTGAAGTAGGCACCAATGCCGATGACATGGGGCATGACACATCACACATCCCCCTCTATTAGGATAATGAGGATCCCAGACTACATTGGTTCATTTGTGAATCGACATGGGAGACTAACACTATAACGAGTGAATATATACAGATGGCGTAGTTCACTGGTGCCTTAAGGAAGAGGTCACTAACTTGGTATGTGACATATATTGAGAAGACACCTAATGCGACCAAGGCAGAAATTAAACAATAGTTCATATCCTTCTTCAAAAGACCAGATGCAAAGCATCTCGTGGAAAAAAGATGAAAAAAACTATTTAGAAACCTACAGAAACTGTTCAGGACTATGACAAGCGATGGAAGGACCTATTGATCCAAATAGACTATAACATTGATGAAAAATTATTATTTCAATGGTTTCTTGTAGGACTTGTACAAAATATCCGAAGACACTTCAGTCTGGACACATTCAAATCATATCAAGAAGTGCTAATGAAAGCACTATAGGTTAAGATGGACAATGACTACTCGGCACACCCTGTCAACAATCACATTGAGGAGTAGTTGGAAATCATGCAAAAATCATTACGAGAGATGAACCTCAAAGGTAAGGATATCTGGTGCACAACCTGCTCATCGGCTGGACATACCATAGATAACTATCAACAAGAAGTCAATTGACATGATTTCCATTTTATTCAAATGAAATGTTTCTATGACATTTTCCAAGAACATGGGTCACACATGACGAAGGACTTCCCCTACAATATGAAAAATTCATGCGACAGTCGACTACCATTTGAACCTAAAGAATCGAAAAAATTACCATGCAGTCTACTAGAAAAGTGTTATTGCTCAGAACAATGATAATATCTTGAGGAACAATGAACACAATGAAAAAATTAACCAATGCTACGAAGGTCAAAGATACGAGCACCAGTTTGACAATCGTCATGGAGGATTTGGAGGTCAAGGTCGGTTCAATGGAAATCGAGACAATAGACCAAGACAACCTATCTAGTGCTTTACATGCTATAAAGAAGGCCATTGATATGCAGAATGTCCGTATAAAGATCGGATCGACCTAAATTTTTGTACTAGTTGTGGAGTGGGTGATCACTCATTAGAGGATTGTCCCACCATACATGACAAAATAAATAAGAAGAAAATTTTTAATTTCTTGTCCTGTGTTAATAAATGTGATATAATCCCTACTAAAAATTTACATGTAGTCAGCAGACAAGGGACAAAAACTGGAAATGATATTCCATGCATAAGTTAAATAAAAAAACAAAGATCATTATCCTAACTCCATAAAACAAAAACATTTGTACAATGATGCATCAAACATGTTCCAAGAATTTGCTCAACAAGAAGAAATCGATCATAGTCGACAAGATATATCACAATAATTACTTAACTTAGTACATAATGACAAATTAGTAGCACAATTCATTGATTTGTTATATAATATTAAGAACAAGTATAACATGGAGAAATGAACTAAAAATATGTACAACCTTAATCAGAAAGATAAGAGTGATTTTGACCCACTTGTTGACCTGGAAATTGAGGGATGCCACGTTCGGCAAGTTGTGATTAAATTTGGAACCCAAGTAAACATCATGACAATGGGTACATGAGAACAACTGGGAAGACCTAGACTAAATGAATTAGGCATATATTTAAAATTAGTAGATTAAGGAATGATAGAACCCATTGGCATTTGGAGAAATATCGATTCAATGATAAAAGGCATTTCAACAAAAGTTGACTTCGAAATCATCGACCCTAAGGAAGGATCCAGTTCCTTCCCAGCCTTCGTAGGCCAACCATGGGGTAGGAATATGAAATAATCAATCTTGTTAGACAAAGAGAGGATAAAAATCAAATGAAATGAACAAATATTTATTGTCCCTATCCATCCCTCTCAAGGAGAACCTTGGATCGAACCAATAGGTGAAGAAGTCGATGTTTGACAACTGTATAAAGTTCAAAATAATGAAGACTATATTGAGCCAAATATATATGGGGAACTTTGCTTGGGTAATCAAGACTCAGTCAGATATAATTTAGATGCAGAACTATATGCTTGGGAGATTGAAAATTATGAAACTCAAGCACGAGGATGCTGGACTGTCCAAGCCATATAAAAGAAACTGACTCGACAATGCTTCTCCATGTCCATCATTCCAAAAATATTTGAAAGGAAATTTAGGGAATACCCTTCTCTAGCACTGATTAAAAAAGAAAATAAACAAAATCTTCGGTACAAAGAAAGAGAATCACCAATCCTCCACGTCAAACAAGTCTCCAAAAATCTAGGCGAGGATGGCCGACTGCAAAGCCTGGTTGAAACCTTTACAGGTCAATCTGCTCGATGGTGGGATACACATCAATCGAGATTACAGACATGGAAAACAAATTTGACATACTTTGTCGAGATATTCAGAGGAAGGAAGCTAACTAAACATGCATAAATACTAGTCTTACAGAAGGACAAAACCCCGAGAATCAGATAAATATATGCAAAAGGGAATGTACAAGACTTTAGTACAAAGACGAATGAACATGGCCACACTTATTTCCATCTACACTTGATTATTTACCAAAAAAATGGTATAAAATGGAAGAAGCTCGAGGAGAGACATTCATATGGCAGGAACTTAAGGAAAATTTAATTAAGGCCTTTAGATTCATACCAGAAGATGAAAAAATAGTCGAAGCAACTGAACAAATAAAAACATTTATACAATCGAATATTCAACACACTTTAAAACGAAACCATAACCAACTGAAAGCATCTTGATATAAAATTTGATCAAATAAAATACCACAGTAAACAAGAATTAGACTCGAGAATGAGCACACACATGGCAAAAAATTTTAGTGGAAATTTGATCATCTAGAAATGGTAAAACCAGTTAAAACAATATTCAAAGTCAAGTCGACCGACAAGGATGATACTGACAGGATGATAGCGGCAGATTTTCCCGCATCATTTTCTTATTTTGAGGGAAGTTGACAAATAAATGAAAGCAAGGTGCCAGAATGGATGGACGTGAAAGTTAAGACCAGAGAAATCAACATCTCGAATGATGATCAACCAAAAAGAAACACGAATAGGTGAATACTAGAATGATGAGAAAACAACCGAAATAGTTAATGTATTAAAATAATTCCAATATGTCTTTTCCCAAGACTATAAAGACCTAAAAGAGTTAGTACAAGAGATGGGTGAGATGAAAATAGACATAAAACTAATGCAAGACTGATTAAGAAAAGGTTGTACAAATTAGCTCACAAATACAAATAAATAGTGAAAAAGGTGATTGACAACATGTTAGCAGCGGGGATCATATATCCAATCCAATCGGAATGGGCAAGCCCTATGGTCATCCAAACAAAAAAGCATGATCCGACAAAACTACGAATTTTTGTCGATTTCTGAGAATGAAATAAAGTCACTTTAACAGACGCCTTTCCTACACCATTTGTAGATGAAATCTTAAATGAAGTTGCAGGACACAAATGCTACTCATTTACAGATGGATTCTCAGGATATAATCAAGTTCCAATTGCAAAAGAAGACCAGAATAAGATGACATTTGTCTGCGAATTCGGTTCATTTGCTTACAATTTCATGCCATTTGGATTAACGAATGCACCAGCTATATTCTCCAGGGAAGTATTTAAAGCATTCCAAGAATACATATACAAGTCAATCGCTATATACTTTTATGACTGTATGACATACTCCATGCTAAAAGACCATTGTAAGTGGCTAGGACTAATGTTCAAAAGATGTCGACAAATCCAGTTATCTCTCAATATAAGGAAATGCATCTTTTTGACCCCTATAGGAATCCTATTGGGACATATCGTATGCAAAGAAGGAATCAAATTTGACTTTGCAAAAATAAAAATAATTTTGGACCTAAAACCCCTGGTGAACCCAAAACAAGTCCGAGTTCTATTAGGACACATAGCCTATTATAAAAATTCCATTCGTAATTATTCAGATATGACCTATCCTTTGGAATATCTATTAAAAGAAGACCAAGAGTACAACTGGACTGAGGAATGCGATGCTTCCTTCGACACATCGAAGAAAAACTTAGTCGAAGCATCCATTCTCAGATTTCCAAACTGGTCAGTAAAATTTCACGTCCACATCGATGCATCAGGCATAGCAATAGGTGCAATACTAACTAAACTTAGAGATGACGTGATGGACTATCCAATTGAGTATAGCATTCGAAAAGTAAATAAGGCAGAACGTAACTATTCAATGACAGAAAGAGAGGAATTAGGATTGGTTTTCCATTGTATAAATATTGACATTACCTATTGGATAATCTCTTCATATTCTATACATATCATTAAGCTTTAAAATACTTGGTTAAAAAACAATTACATCATGGAAGAATATGTCGTTGGTTACTACTGTTCCAAGAATTTGAGTTCGAGGTAGTAGTTCGACCAAGGAAGTTAAATGTCGGTCCCAACCATTTGTCGAGAATCAACACAGGAGAGGAACCGACAAGAGTAGAAGATGACCTTATGGATGCACATCTATTTTGAATAGAAGTTGTACTAGTAGAACTAGAAGAAATAGCTCAATTTCTAGAGAATGGTTAGGCACCTGAAGGTATGAGCACTAAAAAGAAACAAATTATAGCAACGAGGGACGCACCATACACTCTAATTAATGGATTCCTATATAAAATAGGCTTGGATGAAGTACTCCCATTAGAGGAAATTTAAACTCAAAATGGGCCTCCTAAGGAAAATTAATAAAATAATAGCTAAAATAATAAAATAATATTTATTAATTTTGGAGAAAGAAAAGAAAAAACTACTTTTTTGTTCGTATTTTTGACATATATCCTTGTGTTTTTACTCAAATTTCAATCTAGAGAGCTCATTGGATGCGGAATTAAATTCCACATCCAACGAGTACCTACTCAGCATACTTTTGACGGGCCCCGCTACCCCAAAAACAAGAAATACCTGAAAAACGTGATGATGAATTTTGATCGAGAGAGCTCGTTGGATGCGGAATTAAATTCCACATCCAACGAGTACCTACTCAGCATACTTTTGACGGCCCCGCTACCCCAAAAACAAGAAATACCCGAAAAAACGTGATGATGATGTCATCATCACATTTTTTTAGGTATTTCTTGTTTTTGGGGTAGCGGGGCCCATCAAAAGTATGCCGAGTGGGTAGTCGTTGGATGTAGAATTTAATTCCACATTGAATGAGCTCTCCCAATCGAAATTTGAGTAAACACACAGGGAGATATGTAAAAAATACGAACAAAAAAAGTAGTTTTTTTTATGATACCTATCCCCAAATTTATATTAAAAAATTGTTTAAGAGGTGCTCCCTTTTTTAATTTTAAAGTATTTTGATCGACTAATACATGATGACATGGAATTTGTATTATTTTTGGAAGGCCCATTTTAAATTGAAATTTCCTCTAATGATCGATGCATTCTAGAGCATGAAAGAGAAAGCATAATGCATGAAGTGCACTATGGACCAGCTGGAGGACATTTTTAGTCGGACATAACTTCCAAAAACATCCAATAGTCAGGACTATGGTGACCAACACTACACAAATATTGTTGAATGTTTGTTAGTAAATGTGTCCGCTGTCAACATTTAGGTTGACCTTTACCTAGTATTGAGATGCCTTTAATTTCGATAAACCGAAGTCTAACATTTGAAATTTGGTCTATTGAATTCATTGGACCATTTCTAGTTCTAGAAAGAAGGACAGGCACACATTATATCATAATAGCAGTGGAATATGTTACTAAATGGGAAGAGGAAAAACTTGTCGAAACCTGCTCGAGTGAAATAGCTTCCAAGTTCATATATGAAAATATAATCACTAGATTTGGTTGTCCATTAACCCTAATCAACGATCAAGGATCACACTTTATTAACATAACTATTGCAACATTAATAGAACAATTCAATATCGACCACAGACAAAGTACAACTTATCACCCATAGTCTAATGGAGCAATAGAAGCATTCAATAAAACCCTAACAAGAGGCCTAACAAAAATATGTAACACTAATAAAGATGACTAGGATGAAAAAATTCTTGATGTCCTATGGGCTTACTGAACAATGTATAAATATCCACCAACCAAATATAATAGACACCTGTAATAGCCAAAATCTTACATATTAATGTTGAAGAAGCAAGGAACGACCGACTAATGCAACTAGCTAAGCTAGAGGAAGACCGACTTATGGCTATACAACATCAAGAAATTTAGAAACAACAACAAAAAGCATGGCACAATCAAAACATTAAAAAAAGAACTTATCGGTTGGAAATATTGCACTACTGTATAACGGTCGGGTGAAAGGAAAACCAAAAGAAAATCCACACATCGTGGATGGGACCCTATATCATGGAAGAAATCAATGCCAATAGATCATTTCGACTGAGAACATTACAAGGAAGAGTATTTCAGAAACTGGTAAATGATTCCCGACTAAAGCGCTATCAAAATTGAAAAAAAAAGAAAAAAAAAGAAACAGTTACCATAATTTTTAACAAAACGTATAAAAACCATAAAAACCTAAAATAAAAAAGAATCAAATAAGACCAAAATGACAAGAAATCTAGAAAGACATAGTCGAATCCAATTTGACAATAATCAACATTTTCACCATCGACATACGGTATACCGACCATACCATCGACATCGACAAGAGGATCAAAAGGTCTAATCAACCCATCATGACTATGGTCAGAAGGAGCACCAAAACCATAATGCATTAAAAGAGATTTCAATAGAGCGTCCTTTACCATCAAATCTGCCATTAATATCTCCACCGACAAGATCACCAACCACTCCACCTATAAATACTACATCAGATGAAGATTTCAAACCACTTTACTAAGATCTAGAGCGACACAGTTACTAGAATTCTTAGAACAAATTAACTACGAAGAAACCGAACCAAAAACTGACAAGATGGCCCCAAAGAAAACGAGAGCCATGACAACCAAAGAAAAAGAGTTAGAATCCACTATAAGTCCATTAGTGAAACGGCCCCTTTGAGACAATATAGTCTCTTCCTGTGTCATGAAATATTTCTTCCCCTCTGTCAGTAACACCACTATCCAAATATGCAAGTGTTCTCTTTTGTTTATCTCCATGAGACCATGTTATCTCATCCTTCAATCCCAAAACAAATTTCTAGCTTTGGTCCATGTCAAGAATACATGGATCCTCTCCTTCTTCTTCTTTTTACCTCTGGGATAGCCTCACAAGGTTCATTACATGTTATTCCTGTAGATATACACAATTCATTATTTTCAAAAATATTGAAATTTTTATCTCCCATTGACTCTCTTATCAGCATATTCTCTTTTTATTTGAACTCTCCCAATAGTTCACGAGAATTTTGGCTAGTCCCTCTTCTGCACCATCTTTTCTCAAGATTATTCCATTTTTCTGTTAAATAATAGTGAACATAAGGTTTGTCGTATTCATACTCTGGATATGGATCTTATTATTATTATTATTATTATTCCCTTTCATACATAGTTTCATATTCCTCTTTCTCGTTGCAAGAACCTCCACCAAAGTGTGGTGTCAAAACCTTGTCTTCTCCTCTAGTCATACTGCAAATTCCTTTTATAGTCACAATCCTTATTCTCTTTCCTGGCCGAAATATTCTTCCACTTCTTAGACGTCTTCCTTCTAGTGCAGTTCCACTATCACCAAGGAACATTTAATATTACTTTGCTCCATTTTTCTCACACATCATTTGTGACATATCTAGAGCCTTCACACAGAGTTATTTACTCATCGGACTCCATTCTCAAGATCCCTTTTTCACATACAAGCATCGTTATCCAAATTGTTAAAGATCTCAAGTATTTTCCTCTAGGTCCATGTAAAAAATTTCTTTCTGCCTCACTATATAATGTTATCGTGTCGACAACAAACTCAGTGATGAGGACTATGCATAAATATTGTCTATGCATAAATTGATAGCCCTAGATATAGGGTTTCTAATATTATTCAGTTTTTGAATGAGATGAGGACTGCACTCTATCGGTTATCCTTGTTGAAAAAATTTGTGTTGGGTTTCTAGCTCCAACAACCTCTCATACAACAAAAAAGGAAATACACAAAAGAATATCTCGTGAATATCAGTATAAATATACCTCTCTAACCACTTTGTTGTATTAAACCTTGATTCATCACTTTATTCATGTGAAAACTCTTATGCCTTAGAATCTTCCCACTCTTGAATTTTTGGCTTCAATGGGTGCCAAAATATATCCCTCACAAAATGATTCATGGTCCCAACAACATAACCATTTGTTGGTGTTTCCTCCTTTGACCCAGGTTCAGACCATTGGTTTTCCATCAATAAAACCCAAGATATCGACCCGACAAAGAAGGGCTTAGTTAGAAGCACTTACGACATAGATTCACTCTCTCCCAAGATATCTCTATGGGTAACTACCAAAACTAGGTTTCCATAGTTGTGTGGTGGTTTTCTCTTCCTTGGAAATTTACTAGATTACTCGAATGAATTCAGGAGGTGTGCTTTCTATTCTTATTCTATTAATTCAAGATATTACTCTACTTATCCATCGATAGAGTTTACAACAGTGATATAAATATTTAACATATATTCTATCTTTAAACAGTGAAACACATGCATCGAAGTACTTCTTCATAAACAAATTCTATTAAATATATTCCTACCTAGTTATTCACATCATACATTCATTCAACATAAACATATTCATCAAATACACATGGAGACAACATTTAACATAAAAATTCATCTGGGAAAAACCACGAAGGTGCTCTTCACATGGCATGAGAAATAAATAGCACCTTTCTCCTATGCACTCAGCTACAAACTCTGTTCTACACCTTCTCTAGAGTATCTATAAATTTCTCTCCCCTTATGTTCTCTAGTATTAGATCTTTGAAGTTTCCTCTACTTCACTCTACTGTCGATCTGCACACAGCCTGGATTGATTTTCTTCTCTACAACTCTACAACTCTTGTAACAAAAAAGTTATCCAAGAACTGGAGACCAACCTACATAGAGTTTGGGTTCTCTCTTTTATAAGCTCTTACATGTCATAATAAACCAACTCTATTATGTTATCCAACAGGATGTCATTCCTATTTTTGTACATTCAGTTATACTGACAGTAGGCACTATCGACAAAAAATTACAAGTATGATTTATTCCCAAAGCATACAATATTCTAACTCACTTCTTACCCATGATCATTGAGATGTCCTTTTTCATTTGTTGTACTCTTATTCTATCTTGGTTCTTTCTGTCGTGGTTTTTATCTTTGGTCAAATAATATTATCTTCAGTTGTAGACTCTTCTCTCATGGCCTCTTCTATCACATCTCTTCTTCCATGGATTCTTCTATCACAACTCCTCTTCAACGACTGCTTATGTTGCAGCTCTTCTTCCTGCTTTGCATATTCCTCTATCATGCAGCCAGAATCTTCATATTCCTAAGGAGAATTCACATTGAATTATGCCTATATTTTCCTATGGACAACAATGGGTAATGACAGAAAGAAGGACTGGACAAGATGGGAGAGTAAGCTTAGATGTTCCTAGATGATAGTGAGACTGATGAAAAGGGTGGAAACCTAAGGAGTGGTAAAATATTATGGTTAGGTAAAATAATAATAACTACGACGGGGATAGTGAGTTGCAGTGAAACCGAAAGAGGGGACTGAGTTGGCACCAAAACTCAACAAAGACTCCTACAATCAAAATGACAATTATCAACTTATATATGAATATGAGAAAGGTGTGTTATATATATACCAAGAACAAGACTACAAAGTACCCACAACATCGTGGACATCTCTGGAATCAAAGGTAATACCTAAAATTGTTTCGAAGTGATTTCTGTTGAATTAGAGTAATAGTAATAGTCAATATAGTGGTAAAAAATATCCTATTGGTGGTCCATCTAATTCAAGTTCGTCAGTACCCTAATCATATAGAATGGATGAAGACGACATGAAGTTTCCTATATTTAATTGGAATGGGTTGGAAGACCCTAAGCAAGATTGGTTTTTGTGTACAGTTGTTTGGACCGTGCGACGGGTCCATAATGATGCCATAAAAAAGCTTAGATGGACACAACATTTAGGAATCATGATATTGATTGGTGTATCTGGCTTAACAACCTATTATATATTATTACATAACAGTTATGAATAAATACTGTTCAGTTCAGTCAATTGAAATGACCTTTGGAGGATGACCTAATATCTAATTAGTCATCTAACTAGTCTAGTCGGCTCACCAACTAGCTCCTCCAACATCTCCCCTAGGAACAAAATTTTTCTTCGTCCCAAAGAGACAGGGGAGGTAACAAAAAAATCTTGTCTAAAGTAGTTTTCTTCCAATAAATCTGTCTTCATGGGCTGTGTAGTTGAATGGATGGTCTTTTCTATACACACACCTCCACAATGGATTTTGCTTTAATTGCAAGTTGGTGCTGAAATTCTGTCCAATTGCAGAGGGCATTATAATTGTCAATGGTCAAGGTTGTAATGCTTGATAGAATAGACAACTTATCTTGTACTAGTAGGTCTGTGATGTTGCTCATGTCGATCCCGAGCAGTTGATTTTTTTCTTCTTTTGTGTCAAGCAATCTTTTCATTTGTGGGAAAATCTTGACTAATGTGCCGAGACTGGGTAATGCTTGAATCATCCACTTGCGTGCTTGTTTTTCTAATTTTTCAACTTGTTCTTCTTCAATTTTGTCTATCTGTTCTTTCCTATCTTGATTTCTTGTTGCAACCTCTTTAGTGAGTGCTCCCAATAGCTGATCCAGTTCTCCATCTCTAAGTTTTGGTGTGTCAACTGCAGTAGTCAACCCTAGTGGATGAAGGTGGATAACCATTGGTGCCTGTTATGTTTGTTGTTGTTATATTTTCTTATTTTATTTTATTTTTCTCATGTTTAGAATGATGGACCACCACTGGTCATGTTGGTACTGATACTGTCTGTTGCTACTCTATTTTGTGCTCTTTAGTCGGTGGATTTTTAGTCGACTGAGCTTCTTGTGTGGCAAGGTTAACTTGTTGAATTACATGGGTGGGATTTGTAGTTGTTTGTGACTCTAGTGGTGGTGAATATGGGGGCTCTGGACTGTGAGGAGACTCTGGTGCTGGCGGTGGTCATGGCGATGGTGATGGCGATGGTGAGTGGTCTGGGGTTAATGGAGTGGTTATAAGGTGACTTTTCAGCATGGATATTTCGAATTCTGGATACAAATCAATGGGGTTGGTGATTTCTGTATCCAGTGCTACTTGATCATTACCTTCAAGATCAAATGTTCCTTCATTGGCCTCATTAAATGGAAGTTTTGGGATAGTTGGTGTAAATGAGGAAATTTTGGTAGAGACAACTTCAGATGTTTTGTTAATATTTGGATGTACGAGGATTTGATAAGTCCCACAACTTTTGGCGGTGGTGAGACAAGGTCGGTTTGTGAGGTGAGACTTTATCGGACAGAGCTTGACTCTATGAGTTTATGAGTGGTGTTGATTTTTTGGGCATTGAGAAATAGGTTTGGAAGTTTGTTGATAAATTGTTGAGGTTCAACATCTTTATCAATCTTTTCTTTCAAGGTTCTGGGGATGATATCTTTGTAAATTGGTGATATGGAAATGGTTGAGTCTGGTTATATTCTGGTCGGAGAAGGTCATGGGGATTTTGGTGTTAAATCAATGGGACTTATTATGGGCTAGGTAGCAGCTCTTACCTTTTTAAGCCTTCCTTGCTTAGCTCCTGAATCAACAAACTGTTTGAGCTGTGCTTCGATAGATACTTTCTTCAGTGAAGCATCCTCCAGAATGTTGGCAGCAGTAGCAAGTAGTTCGTCTTCATATTTTGATTCTTCTGGAAGGGTAAGTTTGTGCTTCCCCTTTCCTTGTGCCTGAATCCCTTTCTTTTTTCTTGATTTTGATATTTCTTTAGATATTCTTTTCAGGTTCTTCTTTGTCATAGCATACTCAGGTCTGTCGGCATGAGTTTCTTCATCTTTCTATCCTCCTCCATCCTCCTATTGTTGTTGAGTCAAGACAATAGTGTTTTGTTCTATCGGTACCATGTCTTGTTGTTCTGTTGGTACATTTTCAATATGAAGGAGGTTTTTCTCCTCTGTCAGACTATCTTCAGAAGTGAAGGTACTAATATGAAGGTGAACTTCATAGTATTCTTCCTTCTCTTGGTTGGTCAATGGTTCCACAATGGGTTCATTAATCCCTTTTGCAGCCTTTGATATGGTTATTTTGGTTTTGGTTTTCCTGGATAGCTCTGTGAAAATTTCCTCGACTGTTGGATAATAGTTGAGTGGATTTGCTTTTATTGTGGACCCTTGAGCATGCAATATTGCAGTGTGATTGAGTTCCAACTGAATATGTGCTATAGGGGGAAGAAATATTTAGATGTTTTGAGAAACCCTATATCTGGTTGTTTGGATTTTCAGATTTTGAAACCAATTCTCTAATAACTCTTTTCCTTTTTCCAGCTCCTATGGAGTTCCACCCATTGAGAACGACTTGAAACGCCACATGTATAACCTAGTCAGTTCTAGGAACTGTGGATGCCCTACTGGACATAGGTGGTAGATGGCTATCCAGATTAGTAGTGATGGAAATCTAATTATTGCATTTGTTTCTTGGTACTTTTCATAGATAGACTTGATCATGTCAACCACGTATTGAGCCCAGTAGTTAACTTTCCCTGATTCTACTATACAGTCAATAACTTTTAGCATGTCGAGTTTCAAATTGCATCCTCATCCTATGAAAGTTAGGCCTATGGATACGATTTTGGCCACCATTTTGGGTGTACTGGGATTTAATTTGTCTAACAATTAATCCGTTAGATTTTTCCTCTGTTGGTGTTCCTATTAGTCTTTCAACCAACCCTTCTTTGATACATATAGGAATAGGGTCACCTTTGTTGGAAAGCCCAGTATGTTTGTAGATGGTTTTAGCTGATATCTCCACTGGTTTGTCAAAGTAAAACTTCCCATTGTGGTATTGGCTGATGATGAATTTTATAATATTTTATTTTGTCCCTCCACAACTCACCATGAGGGGTGTGTTGTAAAGGAAATTTTCCTATGTCTAGGGTTTAAGAGGCCATCAATGTACTGGTGTTGAAAGGTGGATGCAAGTGGTTCTGCAAGTAAATACAAGCAAGATTCAAAGATTGAAATGGTTCATACCTTAGCCAAATGAAGGTTGATCCAAGTAGCCCTTTAATCCTCTTCTTGCTCCAAGAGACCTGCAAAACATATTATACCTTCCTTAAACCAATATGACCACATATAAAACAATGGTAATTAAAGAAACAAGAAATAATGATATGACTAACATCATCATATAATCACAAATAGAGATTCAATCACACAATGAACAATGATTTGGGAAGAAGGAGAAGATCACATCTTTATTAATCATGAAATGAAGTACAAATATACCTTCTCTTCAAGTTGGACACCTCACAAAACCTTAATCTAATTATGTTGCTTCTTTTCTCCAAGGAACTCAGCCTCCAAGCTTTGCAACACAAGGGGATGATCACTAGGGCAAAGGTGGGGGAAAGAGAGTCCCAAATCCTCTAGCATGACAATGCAAAAGTTCCAGTCCCCTCTCATGGAACTCCCTACCTCTATTTATATGCTTTATGAAGAGTCAGGGTCAAATACAAAGTAGTTACAACTGAAGGAGTCAGTTGCATAACTACCCAAACTACCCGAATTTCAAAATATGTATCTTTTTGTCATTTTCAGGAGATGTATGTGGGTTGCAGAGACAGTAGTCGCATACGCGAGGAGGTATACATGGGATTCAATGCATAAAGTTGTGTATTTAAGGCGTACGTGAGTATTATATATAGCAAGCTGTGTACATATGTGGGTTTCCTTAAGGAAACTCATGTATACATTAAAAAAATATCATTTTAAGGGTATTTCTATGCATTTTTAGACTTTCGTGTCTTCTAGAAAGTTTTAGTTAACACATATACCTTTCCAACCATGTAGATATGAGGTCAAATGGAGTGACAAAATGATAGATATGGGTCCTCCAATTTAGGTGTTTTTCCAGTGACTTTCAATGACTTTCATGAAGTGTCTTCATGGAAGTGTCAACATGTGACGAAATCATGGGAAAGTGTTCATAGGTAGAGATGTATCATTTTGAGCTATAACAGATGTCCCCTAATGCATGAGGTTAGAGGGGAAGATGATAGCTGGAATACATTACAAAGGAAACAACTGAGTATGGATAGAGCAGAGAATCCAAGATCGAAAGGCTCAAACAAAGGTACCTAAAAGAGAGATAAATGTCAATCAAAACTGATATTTGGGACATGCAAGTCCATATACAAATCATTTCCATAAAGATAAAGGAGAATCTAACACATGTATAACTGGTCAAACTATCATGGTCACTCAATATGTAAAAAGATGCCATATCAAATCTAAAATAATCATGGCCACAAATGATCAAGGTGGATCCATGCTCAACAATCGATCATAGCCACAAAAATACAAGGTGGATCTATGTCTCAGCAAAATTTCATATAAAGTGTGACAAGGTCTTGTGTAGCTTGGGAAATAGCAAAATGATGATGCTACTATCGGCCCAAGGTCTTCAATCCAAACCACCCAAAAGGTATGAATCCTAACCATGCGAATAAAGGAGTTGAGGTCGAACATGGAGGAAACCATTTGGTTACAGGTCAATGATGAAAACCATTAACAAACTCAAGGGAAACCACCATTAATTAAAATGGTCCCCAAGGTACCTAGTACATTATAACAAGTGTGAGTATAAGTACTTGAAGTTGAACACTTGAAGAATCCATTGAGTAAGAGACATTAAGGTATTCCCACTACCCAATAGCGCGGGAAATTGCCACTGATGACTGCAATCCCCAAGGTACTGTCATAAAATTCTAAACCTCATCCCCAAAGAAATATGTGTTATAGTTGATAGGAAGAGATTCAATGGAATGGAGGCATTAAGGCATCCTTCATCATCCAACACGAGGTAAGTCAAATACTAATTGGATCTGGAATTGGTACTAAATTTCAAGCAAGGACCGCCAAAGAAATGATGTAATGAACTGATACTAGAGAATGGCCGACACAAAAGGTCAAGGCAACTGTAGAATGGCCGACAAAGGTTTAATCCTTGAATAGTGAGCATGACACAAAAGTGACTTAGGCAGCTTTTGACACAAAAAGGACCAACGACACAAATATGCAATGTAGGAGACATTGACAAATTCCCCATATAATTGGAAAAGAAACCAACTGGAGGAGTAAGAAACTTTGAATTGGGATAAGGCCAAAATACTAGGACCCAACTATTTATAGACTCAAAAATGGTGCTTTGTTCAAAGAAATAAGACTTGCTACCATGATTCTAAATACATGTGAATGAACTTCCCTTCCCCTCTTTCTTGTAAAGGTTTAACGAGTCCAAGAAATCAAACTCAAGACCTTCTTCATTTTTGGAAAGCTTGAAGAAGAGACAGAAGAATGCTTGATAAAGCACTTATTTGTGGATTTTATGAGCCTGAACTAGTACATGCTCGATGGTGTTTTCATAGTTTAGAGAGTCTAAAAACTCCAAATAAGACTCCAGGGGGCTACTTTTTCATCCAATTTAGTCTTTTGAGGCCAAAAATGTATAAAACAAACCAAAAAAGAACTCTCTTAGCTTCCGAAGAAGTAAGGCACACCTTTTTCATACTTAGTCAGGAAGGTTTGAAAAAGGTTAAATTACCACCTACCCAACGCTCCTTCAAAAGCAACATATAGCCTGAGTTTTACGAGTGTGAAGGAAGGCAATATCACTTTGAAAGATCCATTTGATTACGAGGAATGGGGCTTACAACAATAAAATCGATGCTTTGTTCTTTAGGGTTTAACGAGCATGACAAATACATAAAGTACACTCTGGATCTTTTTCATGTTTAGGTCTAGAGCATGAAAAAGAGAAAACTAAGCTCATACCGGGTGTTCATTTTCTGTAAATTTATTCCCTCAGGTCCAGAAAAGCGATAAACCTATGCCTGAGAATATTCTTCTCAATTTTGAAGAAAAGGGAGTGTTCCTTTCTCATACTATTCCACAAGTTTTGAGAAAGTGATAACCTACGACCAATGTGGATGCCCGTTCACATATTCTTAATGATACTGAATGGACAAGTTTACTCAGAAGTCAACTCTATTTTGAGGAGTCAAACCTGGGCCTAAAGAAACTCAATATATTTCCCATGAATTTTTAACAAGTCCAGAAAATTCAACTCGCGACCTCCTTACTATTTTTAACGAACTCGAAGGATAGTAGAAAGAATTCTCTAAATGTGAGGAGATGAGTGTCAGAGGCAAGCGAAACTAGTTCCAAGCACTAGGAACAAACCTATGCATAATACAAGGAACATGAGCAAGGTAAAGACAGTCAGGGAAAATATCCTCAAGGTAAAAGTTGTCAAGCTACAAAGGAAAAATGATGCAAGTCTTAGCAACAATGAGAACAAATATGAGGGCTTATACAAGGAGCTAAAAGTGTGGAAGCCGCCATCAAGCTAATAAGTGTGAGCAGGGCACATACAAATGTAGTTACATCTTGAACAATAAGACAAGTCTAGTAAATAGTCATGAATCCAACTAAGAATCCTGTCTCCAAGAAACAACAACATCATGATCATATTCAGAAGAAAAGATCTAATGCGGGTCACTTTGGCAGAAACACGTGCGACTTTGTTATCTTCTACAAAAGGGAAAGTCAAGGTAGAATAAATCAAAGAATATTTTATAGAACCAAGTCTCAAGGTTTTATAATCAGTGAGATCAACCTTAGAAGGAGAGAAAAAATCAATAGGAGAGATAGAGTCTGCAATATCAAACACAGTATCACAAGAGTTGAAAAATTCAAAAGAAAAATCAAAATCATTAGGATCATTGACTTGTTGTTCGAAGGGAGAGTCCAAAAAATCAACAAGACCAACATAAGAAGACCGATCCATGGGAAAATTAGGCTTACTAAGGAAATCAGGGTTATACTTAGTCACAACTAAACAAACATCCAAAAGAAGGTCAGACTATATCAAAGAATCTAGGAATACTTCATCCGAAGGAAGGAGATCATTCGAGATAGGACACATGTCTAAAATTTCAAATGGATTGACAGAGTGGAGATTAGGCTCCACAGTCTGTATAGGATGAATCACCTGCTCAACTACTGGGACCAAGTCCCAAGAAGGTAAGCATGAAAGCAGAGGATGCTTCTTAGTAGCAATTGAACACAAAGGACATGAGGCCACATAGCTCACCTATGGTAGGGTAGTGTCTATAGAAACACTGGGAATCGATAAAGGAAAACCTGGTCTCTAGTTGGGTCAGGAGACGGATCAAGAAAATCCAACTGATCGATAATGACAATTTCTTCGCCATGATTAAAGTACATCACATGAAAGAATGTTGACACCACAGCTTACATGGCATAGACATAATCATGTCCGAGGAGAATATTGAAGTCCAAGGGGTCTTCTATCATCATGAAGTCAACTAAGATAGTATTCCCACCCAAAGTAATAGGTGTTTGAGTAAGAATTCCCAAGGCTATACAAATTCTTCTATCAAATGCCTGTAACTGACTAGCAGTCGACATAAGGCTAGGGGATCCCATGCCTCATTAATCATGAGTAGACAAAATACTAACTGAGGCTCCTTCATCAACAATACCATGAGAAATCATGTATGGTTCAACTTTGACCTTTATCTTGAAAGGTGCATCAGAAGGAAGGGGCGGCTCAACTAGGCTATCCCAATCAAAGGAAGCAATTCAAGAGCTTGGTGGGGGTTGATTCGAAGCAAGTTTAGTTCCCCCTTTCTTAGTAAGTTATGAACTGGTAGTGAAGAAAATGTGACTAGTAGACACTTTAATCTCCAAAGGAAGAGTGGGATTGATCAACAATGAATTCGATTCAATCGCTTCATGAAAGTCACTCTTTGAAGGGAGAGTGGGATTAACCAAAGATGAAATTGATTCAATCACATTAGGATCACTCTTCGAAAGAAGAGTGGGATTGACCACTTGATCAACCAAAGGTTTAGTAGGTTGTTGAGAAACTATAGGTTGTTCAGGAGAAGGAAATTCTTGAGTCTTCAACCACACTCTTCACACCTCTGCAATAGGGCACTGGTGAGTAAGATGATCTTCCTCACATAACTTACAAGGGAACTTAATTTTTCACTTCAAACAACCATTTTTCTCAACGATGTCAACATGACTAGCAATGGATGACTATTTACTCTCAACATGACCTACAAAGGTTGATATTTTTCCTCCAACATGACCACTAGAGGCTAGGTGACTGGGTCCAACCTGACTAAGAGAGGTTGGTTGTTGAAAAACTTCAAAATGTTCAAAAACGGGATAACCATGAAACCAAACTCTTCGCACCTCCGTGATAGAAGGGCATTTATAAGTAAGGTGGTTTCCCTCACAGATCTTACAAGGAAACTTGGGATTATGTTTTGAACGGGTAGTCTTTTCAATAGTGTCAACATGACTCGCAGTGGTTAACAAATTGTTTTCATCATGAACCACAGAGGTTGAGAGACTGCCCTTAGCATGAATTACAGTGGCTAAGAGATTGGGTCCAACATGACTTGCTAATATTGGATGGGAACCACCAACATGAACAACAAATCCTGAATGGTTAGGATCAACATGCTTTGCAATAGTTCAGTGTGTGCCCCCAACATGAACCATAGAGGTTGGGTGGATGGATCCAACATGACTTGCAGAGGTTGGATGGGGAGGTTCATCTTGAACATCAGATGTTGAACAGGTTCTCTTAGCATGAACTACAGAGGATGAGTGACTATATCAAACGTGACCTGGGAAGGTCAGAAGGATCCCACCATCATGATCAACAGAGGCTGGATGGTGAAGATCAACTTGACTTGTAGAGGTTGAGTGCTTAGATCCAACATGACCTGCAGTGGTTGGATGGGTTCCCCCAGCATGAACCACAGAGGCTAGGTGGTGAGGTTCAACTTGACCTATAGAGGTTGAACAGGTTCCTCCTTGATTATGTTCCTTCTTCCTATTCCTCCTTCTTTTACTCCTTTTAGACTGTCGGTTACTAGTATCAGTACTTTCACCGCATGAGGTAGAAGGAGGAGGATAAACAACTACAGGTGAAGGGGAATCAATGTTTTGATGCCCTTGATATAAGGAGCTTACTTGAGAAGCATCAAGATTATTCAGGACGGTTGGAGTGGAAAACAACCACACCAGTATCCCTAGGGTGAATCCAGGTAGATTCAGGCTGGCCATCAAAGGGACACCAACATTCCCCATGAGAGGAACAGTACAAAGAGTTCCCAGCATGTGGATCTCTTGGTTGGTGTTCAAAGGGGCGTTATCCATAGTTTCAAACAATAAGACAAACTTTGAGGTTGACAGAAAACCAAAAGTACAAAGCACACACCTAAAGGAAAACTAAGTATAGACAAACCACACAACACTCACTAAAAAATTCCTAAAGGCAAACAAACAAATAGGTATAAGATATGTTTTCCAGGAGAAAGTTGATCGATAGTTACTTGGCGTCCCTATATATGTTCTTAGGAACAAGTAGAGGAATCACCCACCACCCTACCACACCTTCTACCGGGGTTACCTTCGAAGTCCATCCAAGGTCAACCAAAAATAGCCTTTTGGTGTACCTATGTATGAGCCCTAGATGTCAAAGAGACAAAAGGATACCTTAACTATATTTACAGTCTGGGGGGGAATATGCAAGCCTGGTTCGTACGCATGGGCAGGGTAGCAAATCCTGAAACCATGTCTAAGATAGAATCCCCAGATGCGCAAAAACCTTGGTCTACGCTTTGACAAGGAATCAGAGGGTTATCTCGTTATTCCAAGTCTCCAAGCGGCCTCATGCTTAACTCCCATTTGAGAGGAGCTTCCGAGATACAATCAACATGGAAGAGGATTTACCTAGTTATTGGCCAACTATGTCTGAATTTAAACACTTGTGGGGAGTTTAAAATCCCTATCCCACATGTCTAGCCTAAGCAGCTAGTTGGTGTACGACCCTATAAAATAAAACTTACTAATAATTTTTAAATTATATCATTTATTTTAAGGGTTGTTTTTAGTCAGAGGGTAAATGGTGTGAAACTTATGTGGATTTTTTACTCAAAGTTGAAGAAAAATGACTAAGCAAAGAGAAATGAAATGCAAAAAGCAAAAAATATTCTCTTTCTTTTTCAAATAGAAACTTGAAATACACAAAAGAACAAATTCTTCTTATTTTTTATTTTAAAAACAATGATATGCCATGCAATCTAGACTAAAAAACTAATCAACATACATATAAACCAAACATGTGTTTTTTTTCTTTTTCTTTTATAAATGCAAAAGAAAAACTACCTGCAAAAAAAGGTATGCAAATAACAAGAACAAAACAAAAGGAACTCTACTATACAACCACCAAACAAACTCTAGAATGCCCTAAAGTCAGTATAAACCCTACTTGGAAGGAAGGCTTGCACAAACGACAAGTCAACTTTTTTGGCATGGTGAAGTTAACAAACAAAAGAAGAAGGAAACAAACACCAACAAGCTTCTAAACTTAGACAAATATCACTAACAGAGGCTGACCATAAATATAAGCCAAAAATCATGCCAAGCAAAGGGGGTGGGGGGAAAGAGCAAAGAGAAAACCCAAATGCTCCAGAAAGGTTTACCACATAGATAAAGAACAACAAAAAGGGATGACACTAACTCCTTGGATTCATGTACCTGTAGAGGACCCCAAAAGATCTACCAAACAGCCCACAACAGCAGAAAAAAACCACAAAAATGAGGAAAAAACATTGTTTTAGGGGCACATGCGGGTTGTACTATTGACATGTCATGTATCATACGCGGGTTGATAGTACAGCAAGTCACGTGTATAAGCACACATGGTTTGTATTATTGACAAGTCACGTATCTTACGTGGTTTGATAGTATAGAAAGTTGTGTGTACAAAACCAGACATGCGATTGTTCAGTCTGCAACTTGCATATGGGTGGAAAAAATACCAAAAAAGGTAAAAAACTACCTTAGGAAGGTAGGGGATATGTTCTATCAAACTGATAAAGTGTTCCTAAGTGGCAAGAAAGACCTGGAACCTTGCAAAAGACTGAAATAAATATAGAGAAACCCCAAATAGATAAGGCTCTCCCCAGCGGAGTCGCTAGTTCTGTTGTAAAGGAAAGTTTCCTATGGCTATGGTTTAAGAGGCCATCAATGTATTGGGGTTGAAAGGTGGATGCAAATGGTTTTGTAAGTAAATACAAGCAATATTATGAGATTGGAATGGTTCATACCTTATGCAAATGAAGGTTAATCCAAGCAACCCTTCAATCCTCTTCTTACTCTTGCTCCAAGCGACCTGCAAAATGAATTATACCTTCCTCAAACCAATATGACCACATATAAAACAATGGTAATCAAAGAAACATGAAATAATGATTTGACTAACATCATCATATGATCATAAACAGAGATTCAATCACACATTAAAAAATGATTTGGGAAGAAGAAGAACATCACATATTTATTAATCATGAAATGAAGTACAAATATACCTTCTCTTCAAGTTGGGCACCTCACGAAATGTTGATCTAGTTCTGTTGCTTCTCTTCTCCAAGGAAATCAGCCTCCAAGCTCAGCAACACAAGGGGACGATCACTAAGGAAAAGGTGGGGGAAAGAGAGTCTAAAATCCTCTAGCATGACAATGCAAAAGTTCCATACTCCTCTCATGAACCTCCCTACCTCTATTTATATGATTTATGAAAAGTTAGGGTCGAAGACAAAGTAGTTACAATTGAAGGAATCAGTTGCATAACTACCCAAACTACCCGAATTTCAAAATACATATTTTTTTGACATTTTTAGGAGGCGTACGTGGGTTGTAGAGACAACATTCACATACGCGAGGAGGTATATGTGGGTTGCAATGCATAAATTCATGTATTTAAGGTGTACGTGAGTATCATATATAGCAAGTCGCATACATACACGTGTTTCCTTATGGAAACTCACGTATACATAAAAAAATATCATTTTAAGGGTATTTTTGGGAATTTTTAGACTTTGGTGTATTCTGAAAATTTTTAGATAACACATATACCTTTTCAACCGTGTAGGGATGAGGTCAAATGTAGTTATAGAGCTCCATATATGGGTCCTCCAAGTTAGGTGTTTTTTAGTGAATTTCAATAAATTTCATGCAATGTCGTCATGGAAGTGTCGACATGTGACGAAATCATGGGAAAGTGGTCTCCAGAATAGGGGCCTTAATAATCCTTCTCCACCTTCTCCACTCATGAACGTGATCAGAAATGTGGGTGGAGGTGTTCTGTCACAGAGAAGTTAAGATATTAGTGCCCCTTTCATAACGAATAGGAGCTGAAAGTGCGTAAGAAATACGGTTGCCAACGAGCCAAAATACACAAACGAATGTTGTGGGAGTTCAATATACCACTTCACGGACGTACCGGTCAAATTTCACTAAAAGAGTCATAATCGAATGGAATCATCCATGAGGGAGTTCAAGGAACACCATAAATGAAAAGTCATAACATGGTTCCACAGATCTTCACCCTGCTTCCCATCGGATTTTGGAATATCCGATGGTAACTTTACTGGAATGGGAGGCCACGAGGGACTGTGTTGAATGGGATCATTAATCAACTTGGACAAATCAAGCAAGTCCAAAGTTGCTAGGAAAGGTAACTGTCTATTGGGCTGCGCATATTGATAATATTGATATGGCATGTAATTACCAGTAGGTCCATAGGTAGACTGATAAATAGGCTGCTTTGAGGAAGAACCACCGAAAAATCTACCCATGGGGGGTTGATTTCTAGAATTAGGACTACTAGGACCACTAGGGCCTCCAGGAGGAGGACCACCAGAGCCACCAGGACCGCCAGGACCACCAGGGCCTCCAGGAGGAGGATCGCGAGAGCCACCGGGACCGCCAAGACCATCGGGACCACCAAGACCACCAGGAGGTAGACCACCAGACCCTCTGGAGCCTCTAGGAGGTGGAAAACCTCCAGATCCATCGAAACCACTAGGTGGAGGGCCACCAGGACCTCCAGATCCATGAGGATGAAAGCCACTAGGTCCCGCAAGACCACTAGGACCGCCAGGACCATGAGGAGGACTGTCAGATCCTATGGGACCATTAGATCCCCCAGGGGGAGGACATCCATAAGGTGTTCCTTCCGCACCTCCCGCAGTATGTATAGGTATCCCTCCCATAGATGGAATGTAAGACTAGTTAGGTTTCCCCCATGGCATAAAAGTGTTGCTAGGGTATGGAATTCAGTAGGATTGGATGGATGATTACCTACAGGTAGTTGATAACCATAACCGCTAGAAGACTAAATGGAAACAAGTTGTGCCCCCAAGGGGTGACCTGAACTAGATGGGGGATTTACCACATTAGTGTGGGTGGGAGGAACAAAAACTGTAGATGTTTCTATGTTATAGGTCTATTCTTGACTAGGTACAACTCTGGTATCAGATAATGTAGGTCATGTCGGGGGTTTCCCGCTGGCATTCAAAGGTACTAACGAAACAGGAATTGAAGGTTGGGCCCTAGATGCAAAAGAACTGGGAGGATTTGAAACAGACATAAAATAAGAGGTGATAGGGGTGGAAATTTGACCTGGGCTGTGGGTTGTTAATGGACGATCTATAATCGGTTCAAAGGGTCTCATAGAATTGGCTAGTGAATGATATCCCACAGGAAGGAACATGGAATGAACTGGTGAAGATCCTAATAGGTTATCAATCTACTTTTCTACCTCCTATGCACAGAGGATAGCAACATGGTATTTCCTGTGTTCTTCTTCACTTTCAGGAGAACTTACACAGGTGCCAAATGAGGCAATGGCCTGTCCAATAGGTGTCTCCCAAAAAGGAGCATTAGGACCAAAGTCCAGATGGGTATCATCAACATGACCTTCCAAGGGAGGATGGAATGATGAATCTTCTTGGGAAGGATGTTGGACCAAGGGAGGTGAGTGTGAAGAATATGGTACTCCACTTTCCAGCACCACATTATCTCCCACTTGGGAGGTGGTAGTAGCTCCTTGGTCGATATATTCCATTGTATTTTCTCCTGAAACAGGAGTAAAATTAGGTGGAAAGCCCCATACTCTCCTGGACCATCTTAACTCAGCCAGTGTGTACAGTTCCTATCTAACCTAGGGTCTAAAAATCTAGAAAAAACACACCAAAAGACTTCCCTACTCAAACTATAGGTAAAAAAAAAGCAGACTTAAAATTACAGGAGGAGCTCAAATGTTAGGTCTCTCACTAGGATTGTCAAGAAGGAACCACTCGCAATTTACCTCGAGGGTACGTGCATAGTAATCTCCCTGAATAGTATTTTCGGTGTATGGATCCAAGCAAGATGACTAAAGGGCTTTTCTTAGATAGATAAGGTACCCTAGTGGGGTCTCCCAATATACTCAAGGTACGTGGGATCTTGAATTGGTAGTAGTGCTGTCTAATGCATAACCATACACAAGGGGCCTTCCTATATACAATCGAGTATGTGAAGTACCTTTCTATATACCTCAAGGGTATGTGAAAGGCCGTTCGATATACCAATGGTACGTGGAAGAACTGGGCGAGTCCCATAATGTAATGCTGACAAATAATGATAGCTCCTATGCTTTACGATGCTCGAACACATCTCTAAACTATCACTCAAGTTACTATGTAAATTTTAACCTACAACTACTGTTAATTTTAACTTGTACGATTAGGTGAATGCATGATGTTTTGACAAAAAAGTAAAACCATGCAATATGCTTGTGCAAATGTTCACATTAACGTTCAGTATGCCTACTTACAGGAGGGAAGAGAGTGTTTTTCTTTTTGTTTCAAAACCAAAAATCATTCCAATCAACAGTCATGAACATCAAATCAAAGACAAGAAAATACTTCTACAAACCAAATTATTCTTTTTGAAAACAAATTAGAAGGGTGAGAATCTCTTTTCCTAAAATAATAACACAAATCACACCTATATGCCAATGCACTCTAACTTTTCAAATTTCTTAAAAACATAAGCAAATCTAACTTTAAAATACCATTTTTTTAATATTTTGATCGAGATATTTCTATATGCATGAGAGACAAAAGATCATAAAGATCCTAAAAGCTTGTAAAGACAATCAGAAAACCCATATCCAATGCTCAAATATAATGTCCTAATCTCAAGAAAAAAAAATATTTTTTGAAGGGAAGAAAAAGAAGTTTACTATGCAAGAAAGAAATGAAATATAGAAGCTAATCAAGTGTTCTTCCTTCAATATATGCAATGAAAAGAGAGTTCAATGAGCACCCTAACTTTGAAAAAACAAGAAATCCTTCTTTAAGCACAACTAACAAGCGAGAAGTGGATGAACAATAAAAAAGACTAAACAAATTTTTGAAATTCCACTCAAATCATTCGTAAACCATCCAAGTAGCTAGCCACACACATCAGATTCAATAACACATTCCTGATAATAGAACTGAAAGCAATCAAAATTCCAAATTTTTGCAAAAGAAAAATGAGGAAAAAGAGTTTTGGACTAATGCCTACTTGAAACTATGCTTCGTAGGTGTTGTAAGAGAATTTCCAAAGCAGCACCACTCCTTGCAAACCAGATATAGGTGGTGGCACCACGTACGGCTCACTATGTTTAGGCAGTGGCACCGCTCTTTGTACGTGCTTTGTACAAAGCATGGATGCGGTTCCCTGTAGATGGCCAAAACAAAAAAGAGAATGATGGATCAGATCAAAAAAAACTAGATCAAGGCAAATACTCTTAAATTGAATGTGGTAACATAGCATAGAAAACCGAAATGACTCAAATCTAAACAGATATGGAATTTTCAAACCCAAATAATACAAATCAGAAAGTAGATCTGATTGAAAAGAGTTGAAGAAAATGGATCCTAGATTAGGACAAGAGTTGCAGACTGAGGAAGATCAGAACAAATGAATACAACTATTCCCCAGTAGAGTTGCCAGATTTTTTAGCTGGAATATTTCACCTCTTGCGGATAGCAAGGTGTTCCACTGGTCTGAATGGTTCAGATCCAGAACAAATAGATCACAGAGGCTGATAACTCTCCCTAGACACTGTAGATATCTAGAATAAAAGGCTTTGATAGTCCACCTGTGTACCTACAATCAAGCTCAACACAAAACAAATCAAAGCAGCCAGAATATGATCTACTAATCTATGCTAATGACTAAGGAATCTAGAAATATATATCTAAAATCAAACATCAACAATATATATGGGACAAAAAATCAACTTGCATTAGAAATATGAAGAAGTTTACAACCAAGCCTCAATGTTGACATGCATCTCCATGAAACCAGCTCTTCATCCCCAAAAGATCCTACTCTAGCTCTCTATGCTCTCTCCAAATGATCTTGGGCCAAGAATCAATCCAACAGCATAACAATACCTTAAATGTTCTCCCCTCAACCATGGCTATGAGCTCATATTTATAGAATGGATAGATATGGTTGAGAAATTAGTGGGTGAGGTGGCCTCTAAGATCCTAGGATGAGGGATCTCAAGATCAACCAACCCACAACAGCGGGGATAAGGAAATACATGAGGCTTATAATCTAGAAGCCTCGAGAAATTTCTCTTTTTCCCTTTTTACCCAGGGTACCACAATTCTCCTTCTATGAAAGAGTGGTTCTGGTAATAACCTCCTATCGACCAAGGGAAATGGGCGGTGGAAGCGCTTGTGGACAACCAATGAAAGGCAGTGTGAGTAGGAGTACTACTCCTGGATAAAGGGGCATGTGAGCTGCTGGGAATTTTTATAACAGACTCATAAAAAGCCATTTAGTTTCCACTCCAGAAGCTGGGATTTAGGGCAAGTAGGTATGTCAAATGTCTCATCACATGATAGTTATAGGATTTTGGTATAACACAATCTATTGGCAAAATTATGCTAGGCCAACTCTCCATTGAAGGGTGCATCTTTCTGTTGAAGCAGAATTTGATTCTGAGCATTTTCAGTTTTTGGTGCAGAAATTAGGGCTTTCTAGAGAAGAGGAATTTTTGAGTGAGCCCAGCATAGGATTTTTATCCTCATCGAAGTTGAATTTTAGAGACCTGGATCAATAAATTTGGTTGGATAAAACTCCAGGAAAGTCAAACCCTAGTTTGACCCCGAGCTAGAAAAACCCTAAATACTAAAACGGCTAAGTTTTGGTACATTCACTATATCCCAAGATTGAAGAGGGATCGGGAGCTGAAACTTGTAGAGGCCAAAGATAACAACTTGATGTACCCTATGTCTAATAATACACCACTGATTCACTATATTCTAGGAGATATGATCCCCCCAAGTTAGGGTTCCAGCCTCTTCCATAATTCATCCCTAAATAGGACATTTGGGGAGAATTGCAATCTCTTGGGCTAAAAATGTCCAAATGGAATTCATGAAGATGTTCTAGAGAGGGAATAGACTTTAATTTTGGTGGTATGAATATCAGACTCAGAAGATGAACCAGTGACACATGGCATGCCATACAACTTTCCTATTCTGAACAGTCCTGTAACAGGTCACCTTGGGAAAAGGATCATAAATCCCAAATTATAAAACCCATTCTGGTGAAACCTATGTTTTTGGATCAGGGACATGCGAGGTTACCTCAGTGGAAAATTTCAGACATATAGGAGTAGTAATTTCAGAGATATCATAGAAATTGTGACAGGCATTTTTGCAGAAGAAATTGGAAAACTAGGAATTCCTGTTCCAGGAGCTTCCCTCCACTGTTTTCAAAAAGGGAGTACATTGGACAGCTCCATTTGAAGAGATATATCTGTATATCCAATCAGATCTGAAAGATTCCAATTTTTGAAAATTAGGGTTTCTGTGACAAACCCTAGATCAACCAGCTCCAGAACCAGGATGGACACCTCAACATGGTAAGATATAATATTTCACTATCTTCATTTAAGGTTCTCATTTCAAAGTGATCTATCACATAATCTTGATTACAAGCTTGGGGAAGTTGACAAATTCCAAGCTTGGAAGTATATGGTCTCTTTGAAGAAAATGGATTGGACACCTACATGAGTATAGAGGTTCTAGTTCCAGAGGGAGATGAGGCTAGAAGCCTTACACAAGAAGAACTTGGTCAAGGCCAAGAAGATCATTGTTGATTTAGTCACGAATCAACTTGTACTACAAGTGTCTTCCTTAAAGACACCAAAGATGTTTGATTCTTTGACCAAGATATTTGAAGGGAATAACAGAAATCAGAATATGACCTTAAGAAATCAGTTGAAGAATGTGAAGATCCAGAATGCAGAGACCATACAATCATACTTTACAAGGGTCTCTCAAATCAAAGAACAACCTGTAGCAGTAAAAGAAGAATGTGAAGATCTAGAATGCAGAGACCATGCAGTCATACTTTACAAGGGTCTCTCAAATCAAAGAACAACTTGTAGCAGTAAAAGAAGAAGTGAAGAATGCAGTAGTGGTGATGTCCATCTTGAATAGCCTCCTAGGATAATGGGATTCATTCATTTGAGGAATGTGTGCAAAAAGGAAGTGATTACCTTTAGTAGAATCTGGGAAGAAGAAGAAACTTGACTCATAATAAGAGAAGAGAAGATGGGAGCAACTAAAGATCAAGCTCTCACCATCCAAAGAAGATCCCTCAAGCGATGAGGAATATGAAGAACTCAACTCTTATTCACCTTAGCATTTGGATAAGAAATGATGCTATCATGAATGAAGAAGACAATGAATTTGAAGGATCAAGGAGGAGTCTACCCACAAAACAAATAAAGATAAGTATTCAATTTTCATTTCATGATATTGTTTTGTTATGCATTTGTTTATATTCAGTTAATGTATTATGCATGATAGGATGTTTGCATTAATGACAGTATACTACTAATATGCATGTGATGGATAAGTAGCTCATGGTGCTATACAACTCTCCATTGCTACTTATCTTGAATGAAACCTCTTTGCTAACAGATTGGATTAGTGCACAGTCTCAATGTTGTCTTGGTAGAGATGGAAGGAATCTAGAAAGTTTCAGTAAGATATGGATGAATGTAGTATTGGCTAAAGTAGTTGCATGATCATATGTTTATGCATAATAATTTTCCAGTATGAATATTCCTTATGAAATGTTTCTAACCATACAAATGCATTTGACTTGTAGGAAATATCGCGTACATAATCACCTACAAGCAAAGAAGAATGAGACTTGTTTCGGAGAACAAGTGATGACAGTTCAAAGATGAAAAATAATATGACGAGTGTAGTGACATCATTGATGCAGAACCTTCCATCCAACAAGAATAATGGGAAGACCAGTTCAAGAATAATGATGTCTAGGATGCAATATCGAGACTTGAAAATAAGTTCATAGTTCCATCATGCAGTAGATGGAAACATCGTGGGATACAAAGCAAGATTTGTAGCACGAGGCTTTTCATGAAAAGAAGGCCTAGACTACGAAGAGGCATTTGCATCCAGTAAGAGTTTAAACACATATATGATGAGATTGATGAAGATATTAACCTTTTCTACAAGGTTGAAGATGCAAGTATATACACTATATGGTCACATAGAATATTAGTAGCATAGGAAGCTACTTGTCACTTCGGTACAGAATGTTTCAGTGCATAGAGTACATAAGATAGAGGGAGTATGATGCTCCACTTCAAAGGGAGTGAGTGCAGAAGATATAAAGTTTCAACATGGTACGACAGGATGGACAGATTACTGATGACTCCAGGCTTTACTGAGAGTAAAGTGGATTCCAACATTTGCTTCAAGGTTGAAGGCGAAAGATCAGTGATGCTCCCGTTATGTGTCGATGCACTATTTTATAAGCATGGATGTGTGGACAAGGGAAGTATGCAGTAGAGATCCTGAATAGGTTCAGGATGATGGAATGCATGACCACACCTATGGCATCAAACCTGAAACTGTTAAGTGACGCTCCATCAGAGATGGTTGATGCTATAGTGTATCATCAGATGATTGGGTCCTTGATGTATCCGATGAACATGAGACTAGACATTTTCTTTGTTGTGAACACCTTGAGCCAGTTATTGATAGATCCGAGACATGTTCACTTGATTGAAGCAAAGCATATTTTGAGGTGCCTGAAGGGTACAATTGATTATGGGCTCAAGTACGATGCGAATCAGAAGATTAACCTGGAGGTTTATGTTGATTCAGATTGGGCAGGCAGTGCCATTGATAGGAAGAGTACTTCAGAGTGTTGCTTCAGTATGGGATCAGGTGTGATCTCTTGGTTTAGTAGGAAGCAATCCTGTGTGGCACTAAGTACAGCTGAAGTAGAGTATGTCATAGCTTGTTCAACTAGTTGTGAGGTAGTATGGATGCAAAAGCTACTGTCTAATTTATTTTATCTCCAGATGGATGCTACTTGTATACATTGTGACAACCAGAGTTGTATGAAGTTGTCAGAGAATCCAGTGTTCCATGACAAGTCGAAGCACATCGAGATCAAGTATCACTATATTAGGGATATGGTGTAGAGAGGAGCAATGAATCTCCATTATGTTGCGATGGAGGAACAAATAGCTGATGTGTTGACAAAGCCAAAGGCCAAAGTGAAGTTCAAGTACTTTAGGGAGAATCTTGGTGTTCTCCAGATAGAGGTTTCCTCCAAGGGAAAGTGATGAGTCCCAAAGACATTGTGAAAAGCAAGTCAGATGTAAGGGCTGAGCCATTCTCTCATGGTGAGAGGATTCAGTTCCTTCCATGTCAGATATGAGTGCTGAGATCGAAAGCCATTCTGACGAGCAGGTCAGATGTAAGGGCTGAGCCATTCTATCATGGTGAGAGGATAAAATTCCTTCCATGTTAAATATGAGTGCTGAGATTCATAGCCATTCTTATGAGCAGGTCAGATGTAAGGGCTAAGCCATTTTGTCACGGCGAGAGGATTCAGTTCCTTCCATGTCAGATATGAGTGCTAGCCATTCTGTCAAGTAGGACAGATGTAAGGGAAACTGCCACTCTATGGGAGAGTGGAGGCACCTGGTCCATTACCAGGTAGCTCAGTCTGGGACTAGAGGCATTTCTGACAAGGGTGGAGGATTTGGTTCCTTCCAGTTCAGATGTGAGTGCAGGCCATTCTGGAAAGGGTGTAGGATTTGGTTCCTACCAGGTCATATATAAGGGAAAATGCCATTCTCCGGGAGAATGGAGGCACCTAATCCGTTACTAGGTAGCTCAGTCTAGGATTGAGGGCCTTTCTAGCAAGGGTGGAGGATTTAGTTCCTTCCAGGTCAGATGTGAGTGCAAGCCTTTCTGGTGAGGGTGGAGGACTTGTTTCCTTCCAGGTCAGATATAAGTGTTGAAGCCTTTTCATAAATGATAGTGATGTCCTGTCATGCTGGTGAATGTGAGTGCTGGGCCTTTCTAATGTGATTGTAGGCTTCTACATGATCAGATGTGAGTGTTGGGCATGCCTTTCTGATGAGTAGGTCAGGATGTAAGTGCTGAGCGGGCCGTTCTAATGAGTAGGTTAGATATAAGCGCTGAAGAAGACCTACATGATGGCTAGGCCTACAACCAGCATGAAAGAAGGCTGGCTCTGTAGAACTTCCTATGACGAGAAGAATCATGAGATAGCACACATGATGATGACCAGGGAAGATCCAGATCGAGCTATGATCTAGATCCAGTTATGATGACTTCAAGAGATCCAGATTGAGTGATGATCTAGATCCAGTTATGATATCCAATGATGATCCAGATTGAGAGATGATCCAGATCCAGTGATGATGATCTAGATTGAGTGATGATCTAGATCCAGTGATGATGATCCAGACCAAGTGATGATCTAGATCTATATGAAGATGAACTAAAGATGAAGATGACTTGAAGAAGAAGATGACGAGAATTTGATGATGATTTAGATGATACAGAGAAGAATACTTGTGCTAATAAATTGTGTCAAGAGAATACCTTCCTAGTTAAGAGGGAGTGTTGATGTAATTGTAACTTCAGAATGTATTCTCTTGTATTTCTTATCTATTGTAAGACGATGTTTATTCCAGGATGTAATTGAGTCATGTCATACCCTGATGTTTATTTCGAGAAGCTTCTATAATGAGAAAGTCATGTCAAGTCATTGTGGGTAACCCTCCTATTGGTCAAGGGTTAATGTCCCCACAGTTATGGGGGCCTTGGGTTATTAGACTATCCTAGTGAAGTTGACCCTATGTGAGTCATTGTAAGTCGGGGCAATAGTCCCCACCATTGTGTTACCCTCCTATTGGTCGAAGGACACAAATTCCCCACAAGTGGTGGGGCACTAGGGTTATTAGACACTCCTAGAGATGTTGGCTCTAGTAAGTAATTGTTAAGTGAGGCCGACATGTTGGAGTGGATTCCAAGTGAACAAAAGCATATAAATAGAAAGTGAGAGCCTCTATATTTAATATACTCAAACACACACACTCACTCATTGGGGCACATGAGTGAGAGAGGAGAAGCTCTCTTAGTGTGAGAAAGAGACTGCTTCTATTGGGAGATCATCTTACTGTTTTGGGATTTTACCTTTTTGGTGTTGATACTATCTCTGAGGAAGTTGTGGGGTTTTCTCCTTTATGGTTTCCCCAAGGAAAATTCTTTGTGTCTCTTGTCTCTTGTGTTGTGCTTGTATTTTATTGCTGAGCATGTTATTCTCTCAGTTAAAGATCCTAAGATCATTATGCTATCTTGAATGATAAAAATATAACATTGGGGCGACCTCGCAATGGGTTGTACCTGAAAAGGTACTATGCCTAGGTTTTCTTGGGTAGTATCTTGTATATATGTATATTGATTGGCTTTCAGTGTGATTTTAGTATTTTCAAGATGGTTTTGAGCTTCGTGTACACATCTATTTATACCATGTTTTGTTCATGCAGATGGCTTTCTATGTTTTTGCTGATGGTGCTTTCCACCACACCTTGAATCTTGCCGCAACTGCTTGGGTTCTCTATTCCCCAGCTGAATATTTGGTCAGTTCGGGAGTGGTTTGTATAGGTCCTGCTACTAATAACATCATCGAGTATGAAGCAGTCATCGGTCTTCTGACCGAAGCTTCCTCCCAGGATGTTCGTGATCTAGTAGTATTGATGGACTCACAACTCGTGGTTCACCATTTGAACCATTTCTACACCATTAGGAACTTGGTACTCCTCTTCCTCTTTCGGAGAGTGCATTTGTTAGAAAGATCATTCAAAACTATTACTTATAGGCATATCCCTAGGGAAAATAACGTAGTTGTTGATTCATTGGCTAAGTACATCCTAGATTCACATATTGCCTATTCATGACAGTAAATCAAACATGTTCCATTGTAAATAAACATTGAGAGACATGTTAAACTCATAGAAAACACATTTTCCATTTGAAACACATAAACACCATGTAAAACTCTATATATAAATATACGAAAAAGTTTACAAAATAGGTCCCGAGACCTCCTCTAAAGCACGTAGGATTTTAGGAAAAATCATCATACAAAATCCTGAAGCTATCAGCTTTCAGTACATATCTCATACACTAGTGGTGCTCATGATAGCACATCACTGCTCGAGATACCCTACGTAGCAGTCTACTCAATCAGCTCAGTACTCCCATTGTAGATCTCTGATATCTCATCGGGAGTTCATCTATGTCAACATATGGGATGTCCAAAGTCAACCTCTCAAGGTTCTCCTCCAGCTCCCCAGTGATATCATCACCCTGTAGTACAAAGCGATCTCCTGCTTACCTATCCAATGGAGATGCTCCTCCAGGGTGCGCTGCTCCAACATTTGCATGAGAATATATAGGTCTCGTCACTTAACATAAAAATATATAAAAACATAAAAACATTTCATCCATTTTAGGATTTCTTGATTCTCACCAATGTCACCCCACTGTTCACCAGGTGGGAGTGGTAGGTTAGAATCTCCTATGAAGTTTGTACCTGCGTAAGCATAGTCCTCGACCATGAGGATCTGATCCCGTAGCCACCTGAATAATGGATCACTGAACTTCACCCTTCCCCTACCCACTCTTGTGCAAGCCATGACCTGGACCCACCTCAACATACAAGGGCCTGTGCTCTCAGACTCTGGAAGGTCACCTATGGCCTCATCTGTGGAACCCACTTGAAGAACAAGTAGGCTAAGATGGAACCAAAGCCGAACTACTTCAGCTCTCCTTGTGGACACTTAGTGAGTTGATCATTGAATATTGGAAGCATGGATTCTACCCAATTGAACACCATGGGTGCCATAGCCTCTATGGAATACAACATGTGTGCCCTGGAAGCCTGGTGCACACCCTGAATCCCATCCACCCTCTGCATGGTAAACATGATGTTTCGTAGAGCCCTATCCGTCACTGCCTTGATGGGAATCTTCTTCTCCGATGTACCTGTCCATAGTGCATAATGTCGATCTATAAGCTCCCTGGTACTAATCTCCTCGCCACGAGAACCTATCAATGAGATGGTGGCACCCTGTCTCGATAGACCAGTCAGGAAATAGATACCTCTACCTCCACTGTAAGTATGTGAGCCCCCACCTCGAAGTATTGCTACTCTGGATTCCACATTTGCAGTATTTGTTCTAGTATCCATTCATGCGACACCATGCTTGGGGTCCAAAAGAAATTCAAGAGCCCATAGTCCCGTAATGCGGCAATACAACCCGCATTTCTCTCGACAGCAGCATCCTCATTGTCATGAGTTCTTTCTTTCCATATCACCATATTTTGAGCAACCTAGACCTGTCAAAAACAATAATGGTATGCATTAGAATCATCCTTAAATTATTGGAAATAAAAAGAATGAAGTTATATTTCCCATACTATTAGTTTAAATTATCCATGGTCGTTACCGCCTATGCACCGTTGGAGACAGGCGGTGGCACCGCCTGTCCATTGTGTTGTTGGTGCAGTTCTTGGGTGGTACTGCGTATCTTGCAAGGGGTATCTGCGGTGCCCACATTTTGAGTTTTAGGGCTTTCCATATGGGCCCAAAACCCCATTAAATCTCTAAATAAATGCTATGAAATGGAAGATAAGGGTCTTTGCTGTTACCTGCAACTGACGATACTGAAAATGAACGGTGGAAACTCCTGGTATCAGTTGTGGAAGATATGGCTAAGAAAATGCTCCAAGTGCTCTCTGCTAGAGGTAAATAGTGAAATGATTTGATTTTTTACTATTTACTTGACTTATATAGGCATTTTTTGGGTCTGACTTGAAATAGTTTTGATGTAAAATCATGTTTTAGTCAAAATTTATCTGTCATAATCCCTGATGCTAGTTTTGAGTGCATTCAACACTTCTTTATGAGACTATTGCAGGCTAAGAGAACTCTAGCAAAAAAAGCTTTGAAAGTTTGTTTATGGCTTTTTCACACTTTCATAAAATGGAAAAGGTCAATGAGCGTTTATTATGACACTTTGATTACACTCTTTAAACCTAGTATCAAAGGTCCGAGTCCATTTTTGAATCTTTCCAGGATCGTAAAATTCAACATTGTGTAAAGAAACATCATGGAGTCTTCTTTTCATATCTTTTTTCAGACTCCTTAAACATGAAAATATCATCGAGTCCATTTTTGAATCTTTCCAGTCTTGTAAAAAGTGACATTTTGCAAACAAACCTCATGGAGTCCTCTTTAAACTCTTTTTAGAATCCTTAAATATGAAAAGATTGTCGAGCGATCTTGTCTTCTTCACACTCGTTAAAGTATTTGAAGAGTCGTCCGTCCGATGGTAGGCTATCTCTTTTTCAGTCCGGATAGGACTATTTAAGAAAAAAGGAACACTCCAGCCAATCATGACTGGAAGAGTTCTCTAAGGTATGATTTTATACTTTTTCGGGCCTTAGAGACTAAATCATACGAAAAAGGGCCCTTTAGAGTCTTCTTCCGTATTCATTCAGGCTCTATAAATATGAATGATACTAAGTTTTTCTTTCAGTGGACTCATTAAAATTAAACATTGAGAGACCTATTTTGGGAACAAACCCATCCTCTCTCAGGTTCGTAAAACATATGAGCCTGGACTTGTATTCTGACAAGCTATATCGAGTGTTTGTTACCCTCTTTGAACCCGTAAAACCAAAAAGAGGCACCAATCGATAATGATGGGGGAAATGGGAAGGGAATCATTTTGCAAATAATGGTAGTTGTTTGTTGTTACCTTTGAACATGGCACTTGTCTGCAGAATCATGTCATTCAATTGGTTGTTCAGCTAATCTCCATGATGGTCCACTTTCATGATTCATGTCAATCCTTTGAGTCTTGCAAAAGAATGCATTGTCCACTGTCGCATTGTGTGTCTGTCCCATTCTAGTCATGCTACCAAGTATTTTGTCATGCTGCCCGATGTTTAAAGGGGATTTGAAAAAGTTTTACCTCTGCAATCTACACAGTCTTTGTGTCAGTATCTTTGAGTTAGTCATATGGTTACTACATTCCCATAATTCTAGAACTATGTTCCAAGTTTCGTGTCATCGATGTGGGACTCATGATGGCCCTCCTTTGACGAGACTTTTCACGTAGACATCGGCTTATCATCCAGGAAATAGTCTTAGAAACAATATTTAGTACCTTGAGATCTGTATCCCTTAATGACAGATTCTCTCGCTCTCAACATAGGTTCACATCATTGACCTTTGATCGATAGAGTCAACTGGGTGTTCGACATCAGGATATATATTGACACTCAGTAGATTGTACTATAGTACCTTGGGAATCATTGACATTAGTGGTGATCTCCCTCGCACTTGTTAACGGTTCACATCATTGACTGGTAATCAAGTGGTTTCTACCATGTTCGACTTCATATCATTGTAATCACATGGATAGAATCATACTTTGTGGAAGATGAGATAAAGACCCTGGGTATATGTTTAAAGCATTCATTGCTTTCCTAGGTTGCGATGGAGTTTTGTATATCTAGCATCGATCCACATTTTTATGGTCGTGGCTATGCTCAAATTTGCATTTGTATGACATAGATCTACATTGTCTGTCTGGTAGCTATGTCCAAGTTTGAGTCCTCTATCACATGGATCTACGTTGTATTCTAGTAACCATGCTTTTTTATTCTTCTCATGGATTTGCCTTGTATTGGTTTGTAGCCATGAGTTTGGTTACTTGTGTCTATGAGTCAACATACTGATGTACTACAAATGCCTACTTGACAACATGCTCCGATCGAGCCAACATTTTCATCTCATGGAAATGACTTGTTCTCTGAAAGCTCTCGTTTGTCTTATCCCTCTAAGACTCATGCTTTGGGGGGCATCCTGTTATACCAAAATCCTATCACCATCATGTGATAAGACATTTGACATACCTACTTGCCCTGAATTCTAGCTTCTGGAGTGGAAACTCATATCATTTGTCAATCTTTTCATACAAATTCCCACCATCGTGCTTGACCCTTTATCCATAAGTGGTACCGTTGTTTACACCACCCATCCCCTGTTTCCCATAAGCAGCGCCACTACTTATGGCCCTTGGTCCATAAGTGGTTATTACCAGAACCGCTCTGTTAGTGAAGGAGAAACGTGGTACCTTGGGTAAAAAGGAAAAAAGAGAAGATTCTCAAGGCTTCTAGATGACACTACAACAAAAACTGGATTTAGAGTCGAATTTAGCGCCGAATTTTAGTGTAATTTTTTCCCAATTGTGGTGAACAATCTGGCGCTAAACCTGGTGCTATTGTACATTTTCATAAAATGCCATCTATTGCATCTTTTTTTCCATCCTTTTTACCATCCATTTTTGCGTCCATTTTTGCGCCCAATTTTTTGCATCTTTTGTTACGCCTTTATTTCCACCCAATTTTGCAACTTATATTGCGTCTTTTTTTGTGTCCTTTGTTACATCCTTGTTTGCACCCAATTTCACGCTCAGTTTTGCATCCAATTTTGCTCCTAGTTTTCCATCGAGTCTTGCATCCAATTTTGCACCATGTTTTGCATAAAATTATGTGTCTAATTCTACATCTAGGATTGCATCCAATTTTTGGCCCAATGTTGCGTCTAGTTTTGCATCCAATTTTACTTATAATGTTGCATCCCCATTTGCATCTAATTTTGTATCTTGTTTTACATCCTTTTTTGTATCCATGTTTGTGTCTAATGTTTCATCTCGTTTTACATCGTATTTTGCATCTAGGTTTACACCTAGTGTTGCATCCCGGTTGATGTCTTTTTTTGCATCTATGTTTGATTGAGCCCAATGTTGCACCCAGTGTTGCACCTAGTTTTTGTTATAGCGGATTTCACCACACTAGGTGAATCACACATTCAAATGGCCTTCCCCTGTCCCGCTGTAGACTCATTAGCCCCTATGGACCACTTTTTTTCTTTTTATGTATCCTTGACCATCCCTAAAAACATTAGAAAAATGATATACGCGGCCTTTTCCCCAATAACCGCGTACATACGTGGATATTCCCTCTATAGTCACGTACATCGGGATGTGTACATAATCCAAAATCCTTTGGAGCGTTCCTTGACTTGGATCCGACTCATATGACTCCTGGCCTTCCATATGCCTTGAGATCGCACGGATTCGACCTTTCAGTATCCATTTGAAAAGCTATATAAGGAACCCATTGAGACATTGAAAGCATAAGAGAGAATTGAGAGTATCGAAACTATAGTCCATTGTTGCCAGAACTTATGCTTGAGTCTGCATCCCTTTGTCCCTTGGAGCACTATTGTGTTCTTCCCAACCTTTCCTTTTGCTAGTAAGCTTGCTATCGAAGTGATGGAGGATTGAGGTGGTGGAGGCCCAAGTGGGGGATTCAGTTTCTTCGGTTCGCAGACGTACCATCAGAGGTTGTCACTTGTAATCTCTGATTCATATTAATAGAAATATCTTTTCCTGTCCAGTAATGTGTATTTGAATGAATATTGTATCCATTGGAATATGTCAAATGCTTTTACATTATTGATTATATATGCTAGAATAGATCTAACACCATGAAATATAGTATGCTTGTATTGTTTACTTGTTGTTGAGGACGTGCTATAACAATTCAAGTTGAAGATTGGAAATCTCAATGGGGATCTACTTCAACCGTCCGGAATAAGGTACGAGGTTCGATCGTTTAGTGTTAGATGTTTTTATTTCTATTACATATTGGGAAAGATTGATTTCTGGAGTCTAGTTGTCTGTTGTGGTACCCCAAGCCATAGGAATTTATCTCCGTAACAGAATTGGCGACTCCACTGGGGAGTTCCTAGTAATTGTCCTTTGGGGGTTGATTTCTTGGCATTCAATGTTTTTGAATTGCTCTCTCTCTCTTGTTTCTGTGTCAGGTATGGGGGCATGTATGCCTGGTCACAGCTTGATTGGTGTGAATTTAGTCTCAGCTTGTCTGTTTGCCTTGAATTTGTGCACTGTTTTCTTCCTGTACACTGGTTTGTCGCTTATAGTCGCGTATACATGCGGTTTCCTCTGGGATTTCCGCGTATACATGCGGGTTCACTGTGCACAATCACGTATACCCTGGTTTTTACCTTTTTGTGGAAGATAGTGGATTGTTGGGTGAATGCTGTTAGTTGCTGAGTCTCCTTTGGAACTACCTGAGTCTGTTAATACCTCTGTTTTTTACCAGAAACGTTTTTTTTTAGCCTAAAGTTTCTTTCTAGGAAAGTTCTTGTCATGGCATCTTTGATTTTTTGTTTGAGATTAGTGCATTAGAGTCCTTTTGCCTTAGTGCTTTGCTGAAAATTGTTTATGTGTGCTTGCAGAGTATGGGGTGGGTAGAATCATTCTTTTTCTTTTTAATCTCTTTATTTTCAAAAAATCTAAAAACATTTGCTTATCATCATGCATTGCATTTTGCACTTTGCATTGTACTTGCATTAGATCTAGATTTGCTTTGGAGTAATAGTTAGGACTTCATATAGGGAAATTTACATTCAGCATTTGAAAAAGAAATTGTGCATTCACGTAGTATGCATACCCTGTTTTCATGGACACAATGCATTTGCATTGATTGTTAGGTGTGCATTTTACTTCTTGTTGCGTCATAACACCATTAGTTGCACGACCATATCCTATTTTTGAGTAATAAAGCCAACTAAAATCAACGCTAAATAAAATGAATTACACTCTTTTCTTTTCTAGGGTGCACCAACAAGCTTAGGTTTTAGGATCTTGGAATAGTTCATTGAAAGTTAATTCTCCAAGATCACTAAACGACAACAACTAGGTGTCTGTCCAGGGAGTGTGTGAAATCCTTGGTATAACCAGCGTTCTTAGGAAGCTCCTCTCAAAAGGGAGTCAAGCACTAGGCAGTGTGAGCAGTTGTTGATTGGGATAACCCCTGGTCGAGAACTGTGTAGCATCGACGATATAGCTAGGATTGTATTCGTATCTGGGGGCTCTTTCGGGAGTTTCGAGCTTTGCTACCCTGCCCATACGGTCAATCCCGCCTGCGACTGTCCGCCTGAGCATTGATTATATTGAGGTGACCTTAGTGACCTTACCTAGGATATCGAGGGGGTATGTGTAGAGGTTATTCTGCATGTGTCCCAGCCAGGTTGGGGTCGGACAGCACAGTCGCTTTACGCGTTGAAGCTGAGGGCCACAATAATTGGTTTCGAACCTCCTCTTGTGGTGACAAGGGCCTCTCAAGCCTCTCCTAGGCGAGACATACCGACCACATTCAGGAGCTCACTTATCCAGCCCTTGTTTGCTTGCTTTTGGCTTTAGATTTTATAGTGATTTCTCTGTGTACGCTAGTTGGCCTAGGGTTGACGTAAATAGAGAGTCTTTGATTTTTTGTTGAGTCATTGTGGATTTGGGTATGGTTCCGTGCCATTCTCGTCGGTTAGCAGGATTTCCGCCTTCCACTTCTCCTCCTCCTTTGGGAGAGGGGCCTAGACTATCCAGGTGGACTATGTCACACACTGATTCACACACCATGGAGGATCATTCAAAGATTATTCCTGAGCCACCTCCTCCCATTCATATTGACGATGGGGAACTTACTCCTACATACGATCCTCACCTGACCTAGCTGAGATTGGTCCTGTTATTTCCCAGATAGGATCTTTGCATGATAGACCTACTCACCCTAGGGCATATTCCCCATTGACACGTTACCGGTATGGAATGCCGGATGATGCCGAGACTCACTTTGACCTTCCTAGTACTAGCTATGGTAGTTATGCTATGACTGGTTTTTCTATGCATGATTTGACATTTCATCTTGAATCCGATTTTGAGCCTAGCACTATGCCTGGGGGCAATCCCATGCCTTACCTTGCGGAGAGGTTTGGTAGTACTAGTCACATTGCACCTTCCATCCCAGTGGTGGAAGCTCCATCTTATATACCTCCTAGGCCTAGAGTTAGTGATCCGATAAGGATACCAGGTTCTAGATGAGTGACGATAGGAACTAGTACATTTCTTCTTACAGAGATTCCTTCGTCCTCGCTTCCGAGTTCTTCAAATGTAAACCCTCCACCTTACTCACATGGTCCTTCAAGTCGGCACGTAGCTACGAGTCAGATCCGTACTACGATTACTAGACCAATTGTGTCTCAATCCTACATACCACCCGAGGTTTCGGGAGGTTATGTTCATGTTTCTAGAGGTCAGATTGCTACTTCCTCAACATATATCCCTACTTTTGGTATGTATATCCCTACTTCCAGAATGTATATCCCTACCTGTGGAGTGTCTCATGGGACATCGCAAGCGGTGACTTATGGACCCTATTATGGGATGCAATATGGACAGGTCTCTTCACCTTATGGAGGCAGGTATTCACAACCTGCTTACTCTCCTAACTATGGCTTTGTAGCTCCTACTAGTCAAGGTCCACCTCATTATGGTACTTCCACGCCACCCTATACGGGTCATACAGGAGGAGGTCACTATGGCCAAGGTCATGGTGGTAATCAATCCTATATGAACCAAGGAGCGGTCCCTAGACCTCATCATCCTAGTCTCCCTTTCCTCGCGACACTCAATCTACCTGAATTATCGAGACTTAGGAACGATCCTGTGGTTCATGACCCGGCTTGGCCGGCTGTCCCTACCAAGCTTCCTTCGGACATACCTAAGTTCGAAGGAAAACCAGGAGAGGATCCGAGTGAACACGTTATGACATTCCACCTATGGTGCTCTTCCAATTCATTGCATAAGGACTCAGTCCATTTGAGACTATTTCAACGCACCCTTACAGGGCCTGCAGAAAAATGGTATATAGAGTTACCTAGGGGTGCCTTTACTTTGTTCGACGACCTTGCGATGACTTTCCTTAATCACTTCTAGCTACCAGTGCACTATGATGTTGGTACTGAACTCTTGTCGACATTTCGGCAAGATAAAGCCACCCATATTTCTTATCATATTCAGGGGTGGTGTAGATGGAAGAGATTAATTAAAGCCTTTATACCACCAGAATTCCTCCTTAAGTGGTTCCTCAAATATTTATTGCCATATATCGTGAAGGATGTTTTCACATCCGGAGTGCAGAATGAGGAACAAGCCATCTTTAGGGCGCAGGAACTGGACTTGATCTATGCTCAGTCTGGTTTGTTATATGAGATTATACCTAACACTCCTCGTTTTATTTTCGATCCCAAGGTCAAACCTGGACCACATGCCGATGGCATTGTGGGTAGTGCAAGTAAGAAACCTGCAGGTTCGGTTGTGAAACAAGTTGCTCAGTTGTCAATCAACCAATCTGCCTCGGGACAAGCTACGGCTTCGTCTTAGCCTGCCCAAATGGCGAATGTACTTGCTGTGCAATCGTCCGACCAGAAGGGTAACTAGCAACCCGGACGGAATAGAAAAAAGGGTAAAAACAATAATAATAAGAAGGGTGGGAATAAGAATGAGAATGCCAATAATAATGACAAGAACAATAAAAATGCTGGAGGGGACAAGAAGAATAAACATAAGGTTAAGTTTCCTTGCAAGATATGTAAGAACGATCACCTCACTTACTTGTGCCCTAGGATGGATGAATCTTCGAAGTTCATAGCACAGGGCCTGGCTGTGTTAACGAACCCTTTACCGCATAACCAGAATATGAACTTGAAGTCCTATGATCAATCTAGTGATGAAGATCCACCTGAAGCTAGTGGTCGTGGGTGCATTAATATGGTCTGTGCCGCAAAAGTTGTGACACATGCGAAAGATTATACTTCGTCACAACCCAACCCAGGCAAAGAATGTGATCCACCAGGAACCCCTTTGCGCATTGAGAAACCTACGGATAAACCTGAGGCTACACCTCACATTCCTAAGGGGGTACTTAAGCGTTCGGGTCATAACCCAAATTCCCAAGCCGCCCAGAACTATTTAGTTGTCGAGGACTTGGGCCATACTCCTTGTGCGATGTTTGCATTGGAAGTGCTTCAGAGTTGTCCGTCTCAAAGGAAGGCTTTGCTTTCCACTCTTGGTGTGAATGGTGATAATTCTTCCTTAGTGATCAAATTTGAAACCGCAGGACATCAGCCTTGCTTGCCCTACTATGTGTCCCTTTTGGTGCATGTAGAATGTCTTAATATGATCATCAAGCGCACTATGATTGACGAGGGCGCTGTTGCTTCTGTGATGTCTTTGTCTTGTTGGAAGGGTCTTGGTTCTCCTAAGTTGTCAAAGTCTACGACCATGTTAACTGCTTTTGATGGGAGATCATTTAGGCTGCATGGGATCCTTCCTTCCCTTAAAGTTTGTTTGGGAGGGAAGACCATTGCGATAGAGGTTGAGGTGGTTGATGCACCCCTTGACTACAATCTCTTACTGGGAAGGAACTGGATGTATAGTATGCAAGCCGTTGTGTCTTCCATATTTCATGTTGTATGCTTTTCTCATAATGGGAAGATTGTAACGATTGATCAAATGGAATTCAAGAATCCGCCTCTTAGTGCATCTTCGGAAGCTTCGGTTCCGAAAGTTGAACATTCCCAGCCTGCAACTGGGAGTGTGGGTGTAGGTATGTATCCATCCCTCATGGGAACATTTAGTTGTCCTGCACCCGTCCTCATGATAGGATCTAGTTTCAATGGTGCTTCGATATCTATGAGATCGGTGCCTTTTCACACAAGTCATATGGGAGATCCTTGGATTCTCCCTTCATCGAGTCCTTCGAGTGAGGCCATTGAGACAAGTGTGCCATTTCCTGCAGTCATGATAGCTTACCAAGATAATCTCCAGTCTGCTGCAGAGCCTTGTTCTTATTCTTCACGGACAGAGGAGGAAGACCCCTATGTGCTACCGGCATGAGCAGTATAGTCTTCTCATGCCCACGATTTCCTTGATACAGTTTTCCCTTCAGATGAAGCAATCATAGAGGCTATGTCGGGAGTTGAGACACCATGGGAGGAAATTCATCATAGATCATATTTCCTTCCAGAGCTTGACCTTTTGGAGCATGAGGATTATAGGGAGATTCTTAGACAGAAAGTTGGTAGACCCATGATTCCATTAAGCTCTCCTGGTCAGATGGCTGATGGAAACATGGAAAACATATCGTCAACTATGCCTATCAACATTTCTCGCAATCCTGGTACAATTGAGAATGTCTACATTCGGGCGGATTGTTCCCAAGATGAGATTCGTGAGTATACCGAGCTGTTTAAGGAATTCCATGATGTTTTTGCTTGGTCTTACGATGAGATGCCAGAGATTGACCCTTGGATTGTCGAACATGAGATTAAGACTTACCCCAATGCTAAGCCTATTCGATAGCGTTTACACACGGTAAATCCTAGGAAAGCACCCGCCATAAAGGCAGAGATAGAGAAGCTATTGAAAGCTGGTTTCATCTATCCCGTTCCCTTGACGGAGTGGGTTTCAAACCCCATTCCGGTGGATAAGAAGCAAGGAGTGATCTGTATATGCACTGATTTTCGTGATTTAAATCATGCCTGTCCTAAGGATAACTTCCCCACACCATTTACAGATCATATTTTGGATGAGTGTGCGGGTAGTGAGGTGTTCTCCTTTATGGATGGCTTTTCTGGATATAATCAGATTCAAATTAAACTCGAGGACCAACATAAGACCGCATTTATTTGTCCTTGGGGAACATTTGCATATCGCAAAATGCCTTTCGGCCTTAAAAACGCCAGAGCTACATTTCAGCGGGTGATGACCTTGGTTTTCCACGATCTCAAGTCCATTATCGAAGTATTTTTGGATGACCTCACTGCTCATTCTCGCGTGAGGATGCGTCATTCTTATCACTTGAGATTGGTGTTCGAAAGATGACGGCACTATGCTGTTAGATTAAACCCTCATAAGTGCATCTTTTGTGTGAAATCAGGTCGTTTGTTAGGATTTATCGTTTCAAAAGAGGGTATAAGAGTTGACCCTTTGAAGGTTGAGGCAATACTTCAGTTGTCTCCCCCACAAAATATTCATCATCTTTAGTGTTTGCAAGGCATGGAAAACTTCCTACGAAGATTTGTTGTCAATTTTGCCAATTTGACTAGAGGTTTCATGCGTCTCCTGAAGAAGGATACTCCCTTTGAATGGGATGAGCGAGCCCAGGAGTCCTTCGATGCACTTAAGCGAGCCCTAGCATCGGCCCCGGTGATTAGTCCTCCGGATTATAGCCGTGATTTCCTATTATATGTGGCCGCGTCTTTAGAGATGATTGGGAGGGTTTTGGTTTGGGAGGATGAGGAGCTCCAGGAGCATGTCATATATTATTTGAGTTGAAACCTTATTGACGCAGAGATTCGGTATTATCATGTTGAGAAGCTTGCCTTAGCTACCGTACATGCAGTGCAGCGTTTGAGACATTATATTCTCCTTTGCCAAACCTTGGTTGTTGCCCATGTCAATCCATTTCAGTTCGTCCTCACACGTAGGATGATTGGGGGAAAATATAATAAATGGATTGTCATCTTGGAAGAGTTTGATCTCGAATTTGTTTTGGCAAAATTGAAGAAATCTTTAATCTTTGCAGATCTCATATCGGATTTTCTGAGTGAGGCTGAGGAGTCAGTATGTGAAGATACGTTCGTTGATGAACACATTTTCTTGATCTCAATGGCTGACCCATGGTACGGAGATATCATAGTATATTTGCAGACGCAGAGGACCCCTACTCACCTCACGTGAGATGAGCGACGCTGGTTACGTCATGTTTCCAAGAACTACCTCATAGTGGACAATACTTTGTACTGCCATGGAGTAGATTCCCTTTTACGACGTTGTTTAACTCATGATGAGGCTGAGGTAGTGCTTAATGATTGCCATGGAGGGGCCTGTGGTGGTCATTTATTTGGGCTTTCTACAGCTCAAAATATTTTGAGAGCAGGATATTTCTAGCCGTCGATCTTCAAGGATTGTATTGAAGCAGTCAAGAGATGCCACCCTTGCCAGGTGTTCGCCCGTAACATGCGCTCGAAGCCTGCCCCGTTACACCCTATTATCACCGTCGGTCCCTTCACCAAATGGGGGCTCAATTTTATGGATTGCAACCTAGCTTTAGCTGGGGGGCACCATCATATCATAGTGGTTGTCGATTACTTCACGAAATGGGCTGAGGCAATGCCTACAGTAAAATTCGACGGTGAGACATCCGCTCACTTCGTATTCAACCAAATCATTTCTAGGTTCGGGATTCTGAGAGAGCTTGTCACTGACCATGGCTCGCACTTTCAGAACCGTATGATGGAAGATTTGGCATCCAAGTTAGGGTATAAGCAAGAGCACTCCTCTTCTTACTATCCTCAAGTGAATGGACAGGTTGAAACAGTGAATAAATCACTTAAGTCCATTCTCCAATGAACCATCGCACAAAGCAAGACAAATTGGCATATTATGTTGTACCCTGCTTTGTGGGCATATCGAATCATGGTAAAGACTACCACTGGTTTTTGTCCATATCAGCTTGTTCATGGAGTGGAGTCAATATTTCCGGTTGAATGCGAGATTCCTTCGTTGAAGTTAGCCGTGGAACTCTTACCATACACTTTGCCTTTGGAGGAGCGTTTGGTTCACCTTGAGCAACTCGATGAGCAATGTAGAGATGCCTTAGTGACTCTAGAGGTTAATAAGCATCACACAAAGGCCCAATACGATAAGTCTATCTGTCCGAGAGTGTTTAGTGAGGGAGACTTGGTCCTTTTGTGGGATCAATAGAAAGAACCCTTGGGGGCAGGGAAGTTCAATCCTATGTGGCGTGGTCCTTACGTGGTCAATCGTGTATTATAGAAGGGTGCCTACGAGTTAGTGGATTACGAAGGGACGGCCTTGGCGAAGCCTAGAAATGGGCTCTATCTCAAAAAATACTATGCATGATCTTTAGCCAAGGTTGTTTGTTGTATATTATTATACAGC